>WAAB01022246.1:24383-36229 GCA_013389865.1 Piaya cayana | reverse complement strand
TGCCCCTACAAGATGCTACTTGCCTCTCCAGTTGAGCTGCGTGGGACCCACAACTATTTACTCCCTGACCACAGCTCAGGGTGATGGGCACTGAGCACACGCCGCGTGGCACGTACAGGGATGGGCTTTGGGCATGACTAGCTCTCCACACAAACCCCTCCAAGTGCTCTGGTCACTTCTAACCTCTGTAGCTGTGTTTTCAGTTAACACGTTTGTGTGCGTATTTGTAAACAGGCAGATGGTTGCAGTGCTTGTGTCGTCTCTGCATTCAGATGTGTTTGTTCTGCCAAAATAATGGTTTGTCACCAATAGGAGTTGCTGACAGTATCATCAGTAATCTAACATTATTGGGTAAATAGGATTTTTGATTGCAGGATTTTTTTTTTCTCCCGAAGATTAGAATTTTAAGAATAGGAATATTTATTCAGCATTTGATACCCAGCCAGAGCAGTTGAATTTTCACTAGAAGAAATAAATCCAGCTAACGCTAAGCAGAACTGCTTTGTAAACTGCGCCAGATAAACTCGAAACCTTGACCAGTCCCAAAGTGCAGATAATTTATGATTTGAAACCTCATGCTATCGCCACAGGACCCAGGGAAGAAGTTCAAGGGATACAACATATTTCTTATTAGAAGCAGCATAAAATGACTCTCCGCTGATGACGTTCTGATGTTTGTTACCCGTCCAGATAATTCAATGAAATCTTTGCTTGAACTTGTTGACAAAGTTGCTTCAGTATCTTCCTTTAATACTAATTGGACAAAGTCAGGGCTGATGCTTGTGAATGGTGTTTGTTCGCCGCTAGCAATTAACTGTTTAATTCCTAACTGGAAGCCAGAGGGTTTCACACCCTCTAAGTATTCGCTCGGTGCAGCTGCTGAATTTCAAGGTTGGAAGGGAGGTGTCAGCAGATTGATTTCCTTTAGATTTATCTTGGTGGGGAAGACTGGCAACTAATAAGATTCTGATTGTTCCAAAAGAACAATTACGTATTGAACAGGCTGCCAGTTGCTATAAATCCTGGAACTTTTCAAGAGATGGCTCCATTATTAGCAATGTTTTTGTGGAAAAATGAGAACCACAACATTGGCGCTGGGAAAATCCTGGAAATTGATAAAAGCGAGCTTTTTGGTTGGAGGCAGAGTATCATTTGGGTTCTCACCTCCTGAAACTGAAAGAGGCCCTGTGTGGTTTTACCCAGAGGAAGCTCAAGCCCAGCCTTGTTTATTAAAAATTGGAACTACAATGTTATCTCCCCTGAAGAATCAGGTTCCACGCTGGCATGATTCACCCCAGCTGGAGCCAGAGGGCTTGCTGCTGGCCCCGCTGGGTGTAGCTCTGGTTTTGATGACATAGGCAGGGAGTGAATCTGCCCCAGTCTTCCAGAGTTTCACATGCGGCGCTGCTCTGGGAGCAGCCCTGAAGCTCCGAGGTGTCCCGTGGGCACCGTGAGGAGGGGCTGAGTGAAAGGCAGAGGCCAGCTTCGGGTTTTGCATCTCCCTCCTCCTGCTCTCCTTCCATCGAGAAGCCCCTCGTTGCGCCTGGGGTAGGTGCAGAAATGCTTTCTAGAAAGGTATTTAGGGAGCAATTCACTGATAGTAATTAGAGGAAAAATGGATTATGCTCCAAGACCACACAAACTGCATTCCCAGTCCCTGAAAGTGCCCACGATACGATGGAGCTTTTGAAGCTGATGAGCTATGAGAAAGCCCTGGAGTAAACTGCATTTTCCCATTAGATCACATGTGCAGCATTGATTCTGAGTGTGTCCCACCAGGGAAAATTGTCCTTTACTTCCATGTCTATAAGAATGCCCAGAGCATAGGAAAATGNGCCATTCCCTCTCATCCTGTCCCTTGGGAGAAGAGCCCAGCTCCCTAATAAATATACTAACAAGCCTGTTAGAGCAGTGAAAAAATTAATCTAAAATAGCAGTAGTTATTCCATAAAATGCCTGGAATCTCTGGGATGACCTCATGCTTTTGGTGTGCTGGAATGACCAGCATCAGTCGCTTCTGATTGTGTGTCTCAGGGTAACCTGGTTTTCTCAAAACCACCTCCGGATCAGAGAAAAGCCCTGGCTCCATTGAAGTGAATGGGAATTTTGCTACACACAGAATCTTATTCCCAGATTTTCAGACACGAGGAGATGAAAATTTGGCTCTTAACTCCCCCTTGGGATTCTTGAATTAGCGGTTCAACTTCCAAAAGCTCTGACACCCACTGATTTCAATAGGAGCTGCTGGAGCTCTGTGAAAAAAAAAAAAAGGTTCTTCATTTCCAACACTAAATATGGATGGTGGAATCTTCAAATTAGACTCCTATTTTTGAAAATCTTGGCCCAAACCTTTATTAATACCACACAACCATGTGTCCTGCATCTATTAGCAAACATAACGGCATTCAGATCCACATCTGCTGTATTCTCGAAACGTGGGAAACAAATAGGGGCTTTTAATCAGATTTAGATGAAAAGCTCTCTCTGAAATAATGATAGCCAGTTATGGATAGTCCTTAATTTGCTATTAGTTAAAATATTTCCCAGCAGCACAGGGGACAAGTGGTATGTGCGTGTGCTGTTCCCAGAGAGCTCGGGTAATTGGGGTAATTTCAGCCATTCCAATTTTAGAGGAAGTAACTGATCCCAAGCTGTTACCTAAAGTAATTCTTACTGACAGTATTATAGGCTTGAAACGTTTTCGGCTATGCCAATACCACAAACTAGCTGTGCAATTACAAATGTATTTGTCACTTCTGTATTTATGTTATTAACACTGGTAGTTTAAAAAAAAATAAAATTATTGCTTAGGACAGTCTCTGCTTTGGTCCAAAATAAAAATTAAAGGGAGGTTGATATGTTATTAAAATCAGCATTAAGTCAGACCTCCTCTGATATCATCTCAGCAGAATTAACCAGCTAAATAGGGCTGGCTCGGATCTGAGTTTGAAGGGGAAGCCTCTTGGTGTAATGTAAACGCTGGGGGAAGCAGCATTACTGGTTCTGTAGGTGGCCTGAGTCAGTGCCCCACGTTGCTTTCGTATCACGCTGGGCCACGGAGGGCGCTGCCTGTGCTTTTAATAAAACTTCTGTGGGACATTTTTGCAGAAGAATTAGTCCAGATGTTTCAGCTGGATGTCAGTTTGGCTATCCTCTGCTTATCTCTCTAGAAACAGCAAGAAGTTAGGGTTGCAAAATATTTTCCATTCCAATCCTTGCTTTTAGCTGGCTCCTATTTTCCTGAACTGTGTAATTCTGCTTGCTGGAAGTCCTCGAGTCCGGCCTCCGTTGTGCAGTGGGGGACAGCACTCTCTGCTGTGCTTGAGCAAGAGCTCTGCAGCCACCCCTGTGTGAGGGAGAGCAACTTTTACACGCTCCCCGCTGTAAAATGAACCACCTTGTTGTGATGTCTTATGAGAATCGACTGAGAGAGCTGGGGGTGTTTAGCCTGGAGAAGAGGAGGCTGAGGGGAGACCTCATTGCTCTCTGCAACTACCTGAAAGGAGGTTGTGGAGAGGAGGGAGCTGGGCTCTTCTCCGAAGGGACAGGACAAGAGGGAATGGCCTCAAGCTCCACCAGGGGAGGGTCAGGTTCGACATAAGGAAAAATCTCTTCACAGAAAGGGTCATTGGGCACTGGCAGAGGCTGCCCAGGGAGGGGGTTGACTCGCCTTCCCTGGAGGGGTTTAAGGTGGGTGGATGAGGTGCTGAGGGACGTGGTTTAGTGTTTGATAGGAATGGTTGGACTCGATGATCCAGTGGGTCTCTTCCAACCTGGTGATTTTGTGATTCTATGAATAGAGCTCTAGTAAATATCCTCCCTCCCTCCAAACCGGCTCAAGTGTGACGTTTAAAACCTGACACAAACCAGATTGTTGTGGCTAGAAGATGATTCGAGCTGGATCTTTGTGCCTCTCATTTTGTATGTGTGTGAGCAGTAACCACAGGGACATCCCAGGACCTGGTGGTGGCACGAGGTCACGCTGCACCAGATAGAATCATAGAATCACCAGGTTGGAAGAGACCCACCGGATCATCGAGTCCAACCATTCCCATCAATCACTAAACCATGTCCCTTAGCACCTCATCCACCCATCCCTTAAACCCCTCCAGGGAAGGTGACTCAACCACCTCCCTCGGCAGCCTCTGACATTGCCCATTGACCCTTTCTGTGACAGGGCTGCTAGGACCTGGCTCTGGCCAAAGGAGCTGCTTTTGGTGTCTGCTGCCTTGCAAATAGCTTCCCCTTAGTAAGATTATTGCAAAGTAGCACCAGGACTGTCTCCTACATCCCCTAGGAAGCAAGAGACAGGGGCAGTAAGAAGGAAACCACACAAAAGCCTTGTTGTATTGCTACATCAGCTTTCTGCATTTTATTACTGGAAGCAGGGTCTGGCTCCTCATCTGCTTCTCATCAAGGCTGAACCCTGTGGTACCCTTGTATGTTTGGGCCGTTTGAGGCTACCATAATAAAAACAATAATAAATAACAAATAAGCAACTGGAGTCTAACGCTGTAGAAGGAACTTCTTCCAGGTCCTAGTGGAGTGAGTGGTGAGGTCCCAGTGGCCACCGAGAGCCCTGGTGGCTGCTCCACGAGGCCAGAGGCATCTGCAGGGCTCTGTCACACGGCACATCGAAGCACGCTGGGTGGTTCCTGCTCAGCACCAGCGGCTCAAAGCAGGATCAGACTCTTGCTCAAAGCCAGCTGCCCCACCACATCGTGCGCCCCCACTTCCTAACCCATAGCTTTGGCTCACGCGTTGCAGGAGATCTTATCTCCCTGAGCTTTCTTTCATAAGACTGCAAACTTTTTCACCTTCTACCTCGTCCCTGGCTCGCAGGGAGCTCCCAGTGTTGCTGAGGGTGTCCTTTTGTATAAATAATGTACGTGCCTCAGTGGCTCCTGCGTATTTCCGACCTTTTATTGTTGCGGTGTGATGCAGAGAGAGGAAGCGTTTACGGCTCAGCCTGTGTTTCATTTCAAGGCACCGAGTTCCCCTGCTGTTTTGTAGCGAAATGCATTTCGGAGCGCAGCGTGGCGCCGTGCTTGAAGGTGACTGTGACAAACAGTCTTTGCTTTGAGGTGCTGGAATCATAGAACAACCAGGTTGGAAGAGACCCACCGGATCATCGAGTCCAACCATTCGGTTGGACTCGATGATCCGGTGGGTCTCTTCCAACCTGGTTGTTCTATGAAAACAGGGAAGGTACTGGACAGGCTTTTCCTTTGCCGCTCAGTCAACAGTCAAGCTTGGAAGCTATTTGGCAGGTTGAAAACCTAAAAAACCAGAGGCCACACCTTTCATGGCAGCTTAGAAACACGTATAAAACATCTGGTTACCCCCCATCTGGGAAGCCGATCCACAGAGAGCTGCAAGTACATCTGGCAAAAAAACACATTTTGCCTTGGGCTCGATTTGGGGAGTGGGGAAAAGAAAAAAAAAAGTGATATTTCCAGTTTTTTAATTGGTCTTTGGCACTGCCTTACAGTATTAGTATGATTATAGGCTATGAGGACTTTTGAATACCTGCTCCGTGCCTGGTTGGTGGAGACGAGCAGCGTGCTGGGCTTGAGGAGAAGTGAGGGGTACGCTTGTCTCTCTAGTATTTCAGCTATAAAACACGGCCACGTTCACATTACATCAGTACAATCCATGGTAACGTGCTACCCATTGGACGACGTCGTATTCTAGATCCTGGTACCCAATTTCTCATTGCTAATAGCAAGAGTGAACGAAGACGATGAGGGATTTGTAATATATCCAGGTGGTAAATAGATAAGGCTTGCGTGAAAGACAACTTTTCAGGTCCTTCTTGCTTTACCAGGACCGACTCCTTTTCTCAGCTTTTTCCATTTTAGATGTCTGTTATTACTGGATTTTTTGCTGATGGAGCACCAGTGTAAGTGGAGGTAATTTTATAAGGATTCAATTGCTTATGAACAATTTTGTACACGCTTTTAAAATTAATTTGGTAACGCTGCACGTAGATTATCATATTTTAGGGTTTCTGAGAAGCTGAAGGCAGAACCTTAGCACTCAACAAGTGGCTTTTGAAAGGAGCCTGCCGTTGACTCAACCCAAGCTGGTTTGTACATTCTGGCCATGTGGTCCTTACAAAGAAATCTGGGAGGCTGGGCAGGTGCTCTTAGAGGGCTTTGAGCTGTTGAAAAGAATTGGGGCACCCAAGTCCCATTGGTGTCCCGAACGCTGTGCCCTCCACGTGCCCTCGATGAACAGTCCGTATTAATGAAGGGCACGTGTTTCTCAGCATCTCCCAAAGACTCCCAAGGGGAACTTTTGCAGGGGAGGATGCAAGTGAGTGAGATGAGTCTGACATACAAAACCAGAAAAGGTTATGAAAGATAGTTTAGGACCTCTGAAAGGTTTCCTCACTTGTGAGAAACACAAAAGCAGCTCTGCACTGTAGTGTAATCGTAACAGTTGATTGGCCGTAAGCCGCAGCTTCTTGCTGTCGCAATGTGTATGTTCTGCTGTTGAGACATGCCGTGATAGGAAGCTTTGAGACAGCCACCAAGTAATAGCAGTAGACCTGGATCAGGGTCCTTCCTAGCTTTGAATATGGGGTAGAATCATAGAATCACCAGGTTGGAAGAGACCCACCGGATCATCGAGTCCAACCATTCCTATGGTTGGAAGTGACTGGAAACAGAACTGATGTAAAATACAGAAGAGCAGCGGGCTGGGATGAGAGGGACCATGACTTAGAATCATAGAATAGAAGAACTTAGCAGAAGAGGTCTCCGTGCTGAAAAGAATAATAATGGATTGTGAGTAAGAAGCGCCTCAGAGATGCACAGTGTCCACAGGGCACTCCCTGATGAAGCAGCACACATTCACGTGCCCAATTCATCATTATTTTAGAGCCATTTCACCATTGTTTCTATTACCACCCACTGTAATAGGCTGAGATGAGAACTCTGCATGGCATATTCATGCTTGAAATGACATGGGGAGAGAAGAGCGTTGACATGTTACAGTGAGAATATAAGGAATGCTGCAGACACCAGGTGAGGTGGAGGGCAGTATGGAGTCCTCTTGCTAAGCCCAACACCAGCGGACGCAGTGCCAAATCTTATTTTTAGGTTTTTTTTTTCTGGGAGGATGACTAAGTTAGTATCCCACTGCTGCATCTTGCCTTTTGAGCAGCCCGTTCTCCTTGAATGTACGAGCACTTGGGAATTATTAATTCCTACCATTTATCGGCTGTAGTATCACGTGTTGGTGGTTGCACCCAAGCTTTGATGAAGACACCAAAATATTTTTTAAAAAAATACAGTTAAATTATAGCTCACCCACACTCTTATTCCGCTTTGTGTCAAAGGCCAATTAAATACCATGGGATCACATCAAGAAAGATATTAGAGCTTGGATTTGCAGCCTAGAATTAGCCGGGCTTCCATTTTGTGGTCAAGTCAAATCCTGGGTCCAAAAGCTTCGCAGCCAAAATGGCGATTAACGTCAGCACAGTTGGTGCAAAGAGGCAGAAATGAATAATCTCATCTCTAGAAATAAGGACTGGATCATATTTAGGAACAATGCCTCTGTAGGCCTTCTACATATTTGGTGAACGCGGGGGCTACCAGGCTGTTAATCGCGGATGGTTCCGGAGCTGTTGATTTACTTAAAGCATCATGACACTTACTAATGCAGAGCAGATCTCTTTGTAAGGCGTGTGATGTTTTCCAGAGCTCTTGAGCTGCTGTAGTTTCTCAGTGGCATCAGCGAGACGCAGGCAGCTAGCATTAATTTCCAGTGCTATATAGATACATCTTCATAGAAGGTTTAATTAATGTTCAAATTAATCAGAAAGTAGGGGGGTTTTTTTTGTGAACCTGTATGAATTACATTTCAATAGTCCGATGGGAAGTGTTCCACTTTGTTTCTCGTCAATACGGTGTATTCAGTTTTTATTGTCTGCGATAAAAGCAGCTCAGCCTCTTTATGATCCCAGGGTTTTGGTGACAGTCGGGAATGTATCACAGCAAAGCTAAAGCCCTCGCTGAGAGCAATTTTACTATTATAGGCGCAATTACCATCCATTACAAATTCCAGGAATGAGCGCAACCATAACTTTAATAGGTGACTATGTTGCAGCAGCATAAAAAGAAAAAAAAAAAGGCATCTCTCCCTCCCTCTGCTCAGAAGAACAAAGAAATAAATAAAAGACTTTTGGTTGCACGCTCTGTATGAAACCCAGGCAGTCCTGAAGGCATTTGGCTCCTCAGTGGAAAGCAGCCCAGGCTCCTCCGTCTGTTGCAGTTTCACTTGATTTAGAAGGCTATTTAAGGCCCTGGTGTGGCACAGTTAAAATAGAAAGAGGCACCTGTGCCGAGCGCTGCTGGTTTCAGTGACTCTGCTGGGCATCTCTGGGCTCCATTCCCACAGAGGAGCCCGTGTGCCAGGGTCACACCTGACCCTTTGCAGCCCTGAGAAAGGACAGAGCTTTGCATGGAGACTCAGGCATCTCTAGACCCAGAGCATAACTGAAATTGAAAGCTATTTGCTTTTGTTGCTGTTTAAAAAGCAGCAAGTGATGCTTGACTGAAGTTGTTTGTGTTTGCTTTCTTTCCATAGTTCAATTATTGCTGCTTTAAAGAAAGCAATTTTTTTTCCCACTAGAACTGAAACTGGGAGCAAGATCCCAGCTCACGAAAGCACTTCCCTGTCCAGATAGCACCAAAGTACATTCCTGATTGTAAGCAATCACCCAAATCTCGTTGACTTCCCATATCTTAAGAGAATTGTTTAGGCGCATGGATAAAACGGGTCAGAAACAAATATGAAGTTGAAAAAAGTCAATAATAACTGGGAAAAAAAGCAGAAATGCTAACTAAGGAAGAGAGAAAATGCTGGAAGTTCAACTGGTTTTCTTTTCCTGCAAAACTCTTTAATCTCAAAGTTAATAATTAGTTTAAGAAGTACGGACACAAGACTATTCATATTCTGTTATGAACTTCTCCTCATATCACACTCATGCATAAAGAGTAGAGAGAACAAGTTACTCAATGAAGTTTCTAACACCTCACTTGATGAGGATTCTCGTTCTCTTCCAACTTCACTAATTAATCCGGCTATTGTGCGAAAAGGGAAACTGTCTATACAGGTTCTAGACGAGGATTTCCATACCTTCATTTTGTAACTTTTTAATTAATTTGTGTTCTTGAAGTAACAATATTAACTTAATTTGTTGCAGAGATTTAATCACATATGACACCTTAGCTACCCAGACATTTGTATTTGAATAACTGTGTAAGGTTACTCATTAGAGCAGGATCTCCGAGTATAACAGACTGGTTTTCCTCCCCAGACATCTGTCCTCCTGTCCTCAAGTAGCCTCTTGCGATTGTTTGGCGCTGTGGTGAATTTATGGAATTGTGACCATGTGAAATGCAACAGCATTTCTGAAGGAATAATGGAGAAATTGCCTTCTGCGCTTGATTTTCCAGTAGGGAACCGGCAACTCACACAAGCTGGTTTTTTTTCCCTAAGGCTTTGTGGCTGTGAGCAGCCCCTGGGCAGGGGCTGAGTGCGCAGCTCGGATGAGCGATTGTGCCAGGGATGGTGTGGGCACCAGCACTTTGTGCTTTATGCGAAGTCTCATCTGGATGTCACCGCACACCTCTGTCCTTAGAAGTGAGCTCTGTGGCCACTAAATCCCATTCATCAACAGTGTGAGAACAGAGGGTTGGTGGTCGAGACTCCTCACCGTGCCCACGAACATGTCGTCATACATCTCCATCTATAAACCAGGGGTAACGTCAGCCCTGGGTGTTTCACTGAGCTCCGCTGAAGTGAGGTGATGTGCTGACGTTAGAGAATGTGGTATAAAATGCAGTGATCAAACCTGTGCAAGAGTCTGGGGTCGTAGCCCAGGGGAGTTGTGGCTGCCCCATCCCTGGAGGGGTTCAAGGCCAGGTTGGATGGGGCTTGGAGCCCCTGATCCAGTGGGCGCTGCCCCTGCCCACGGCAGAGGGTGGGACTGGATGATCTTTAAGGTCCCTTCCAACCCAAACCGTTCTATGATTCTATTACGATAGGCGTTCTCCGAGTAAATGACACGGAGACGTAAATGGTGAATTTTGATTTGTTTCTCATTCAAAGCATTCAGTGAGCTTCGCCTGAATGCATTTGCAGGCACTCTGCCTGTTGTCAGCATTTACATCTGCAAATGTGAAAATCCGAGGCGTAACTCAGTGGTGTTAATTCTTATTTCACTTCATGGGAAAAGAAACAGAACAAGGAGTTGAGTGCCTTTTTTTTTTCTCCTCCTGTGTCAATAATCCAGCTAGTTTAAATGTATATTTGTTTTATGTTTGAAATAATGCAAACTATTCAGAAAGCTATGAGAGCTATGAAAAACACAGGGCTTGGAAAACTGGCAGTTTTTGTGGTTTTGGGGTTTTGAGTCAAGTTTCACAACCAATCAGCCCAGAATAATGTCCGGTAAAGGCATTTCTGCTTGTTAGCCTATTTATTTATTTACTTTGGCAGCGTGAGCCGAGACAAGACACATTTGGAGGAAGGTCAGTGAAAATACTCCTGATCTGTCAAAGGGTCTGATCCTGCAGGGAGCTGAGAACCTGCCGGCATTGGGGAGGTGCTCAGCACCCCTTGGACCTGGTGATGTGTGCTCAGGAGCAGGCTGGGGCACAACCTGCTTGCTGGGGCAGCGTGGGTGCTCGCAGCCTTCCCAAGGAATTTGCTCAGAAATTAAACCAATGTTGGATCCATTTGATGCTTTACTTTGGCGGCCGCTGGTTTCTGCGTGTCTCCTTCTCTGCTGGTGGCCCTGATTTCATCCGCTTCACTGGAGATCTACCCTTTGCTTGATATTGTCCATCTTCCAGCAGCTTCCCACCCCAGCGCCGACGCCTGAACGATTAACCGAGTGCCGGCAGAGACCTCGCAGGGACTGGATGCCGTCTGTGGTTCCTTGTTCCCCCCTCCCCAAAATGTGCTAACATTACAGTATTTAGCTCTTGGGTTTAGGGCCCTGGGACCTCAGGATGAGTTGGGTTCAGGCGAGGAGATTTCCCATAGGGAATGTGTTTGCTCAGTGGTTTGCTCAGCTCGTTCTGGGAATTACCCATAGAGGGCTGGAGGATGGTTCCAAAAGGACCAAGGTGCTCCTGGGGAGTGCAGGCGGCCCTGGGTCGTGGGGTCAGTTGTAACCCCGTGCTCCACCTGCTCATGTCTGCAGCAGCACCAATGCCCCAGCACCTCAGCTTCCCCACACACGCTGTGTTTCGTCAGGCTGGGACAGGGTGTGCAAGGTCCGAATTGGGAGCTCTGCGGCTTTCAGCTGTGCCCCTGCACGTGGCAGACCTGTCACAAATATCCACCAGCAGGAGATCTCTAGAAAGGAACAAAGTTTTGAAATGTAAAGGCGGCTTCCCCAGTCTGCATGGTCTCTCCACCCCATTGGTTGGGTTGCCATGGACATTCCCGCATCCACGGGCCAAGGGAACAGTAGCATCCCAGTGAAGATTTGTTGTTCCCTTGTGCCACCACCAGCCTTGCCGTGTGGCGCATCCATGCACGAAGCAGAATAAGCAAGGTGTAGGGCCTGGCCATGCTGTGGCCATGACAGGCTGTGCTGAGCCAAGAGGCAAGAACCAGCCACCACTCAGGCTCTGGAAGATCCCGGAGGAGAAGCTGGCAATTTCCTGAGAGCACTGCCACCTTGTGTCGGTCCATCCCACACTGGGTGATGCCATGTTCTGGCATGGACCGGCAGATGTGTTGTTTGCAGAGAGATCAAGAGGTCATAGAATAACCAGGTTGGAAGAGACCCACTGGATCATCGAGTCCAACCATTCCCA
>WAAB01022246.1:0-24194 GCA_013389865.1 Piaya cayana | reverse complement strand
GAGTCCAGAGGGAGAAGAACCTCCCTGGACCTGCTGGTCGTGCCATTTCTAATACAAGCCAAGATGCCATTGGCCTTTGTTTCATGGTCGTTTCATGGCCTGAGGCTGCTGTTGGACGCTCCTGACCATCCTCTTTAGTTGTGTTGCTCTCATAGCTTCAGGAGCAGAGTCTCTCCCATGTGCGAGTCAAGGGCAAAGCAACCATTCCCTTTGTATCCCGAATGCTTATAACACAGGCTGGATATCCAGACAACAAAAAGAGTCTAGAGTGCCATCAGCAGCCCCATCTAATACCTGTCTGCTCTGTGCAATATGCAAAGAGAGAACAGATGAACTGTTTTGTTGGTTTGGTTTTCTTTTTTTTTTTTTTTTTTAACCTGAAAGGTCAATTCTAGTTCTCCCCATCGTTTCCTCTGTGCCCAAACAGATTGTCGGGAGCTGCACGCCTCCATCGCGCGCATTCTGCACTGCATTAGTTTAATGGCGCTGTCACTACGAATTGCAAACTTTCTCAGCTCCCCCCTGTGCTGGTGAAACATGGCAACATAAGGAACATCTGTTCCCTTGCCCTTTGCTGGAAATGGGAAGCATCATATTGCATTTTTGTTATTAGCCTTATTTGGATGCCAGTGGTTTTGCTTCTAAACACATCAAGGCAGCTGAATAACCTTAATTGAGCACTACAGAAAAAGCCTGGTTTCATGCAAATGCAACTGCCAGCATAATTATTAGGACAATACTGAACAACTATTCCTGAGATCGGTTCCAGTTCCTTGGTTTTTATATTGCTCCCTTGCTGCTGAATTTCATTATAAACATCTCCACACAAACCTATCTAGAGTTAGGCAGTAAACAAGTTAATTTTTGACATTAAAAAGCCAAACAAACCTAATAAACACAATGCGCGCTTGAGCCTTTTATTTACGCACACAATTAATTACCTAATCTTCGCTGGGAATCCCTCCGCAGGTAAATCTCTTGTCTTGTATGACTTCAAACAGTCCCCGGGATTTCTCGTATGCTTCACAGCGGACAACAGATTCCTGCAGCTCCTATAGAAAATGACACGATGTGTAAATGGAATCAATTAATAAATCCCAGATTTAATTATAATAGATTCATTGTTATTGCATGATCGACCACAGCATGCAACGGGCAATTAAGCAAAACATATATGCAATTCTGTAGTCGACCCATTATATAGAATCACTTATTATTAGGCTTGAAGGCAAGTCAGAGACTGAGCATACAGCAAGGGGACAAAGAGTAGCATGATCTATTCCAGCAGTTTTGCCTGTGTCATCCTTGCAGATTTAATTATTTTCTTTTTTCTTATAGAATCATAGAACAACCAGGTTGGAAGAGACCCACCGGATCATCAAGTCCAACCATTCCTATCAAACACTAACCCATGCCTCTTAGCACCTTTTAAGCTCACAACAGAGTTCAAGGCTGCTTTGAATTGCACACGAAGCACGTTTGGACTAATTACTAGGAGAGATGTGCTCATTGTCGCAGAGCAGTTGGATCTAGTGTCACTCTGGTAACGGTTTCTCTTTAAGAAAGGCAGACTCTTAAGACCAGTAGAGGTTTTGCAGGTCGGGATTGTGTTGTATCAGCAGAACTTTTGTGGGGAAGCTTGCACAGCACGTGCCTGCCCTGTCTGGCTCGGTTTGTAGTCTTTACAACTAATAACATTTGCTCCAAATGTAAAGAGGTGCAAAGGTCAGCGGCCAAATTTAGTCTGGGGGGCATCTTTACTGAAGCGGGTAGAGGTGATAAACACGGCCTGATATTTGCTGTTGTAGGAGCAAGTATGAGAGCAATTCTTCAAGTGTTTATTTTCATTTTTTTACAATCACAGAACGAGGTAATTTGCAGCAAAACATTGCATGCAATTCTGTGCTCAGAACATAAGTCACAAAGTAAGTCCTGGAGGTGTTTAAGGCCCGGGTGGACAAGGTGCTGAGGGACATAGTTTAGTGTTTGATAGGAATGGTTGGACTCGATGATCCGGTGGGTCTCTTCCAACCTGGTGATTCTATGATTCTATGAAAGGACGCCAGGCTCAGTTTTGTTTAATTAATAGTGAACTTCCTACCAGATTTGTGTTCTCTTCCATCTCCCCCGGTATCTGCTGTCTGACAAACACACTCCCTGGATATTATATCTGGTCTGGTTATTTGAAGTGGAAGCCTGTGTGTACTGTAGCTGTGGTGGTTTATACTTTGGTTGTGCTTCTTAAAACTCTTATTCTGCTTAAGCTTTATCAGATCCCCAGGTATTACTGTACAAGTCTCCCAATTAGTGTGGTTTCATACTCATCTGATCTATTAAACACATCCCTTGACCCCAATGCAGTCTTGTCTGTGCCTCTAACAAAACAAAGGCAAAACTGCCTGTCAATTTTTGGATGAATTAATATTAAGCAGGGTAACATTTGTGCATGTGATTGAAAGAAGCCAAAGAGCAGGAAAATACAGAGTGAGGACCATCCCGTTGAGGAAAAATTGGTATGACCGGGTTTCTTCAGCGCTTTGCTTGATGTATTTTACTCTAACAAAATTGTGTTAGTAGTTTTGCGGTGGTTTGTAGTCGAGTACAGCCTGTGCTAGGCTACATTTGTGATTTGTTATTAGTAAACAAGCCTGAAAGCACCAGTGGTGGAGCTGAGTGTCTGTTTTCCATGTAGTTCAGCATGGTATGTTCCCCATTGCCGCATTTGGAGCGCGCAGACCCGAGTCCTCTTGGAGTTAAAGTCTGCTGCCATCTGCTTTATGAACTGAAGGGAAACTTCAATGCAGCCAAAGCACCCTAGTGTCTCGAGATGCTAAATTGTTGTAGAATCCCCATTTTTTAAGTCTTTCCAAGCAGATTCATGTCTTGGGGATGGTTCTGAGACGCTTTCTCTCCTCTGACCGAGCCAAATCCTGAGAGTTTGCCTGGAGTGTGACTCATGTACTTACAGGCCAGTGTCACCACTTGCTCTACGTGACGCCCAGGACATCCCCGAGTTCCCTAAGCCGAACAGGGGGGAGAGGATTCTCATGGAGCAGCTCCCCTGCACCGTGCCAGGCCAGTACCCCAGTGCCATGTGGCTCCCTTCTCCTTTGCAGCCTGGAGCAGGGGTGCCAGGCTGAGCCAGAGTGCCCCAGAGTGCCCCAGCGAGGGTGGCTGCCACTGCCAGCACCAGTTACTCCATGGTGGAGTGGGGAGAGAAGAGGAAACGAGCCGTGACTCACAGTCCCCACTCTCCCTGCTTTGCTTTTGAGGCAGCAGAGCCACACAGAGCCCCTCACTCGGGGCTTGCTGCTCATGCACAGGCTAGTCCTTGGTGAAATTCATTGCATCTGGTGCCGTTCATTTCCTTTTGGTTTTTATCTAGTCTTTCTGGGCTTCCTGCGAGCACCTAACGCCAGGCGGGACAGCGCAGCACTGGTTGTCTGCTCAGAGTTTGCTGTGCAGAAACCAGTAGGAGCTAGAGGTTACAGCAAGGGGCTGTGATTCACCTAGTGTGAGTTTTGGGGCATCCTCCCTGTGCTTTGCCACGTTCTTCTTCTCCCAGGACGTGCATTGCAGGGGAAGAGCTGGGGCACTGAGGGACCTCAGTGAGGTCTGTGAAATGGATCCTGTGTTTCTACTGGAAAGGGCTATGGGAAGCAAGCAGCAAAACCAAGAAAGTCATTTTTAAAACGTGGATTCTAGTTTTTCTTCTCTCCGATCTCCCCTTTCGGTTATCTTTTGCTCGTGCTGATATAACCATTCACTTAAAATATTTTCAGCTTTTCCCAGGCCTGCGTGCTTTGCTTTTTATAGGGCAAGATTGTTTGCCAGGCAGGTTTTCCTCAAACTCTCCCAGTGCCAGTAATTAAGGGATTACTGTAATTACCTCGCTGGTGCAGATATTGAGTATTAGCGCTTAGGCTGCATGTGCCCACTTTGCTTTCTCCCCGGTGACGCTGGGCAGGCCGTGGCTGAACTCTGCCCTAAATGAGCACCGTGTCATTAATGACAGCGCTCCGACAATGGGCACTTTTGTGCTTAAGAAGCTTTCTATACCTTAATCCAACCTGATGCAAGCTCCCCATGCAAATGTGCTACAGGTGCCATTTACCTCACAGCATTAACCAAACATAAAGAGAGATTCAGATTGCGCTGTAAAGTGTTTAATGAGCTGTGGGTCAGGTCCCTGGAGCTGGCCGAACTCCACCGGCGGCAAGGCAAGGTGTAATGCTCTCCTTACCCTGTCCTGTGCCTGGCGCTAGTCTGAGTGCTCTGCTCCTCCTAGTATTGAGAGTTCTCCTCTTTTACACCAGCCTTTTACGCCAGTCTGTCTAGAGAGCTGCCTGGAGGAGAGGGACCTGGGGGTGTTGGTTTGACAGCCGTCTGAACATGACCCAGCAGATTGCCCAGGTGGCCAAGAAGNTTCTCCCAAGTGACAGGGGACAGGACGAGAGGGAATGGCCTCAAGCTTCAGCGGGGGAGATTTAGGCTAGACATCAGGAGGAAGTTTTTCCCAGAAAGGGTCGTTGGGCACTGGCAGAGGCTGCCCAGGGAGGTGGTTGATTCACCTTCTCTGGAGGTGTTTAAGGCACAGGTAGACGAGGTGCTGAGGGACATGGTTTAGTGTTTGATAGGAATGGTTGGACTCCATGATCTGGTGGGTCTCTTCCAACCTGGTTATTCTATGATTCAGTGGTCACGAGGAGTTGAAAAACCTTGGAGAGTCTTTGTGGGTCCCCTTTCTCCAGGCAGCAGGGGTGGCCACAGCAAAAGCACTCACCTGCCACCCCAGGTGGGTACCACACAGCAGCACACGTGTGTCCTGAGCAAAGGACTCACCTTGGAGTGAGTGCTGGGAGGGAGCAGAGCAGCTCTGCCCCAGCCACTGCTTTTCTGGTTCAGTGTATCCAGCCCAGCTGCCTCTCCAGGCTGCTCTCAGGGGCTGCTGTGCCTTCCCACATCTGGTTCTTTAATGCCTGGCCTGAAATGGCCTTTCTCCTAATGGCAACTTTTCCATTGCACGCAGGCTTCTGAAGTGATGATAACGTTATGTTTCCTCGCAAGCTGTGTGTGAGAGGCTGTCTCTTGTTTTGCATTTCAGCTTCTACAATTAAGCTAGCGATGACACCGTTTGGGACCTGAATGCCCTTCCGCTGAGGTCCATATGAAGCTCTGACATTCATGGGAATCACAGACCCACAGGATCATCAAGTCCAACCATTCCTATCAGATGCTAAACTGACCCTCAGCACCTCATCCACCTGTCCGTTAAACACCTCCAGGGATGACAACTCAACCACCTCCCTGGGCAGCCTGTTCCAGTGCCCAATGACCCTTACTGTGAAAATTTTTTTTCGTATGTCCAGCATGAAGCTCCCCTGGCCGAGCTTGAGGCCATTCCCTCTCGTCCTGTGCCCTGAATGATGTCTGGTCCTCAAGTCCCCCTGCAGATCGTTATTTTTCATTCTGCATTTTGCCCTGCTCCCTTTCTAAACCAGCTATAAAAGCATTTGTGCTGTCAGACAAACCGTGCCTCGTCGGCACCAGGAGAGAGACCACGCTGGGTGCGTGCTTCTCATTCGCAGGTGACCAGCCCAACACAATAACGATGGCCTAAGAGGACTAATCTCTCCCATTTCTACAGTCTTCAATTCTTTGTTTGTCTCTCTTCCGCGGAGGCTGTATGTTTTCTATGCCATCGCTGCTTGCTTCCTGTTCCTGGCCAGCTGGGGGTTGATGATAGCATCTTCAAGTTGTTGGACTTCCTCTTCTTGTCTTTAATCTCTTTTGGTTTCAAAATGGCCCCCACACTTTACAGTTACTGACCACAGCAGGCAGACAGCAGCAGCTGGGAGCCAGCAGACAACACGCGGCACCTTCTAAAAACAAAAAGAGATCTGTTCTTTAGGTTATATAAGAGGATTTAGTGCTAAGATTTAGTGAAACTCGGAGTGAGTTCTGAAATGTTTGGCAGTTGATGCCTTCTAAGTGTGCTAATTCCTGACATTTTCGATTTGGTTACAGCTTGACTTGGCTGTACCTGTAGGAAAAGTGACAGTCGGTAATGTATTTATGCTGCGTGGCTGAGAGAGCTGGGGGTGTTTAGCTTGGAGAAGAGGAGGCTGAGGGGAGACCTCATTGCTCTCTACAACTACCTGAGGGGAGGTTGTGGAGAGGAGGGAGCTGGGCTCTTCTCCCAAGGGACAGGGGACAGGACGAGAGGGAATGGCCTCAAGCTCCACCAGGGGAGATTTAGGCTAGAGATTAGGAGGAAGTTTTTCATGGAAATGGTCATTAGGCATTGGAATAGGCTGCCCAGGGAGGGGGTTGAGTTGCCTTCCCTGGAGGTGTTTAAGGTGCGGGTGGATGAGGTGCTGAGGGACATGGTTTAGTGTTTGATGGGAATGGTTGGACTCGATGATCCAGTGGGTCTCTTCCAACCTGGTTGTTCTATGATTCTGTGAATTCAAAAGGGAATATTTTACTGTGTGAACTTACTTGGTCCTATCAGGCCACGAGTTCCCTGCCCTCAGTCTCTAGGCTGCAAAGAGGAAAAGCAACACGTGTTCTTTAGTTAACACCTGTGCTCAAAGCCAGGCTAAACCAAACCTAATGTAGCCTTCCACTTCTTCAGAAGCAAAGCCACAGGTGATTTTGCTTCCTCTTCCTTTCCTTTCCTTCTTCATTAAAATCTGGTTTCACAGGGCACCGAGCCTGGTGGAGCTGCAGAGCAGATGTTTTGAAGAGAGTCCTGGCCAGCAGCCACTTTGTGTCTGTTGCTGGTTGGGTTTGGTTTAAGATAGAGAGGGAAATGCACCTTATTCTGTGTAGGTGTTCCAAGATGCAAGAAAAACAAGAACAAGTCAGGAACTGCAGAGTTTCTTCAGTCAGGTGCTACAGCCCTCGCCAGCTGGGACTGCAGCCCATGTACCACTTGCAGAGCTGGAGCATCCACATGTATCAAGGTCGTGAAGATAAAGAATCGATCAGTTTGCTGTTAGTGTGCAATTATCTGCTGTTTCTTGAGCTGATTTTTGTGTTACACTCAAGCTGCTCTGCTAATGCAGTTTTAATTTTACATCGTTAGCATCAGAGTCTAAACCTGGGGTGCTGGTAGCAATTTTTGCTTCTGAGTCAGCGTATGAGATTTCCTCAGCCGTTACCTATCAGTGAGTTTTCAAGGCACTGTAGGTTCTGGCTTTCCTCTCTCCAGTCACAATCTCTGATTGCAAACTCATTTAC
Source organism: Piaya cayana (assembly GCA_013389865.1). NCBI lineage: Eukaryota > Metazoa > Chordata > Aves > Cuculiformes > Coccyzidae > Piaya > Piaya cayana. The sequence goes on along the minus strand of WAAB01022246.1, from coordinate 16,949 downwards.
TTACATGTTTTACTATAACAGTTTTATTTAAAGCTGCTATTATACGCTCAGTGCTTCATTGGGAGGGAAGGCGTGTTTGTGATTTGGGTATCACAGCCACAACCAGGAGATCTGTATTCATGATGTTCCCCAGGCACTTCATCTTAAGCCTCAGCCCTGCAGGGTCTGAGTGACTTGGGCTAAAGCCAGTTGGAGGCTGGTGTGATCAGTATCATGGACTGGTGGAGGATGGTAGAGGGGTTATCTCCTCTAATTTGTTATCTCCTCTAATTTCTTATCTCCTCTTATCTCTTGCTTCGTTTATAAAATGGGGACTGTGTTGTAAAAGTTCCTTTATCAGCTTGGCTTTAGGGTTGTTCAAGCTGCTTTGGTCCCAGCCATCTTCTGCTGAAACCCTCATACCTTCTGGGCTCGATCCCAACTCCAGTCAGGACAAATCAGAGGCTGGGAAGGATTACGCCGTGCAGTTCTGATGGCTCCGTTGTCCTCAGATTGCCCCAGAGCTAACTGGCAGCCGCAGCTGGACCTCCTGCCCCAGTGTGCCTGCAGCATAGCCAGGCACAGGATGTGATTCATCCTGTGCAACTCTCAACTCTCTCCTCTTTTTTTTTGACGCTGAGAGCCAAGATGCAGATTTTCCATCCTACGCTACATTTTGACTCAGTGGGTGCCTCTTGTCTAACGCTGCCTGCTGACAAAACAGCCCCTGCGTTGATTTCCAGTGGTTGTGCAGAGCAGCTCACCCAGCAGGGAGGACGTCAGGATAGGGAGATGCCAACCAAAGGAGAAGGAAGCACTGGACAGACTGTTCAGCCTTGTCTCATTGGGCTGATAAATCCACTCCCTCTGCCCCCCACCTGGTCTCTGTGACCTGCTGATGCAGAAATCGAATTGTCGTTGGCAACAGCCCATGTTGGCCTGAAAGCCACAGATTAGCTTCTGAGAAAGCCTGACGTAACTTTTTGTTCCCGTTACCAGGCCTAGAGAGAAGACACCCCCCATACGCCTCCTCCCTCCCCTTGGTTCAAGGATTTCAATGAAGTAGGTGGTGGTGGTGGAGGACATGATACACGTGTTTGAATGGACATAGTTAGATGTGAGCCAGGGAAGAGCTGGTCTGCTTTCCAGGATACCTCATCCATATTTCCCATTGAGATTGTCCACATGCACACACCGACTTTGCAGAGATGCTGAACCAGTGGGAGCTGTAAAATCTCAGCTTGCATTTCATATGTACTTTGGTTGCCACTGAATATTGCATCAGAAAAATATTTAATGGTGGGGAAAGAGAGAATACCCCTACTCTGATAAGAGCAACATGTTCTCAAGAGCTCAAATCTGCTACCTTTGTTTAAGCTAAGCGGTGCTGTGTTGTGTCGTGTCATGTTGTGTTGTTATCAAAGGCTGAACACTGATTTTTGCCAAAATGGTTTAAGTCCAGCCTTTCTGTGCTGGCTTCGGGGAAGGCAATCTGGATTTATCCCATTGATTGAGAGTTTCAGAGCAATGGCAACTTCACACTTGCAAAGCCGTTGCATTTAATCTCATTAATAAGAACTGAACATGCGAGCAATGTAGGCCCAGGACATATAAATCACTCTCTTTTCCAGCTCATTTAACCTCGGCCAATGGCTTCATGCCTCAGTTTGCTCCATTTCCAAAAATGTGTCCCATTCCTCTCTTGATGCATGGCTCAGGCTCTCTTCTATCGCTGACTCTGTCAACTGGGTAGTATCCCAACCCCTCCTAATTGTGTAATTCTGCCTCAGTTTAAATATATTATTCCCCTTTTCCTTTCAAATGAGTTATCTCAGAAACAGCATTGGCACCGTGAGGTCCCCTTAGCTTTCAGGTTTCTGTGTGGCTTTCCTAGAGGAGTTCTAACTTTTTACTAATTTATATCTCCCTCACACTCCCCACCCAACGTGTGCAGCTGCCGTTAGAGCCCACAAGATGCACATGCAGGAGGGAAGGAGGGATCCAGTTGCTATTTCATATGAAAAAAAACAGAGCTCAGTTTGCTAACACTGAGAGAAGCTGCAGAGATGCCTCCAGCTCAGCCTCATGCGTTGGTGCTGGGGGGAGCGAGGCACCCGTGGTCTCCTGCTGGGGTTGAGGTTTCGGATCAAAATGTGGCAGAGGCTCTGCCACTGTTGTCATGTTTGTTCTTTGGTGGCAGCTGAGAGCTCTGAGCTCAGAAATGTCCGAAGTGCGTTTGATGGGAACAGCAGGAGGGTGGACAATGGGAGAAAAGTGTCTGTGACCAAAGAGACTTCTGAGACGGGCTGCCAGCATTGACGCTGCAATGACAGCTTGTCATAGCTGGGCTGCTCTAGGGCTGTGAACGTTTCAGTATAAAGTCCTTAAGGGATTTATTACTGTTAAACCAGCCAGATTGTTGAAAATTAAACCCATACACTGTGTAAAGTGATGTTACCTCCATAAGGAGATATCCTGTGTCGTGCTGGGGCTCAGGTCTTCTATGAGTGGGTCATGATGCTGCTGTGGAGGGGAGGGCAGAGAGATGCATTCCTCTCGGTGCTTATTCTTGTGTTGGAAGTGTGAGAAGATGCTCTGATTAGTGCTAACGTGTTTGAAATGGAGCCCAGCCTACCTGAGGTGATCGGTGCACATATTCCAGCGCACAGTGGGCTGTGTGGAGTAGATGGCACCATGCAGCGTGCAATTATACAGCTATGTAGCGTCTCCGTAATGTATTGCTGCTCTAGAAGGCGCGGTATAAATCTCTGGGTTTGCTGCAAAAACGTCCATTGTCGCTGTCGCTGCCAGCTTGCCAGGCTGTTCTGTCATCTGCTCAGCGCTTGTTAGAGCCTCGGAGTGGTGCGCGGCAAAAGCTCTTGGTGAGATGCGTTGTGTGAATTACAACCCCGATCATTATCGGAGGGTGCATGCTGAGGTGGAGCATTAATTCTTATATGGGAACAGCTGTCTTGGCTATTGGCCAGGGTGCAGCCTTGGCGTGTTGGATATTGAGAGTTAAAAAACAAAGTGGTCCTTGCCTCTACGATATCAGTTTCTATATAGCAACTATTAAAAATATTAGATATAATTTTAAACGCATGAATGATTTCAAGGAATAAGTAGGAGAAAAGTGTGGGTGGAAGGCAATGCTGTAATAACATTTTTCCCCTGATCTTAGTGCAACTTTGCCAACCAATGGCTGATTTACATATTCATTCATAGCTGGGTTTAAGGATCCTTTTTTTTATTCCAACTTTTTTGCGCAGATAAATCTTAGCTATAAAGCGATCTCCTTTTGTTTATACACTGATAAAAATGTTAAGTAAGAATTCTTAAAACGTTTTCGTGCTCTGTAGAGACGGGGGGATGTAGCAACACCTTATTTATAAATATTCTTTCCTCTTCCTGGCAAGACTTCTAATTCCAGCGGAGCATGACAACATCTCCTTCTGCTTTGATAATGTCATGCGTGCATGCGCCTGCTGTTAGTTGCAGGACAACGACTTCACACCCAGCACAAATAGGCAACAACTGGCAAAGCCAAAAATAAGACTCTGTGTCGATAATAGTTTTCCTCTGTGCTTTGTGTACTCCTTCTGGTGGAAGAGCTAAGTCCAGCTTTGGACCCGTTTGCGGCTGATCATCTGTTCAGGGTGGCTTTTGAAGTCCTGGTGTCCTACAGGGTTAGGATACACATTAATTCTCCCAGTTCCATTTGCAGACATGAACAATAGCTGGCTTGATGGAGGTTTGATGCTCCAGAAGTTCTGTGGTGGCTCCTGTGCCAAGTCCTCGTGACGAGCACCCAAAGGTTAATCTACGCGCTCTTCTGCATCCTCTCTTTTCTTTGCCTGTGCAGCAAGATGAAGCTTGCCTCGCTATTTGCTTTTCTAAATTAAGATATCTTCTGGCAGGGCACCACGCAGGAGCTTACAAGAACACCTCTTGAAATGATGCATGTTGGCTGTGAGGAGCCAGAGACTGATGCAGACACCATCTCTACATGTTAGTGTCAGCACAGGAGAATGTGGAGGTACTTAGGTGAACCCTGTCCAGATTGTACTGTTTCTCTGAGCAACGGGCGTTGACCTTCAGGATTAGAGGCAAGATAAGGAGTTAACTCTTTCTAATGAGTATCTGGAATATGCAGATAGTGAAAAAAAAATCGCCTGGATTCCCATGAGGCTCAGTCCTTCACTTTGGTTACAAGATGAGGAGAGAGTGANGGTCATTAGGCATTGGAATAGGCTGCCCAGGGAGGTGGTTGATTCGCCTTCCTTGGAGGTGTTTAAGGCACGGGTAGACGAGGTCCTGAGGGACATAGTTTAGTGTTTGATGGGAATGGTTGGACTCCATGATCCGATGGGTCTCTTCCAACCTGGTGATTCTATGATTCTATGACTTTCTCCCTTTCCACTATGAATGAGGGCTGAGAGGAATAACAGCCTTCCTTTGATTTGCCAGAATAGTTTCTCTTCCCCAGAAGAAAGAAAGTGCCATTTTTAAGCTTGCAGCCATAGCAAGGAATCTCCAGTAGTTTTGTTCCCCAAGCAGAGCAGCAGTGGGTTCTGCACGTCAATGCTGTTGACAATCCAACAGAAAGCATAGAGAGCAGAGGCTTGACTCATTGCCATGGGTGCGAGAGCTGTTCTTTGAACCCACTGCACTCATGGGAACAGCTTTCTTGGAGAGGTGACTCATCACTGGGGAAGTCCAGGATGAAGTATGGACACCGCCTTCCCAAAAGGGACAGCTGTCATCTCTTACCCAGACTCCTCCCCAGGCTGTCACAGCCCTAGAAATGACTTGGTGCTTCTGGGAATGAGCCGCGTGACGCAGACCTCAAGGACGTGTCTCCTCACTGTTAGTTCTGAATTACTAAGACTGGACTGCTAAGTGTCCTGTTCCCTCGGAACGGGGTCTTTGCCAGAGGGGCTTCAAGACAGTTTAACGGATCTTTCTTAGGAACCAGAAAGAATTGCATGGGGATTTCCAGAAAGACCCGAGGCTTTTGTCTTTTTCATACTTCGCAGAAATCTGATGTGCATTTAATCTACTTAGTTCAGGAGTGTCACATTCTCCATGGCCAAACCTTGGTTACGTAAGGTGACAACAGCAGAAAATCAATCCATCCCTTCTCATCAACAGTCTCACTGCAAATAAACCAAAAAACATTGGGGAAATTCCAATAATCCTTAGAGATTTAGGGGGCAGCACAGGTAAACCTCAGAGAGAGACACCAGCCTTGGATAGAGAACCACAAAAATGAAGAGTCAAAAAGAACTGGTGATGGTGGGGAACCATGGAGCAATACGTGTATCCCGGGACCAAAACTTTTTGGGAGTTTATGGTGTGGAAGAGTCAACTTTCAAGTGGTGGACGATCCCTGTAGGTGACTTCGAGCTGTAGGCATCATCTTCATCAGTTGTGGTGAAGTTAGAAGGATGAAGAAGAAAGGAGCAACGTGTAAGACTAAGGGTGGAAAACTCAGGTGAGTGGTACAGAGGGGCATGAAGCCACCATGAAGATAAAGAAGAGCATCTGGAGGGCAATTAAATAAGAGATCAGAAAGAATAAATCTTGAGAGAGCACAAGGCCTGGGGGAAGCACAAGGTCTGTTGGAGGATGCAACCCAGGGCAGCTTCCAGGGCTCGAAGTGTATGAAAACCCACTTGGCTGCAGCAATTTCTAATCCAGAGATGGTTGGCAGCCGGGAGATGGAGAGCACTCAGGGGAAATATTGTATGTGCTTACCCTGTGCTCATACTTTTCCCCAGGCATTTTGCTTTTGCCCACTGTTGGAGACAGGAGCTGGATGGACCTTTGGCCTGGCCCAGTGTGGCTGCTCTTCTGTTCTTGTGCTCTCGTGTTGTGAAAGAGTTGGAGCGCTTGTGGTAAGTCTTGCGTTCTTTAGCACACGCTGCAGGACAAACTGCGCTTATCACGGCGCCGTTGCTGAGTCAGAAGGGATCTTGCTGACATTCCTCATTGCTTTGCGCACAACATGCGGAACGTATTGTGAGGAGAAGACTCTGTGTTTCCCAAAAACAACAGGGCTCTTCACCAAGGTGACTCTGACATAGGTACAGCAGATCACTGCTAGCATCCCTGCTGCCAGGCTGCTCCAGCTCTGGGCTCTGCAAGGGTGGCAGCAGCTTTTGTTGCTGTTTTGGTCCAGCGGCCAGGCTGCTGGGTTGCTGGGGCTGCCTGGAGAGCCTCTCCTGGGACGTTCCCTCACCTCTAGCCCACTGCAGCCTGGGAGCCTCCCTGTTTCAGGCTGACACCCACAATGTGCTTGTGAGGCTGTTTCAGTGCCCTGAGGGGATGGAGAGATTGGTAGATTCTGTTGTTCCTCTCTCCTTTGCTCTGGGGCTGGTGATAGATCTTCCTAGGACCCTTTGGCTGCCTCACTCCTCCCTCACTTTGGCTGGGTACTTGAGACTCTTGAGGTTGGAATTATCTCCCATGACTACTGCTGTCCTGCCTATCAGGGCTGGCATTACCAGCAAGGTCTCCATTTTTCCAAGAATACTGTGGTGCTTTTAAAAAATAAGTATCTCCCAAGGAGGTGAAGGTACTGTTAGAATCTTCTCATAGTTCCGCTCATCTTTTCCTTTCTCTTTTTCCTTGTTTATTTATTCCCATAGTAAGAATGACAATATTTCTGTCTATTAACAGGTAGGAACAAAGCAAATCTCTTTCCAGAGCACAAGGAGAGCCCAGGCAGTGTTTATACACACATACAGTAATTTCTTGCTTGATGTATGCACACACACGCACGTGAACTGCATCTATCAATGGTACATTTTGTCTAAGGTCAATGTTTTTTCTCTGCAAAGCCCAGACCCTGCTTAAGGGAGAAACGAGCCCTGCCAATAGCTGGATTCAATTTATAAGCAACTAGGTGGAAATAATGATGAGGAAGTGAGAAAAATAAGCTTTTGATGAAATAATTAATGGCTAGTTGTGACACAATCTCACAGCAGCAATCCAAGGCTCAGGGAGATCAGAGGAGCCCGTCTGCTGCCAGACAATGCTTACCACGCTAAGCCAAGTAGCCTCCTGTTTGCAATTTAAATTCATAACCGTGTACACGGCCTGCAGTTGGTGGCGGCTTGTTTGTTTTAAGTTCTCTCCTGACAAAGTAGCAGTGCTCCCTCCGCCTAGCATCTGAAGGGGGAACGGACCGGCGGGCTCCAAGACGTTCTGTAGCGTGTAAGGCAAGTCCAACTCTAAAGCGGCTAAAGCCAAGGGGATGAACGTTTCAACATGTGTGAATTATTCTACTTCCACCAAACTCAACAGAGCTCTGCTGCGCGTGAATCTGGTCCAAAAGGCTGAAACCAGTGATTCTTAGCTGGGGGGATGTCTGGGGGAGGGAGGGACTTCTGAAGAGCCTGCAAAAGGTGCGGAGGAAAAGCGATCCTTTTGTCGACAGGCTTGCATTTGCTGTCACCAAGTCCTCTCCCCCATTGCTGATATTTTTATGAACCCACAAGTGGATAAAGTTGAAAAACACTTGGCCCAAGCTGAGCAGAGGCTCAGCTGTGCTCTCTGAGCCGATGGCTGTGGGTGAGCTCGTGGCAGTGGGTTGGTTCTGCTCAGGAGCCGCATTTGAAGGAAATCTCCTCGTCGTCCCCACTCACCCGATTCTGCTTGCGCTGCAGCGTGGTCTCAGTGCCGCCAACTTGATTGCTCTGCCTGAAAGCCAATGGGCAGCACACCAAACAGGCTCCGACTGCTCGCTGGGGGTGTTCAGTCCATCTGGCCAGCCTCCAGCAGGTCTGAAACCCCTGAAATCGCTGTGATACAGACACAAGGGTGGCCGCGCCATCTACTTCACAGCATCCTTCCCTGCTCCTTCGTGAGGTGCTGCATGTCAGTGCCAGCTGAGCCGCTGCCACCATCCTTTGCTCTGCTCCTGGGTTGAAGGCAGGTTGACCTCGGCGGTGCAGAACCTCTGTCTCCCCGCTTGGCTCTGGGGTTACCTCCTTTCCCTGGGCTGCTCTGCGCGTCTCCCAGCCCCAGCAGATGAGTGGGGGGAAGGCACGATGGGAGCCCGTCCACCCCTAATCACTTCCAGAGGTCCCGTTTCCAGCTTGGTCAAGGCACTGCTGAGTCATTTTCACGCAGCGTGAGTTATGGTTGTGTTTAAAACCTCTTTACTACCCTTTAGTAAGCCAGAGCTCAACCTCGCATTCTTAACATTGCTCTTCTAAAGGGCAGATTTGTATGTAAAAGCAGTTTACACTCTGGTTTCCTCCTAAATAATAACTAACGTTGTTGTTCTGAGTGCTTTATAGCATGGGCTAACTAGTCCTGACAACACCCTGGTTTTCCATATGCACAGCAGAAACCTTGGATGAGCTTCTTAAGTCTGGTGGTTTCAATTCTTGTGATTTTATTGTGAGTCTGGGGTGGGCCTTTTCTCCAAGGCTCAGCTCCTGGAAGCACACAATCACATGACTCTCTCACTTTTCATCATTATTATTTTTTTTAAAAAAACAATAAATTTCTGATTCTTCCCATTGCAGGGAAAAGCCTGACAATGTGATCCAAAATGCACTTCAAGGCTTAGAAGCCAGATGCCAAACAAGAAGACAAACCTCATTGCCGTATTTATATTTCTGAAGTTTCAAGGCAATCTAAGTGTGCCCTGGGTCTTCTGAGCATGGAGGGGCTTGGCAGTAAACAAAGCTTCACATTACAAAGAGTCAAAGGCAAATAAAGTCTTGGGGGATGCTAATATTCTCCATCTCCCCTCTCTTTTTCTTGCTTGTTTCTGATTTTTGTCCTGCATGCGCTGTGCTTTTCCACATTGTGAGTAGTCACGTTCCTCGCAGTGGTAAGGAAAAGCACACAAATAAATCTTTGCTGGAACAGAGCGAACGTTAAATCGAATCAAAATTTTACAAACAAGTAAGATCAAAGTTTTTTAAATTCTTCCATCTGTTCCTGTGTGCTGGCGGAGTGCAATGTGCAGCAGGGCAGGGCGGACAGTGTGTGACTCTCAGAGCTACTGTAACACCACAACCATTGCTGCTGCTGCCACTACTAATAAAATAGAATTGTAGATTGTTAAGTTGAATGTGTATTTGTGATCATCTGCTTGGAAAGGTGGAAGAAAGCATGGGGTAGGCTTTTCTTGCACTGCAGTGCTGCAAACCAGCTCTATCCACGTTTTAAAAGGAGCTGGATGACAGAAAGGGATCAGCCTATTGATTTTGTGTCATAGATTTTTGTATTTCTTCTATTTCCTTATTGGTTTTGTAGTGACCCACTTAATTCCTCGCATTATTTCTTGCAGACAGGGTCTCAGATCCGAGACCGTAGCTCTCTGATCTCAGGTCAGAGCCTATGGGACAGCCACTTAGCTTTGTCTCTCCAGGTTTTTAGTCCTGTATAATACTCGCTGCTCTAAAAGTGCTATTTCTATTTCATTTATTAATTCTGCATGGGAATCTGATGCTATTTTAATTACTGCGTGCATATATTTATTCTTTAGCTATTAGAAAATCTCTGGTAAACTTTGAAGTCCAGAGCTTCCCTGAAGGAAATATTTCCCAGCCTGCAAGATCTTAGTGATACAAGATCATCTTGATATTTGTTATAAAGCATATTTTTCTTAATTTTCTCCCATGGCTTCAAGACAAATATTTCTGTGGCTCCCTGAACAAATCCCTTGTCCCTCCAAGCTGGATAGTTGCCTCCCTCTTGCTTATCCTCAGCTGAACAATATCTTCTCCTTTCAGTATTTTGATCACTCTTGCTGCTTTTTAAACCGTTCTCCCTGCTTGCTCACATGTTTACATGCTGGGTAGAAAAAAAGTATTTGAGGTAGACTCCAAAGCAGCAGTGGTTTCTGTCTTGTGGTGCACAGTTAATGTCTTACCGCACCTTCACATGTCAGAGCGCCAGCAGAAGCCGCGGAGGAGCTCCCCATGCCAACCCGTGGAGCTCTGCCATGGCCAGGCTGGTGGGAGAGCTGAGGGGAGAGCCAATTGCATGTTTCAAGTGGTGACCACAAACTCATTTAGGCAGGTTTTTGTCTAGGAATCTTGGGATTCCTGTATTGCCATCTGCCTGGGACCAATTCTCTTGCCCACTTCCCTTAGAAGAAATCTGCATGAGTAAGGTTGCTTTGATTTTGTGAATCTTTATTTTTCTTTCAGTTTGGAGGGTTCCAAGGCGGGCGACAAAGGTGGTGGAGGGGCTGGAGAACAAGTCTTAGGAGCTGCAAGTGAGAGAGCTGGGGGTGTTTATCCTGGAGAAGAGGAGGCTGAGGGGAGACCTCATTGCTCTCTACAACTACCTGAAAGGAGGTTGTGGAGAGGAGGGAGCTGGGCTCTTCTGCCAGGTNAGAGAACAACCAGAACATCTAAGGGGAACTTCTCCAAACACAGGAGCAGAGGCATGGCAGAAAGAGAAGAGCATTAATAGGTGAGTAAAAATCAATGAATTATTTTGAAACAGCTGTACTGAACTTTTACACTGAGGAAAGTGACCAAAAGTCTGATTTTGAGTGACACCAAGCCAAAACTCTGGTCATTTTGCTGTTATCAAACCAGTGAATTACTATCAAGTACACGAGACTTATCAATGGGTCCTTCTCAGCAGGGAGGTTGCTTTCCACTAGAGCCTTTCCACTTCCAAGAGTATCCGCTCCCCTTCCAAGAGGGAACTGAGCTGTGTTAGTGCCTCTACCTGGGGATGGTGTCTGGGGTGCAAAGCAGCCTCTGCGCAGGAGGCAGGCTAACACGTCTCTTGGACAATACAAGGCGAGGAGGGAGTAAATTTATATAGGGATTGTTTATCGTTGAAATTGGGTATCTAATCAGATAGGCATTTTTTACATGCGTTCTAGCACAGAAAGAAAGATGGGGTATTAAGTCAGGAGGCTGTGGTTACATCATACGGGCTGATAACAGATTTATGAACTGATAGGTGCATGTTGAGATGCATCAGATAAGCGATGGCTCATTTTTATATTTGTATGTTCAGCAAGGAGTAGGCAGATCGAAAAGACCAGTGGATGGAAATGTTTTCTCCAGTCCCAGATAATCATTCAGCCTTTCAGGAAGGAAACACAAAGGGGAAGACTCAGCTGAAGACAGGGCTGGTGTTTAGCTGCCTGCGTTTTAGCAGCTCCCTACCTGTGGGCCTCAGTTGTCTGTATAAAACAGGGGATAGTGGCACTTTTGTACCTCACAAGGTTTGTAGAGAGAGCTGTGTAAGGGGTGTGAGGTACAAGGGCAGGGTACTAAAGGAGGTGGTTCCTATGTACAAGGTAACAGCTAACGCAGGAGGGGAAATGTTCCAGAAAATACCTTGATGAAGTGGGTCATGGGAAGGGGACAGATATGGTACCGATTCAACAGGCTGCTCTCCATTCTGTCATTCCTTGACGGATTTACCGTGCAGTTTTCATTTGTTTCCCACTCTCCAGCCCTTCAGAGAGTGGTTCCTGTTGTGATGATTTAACACACACAACGCAGCGGCTCAAGGCAGCAGATTGAGAGATTTATGTTGCTGATTCTGCAACAAACACACCTCGTGCCAATTGTGCTTTCAGTAACTTCCAGCGTTACGCTGAGATAGTTGGTCAGAGGCATCTCAGTGACAGACAAGGACGGCTCAGTCATACCTGGGCATGAGTTTGATCCATTGTGTTTCATCCACGTTTATTAATTGCAGAGGCACTTTGTTTCCCTCAGAGCTTTACTCCTCCAACAGCTATGGGAGCCGTTTCAATGAGCTGCGCTCCAGTATTTGGACATTGACCTGCTTTTTACTTGTTTGTTTAGTGGAACTGCTGCACAACTGACCCAGCAGAGTCAGGAGCTATAAACAAACTTTGACTCCAAACTGTGTGTTTAGTTCAGCTTTCACCTTGACACGAAGCCTTTGCTTTCTGGAGGCCCAGAGATGCTCTCCACTGCGCATCAGTAACTGCCCTCCAGTAAAACACAGCTAAAAAAGGCAGATAAGAACCCCATGGCATGCAGATTTTATTTTAAGTAAAGCATGTGATTAACTTAAAATCTATTTATATTAATTAACTTAAGTATTAAGGCTCTTCATACCTTTGTGATGCATAGAGCTGCTGTGAACAGATTGGTCTGTGATGTCATTTGTGTCACCGTAAATCCAAAGTAACTCCCTCGAAAACAGTGTCCATCAGCGTCCCTAGTAATTAATTTGTCCTGCAGTAGGTTTTTGTTCTTTATATGTGAAAGCGCAAGTCTTGTTTGTAATTTGTGATATTTTTTTTGAGGCAGAATTATTTGCCGAGGCTGTAAATATTTAAATCCATCTAAATATTCTAGAATATAAATTCTCTTCCATTGAGTATTTTCATCTGAACAGACAGCGCCTACCTTGAAAATGTAACATAAAGCTTAGAATCTCTTATTTAAATTTTTAAAAGCGGTCCAAGTAAGGCTAGTTATGGTACCAAAACTGTGGTCTCTGACACATAAGTAGCAACTATAAGGGAATGATTAATATCAGAAGCAGGGAACGACCATCATCAACTGTACAAATTAGCAATGCCCTTCAGAAATCAGCCTTTCAGGAACTTGAGGAGGTTTCTTCTATAGGGGCTTGGAGGAGCTTCCAGTGATGCAAATGTCTACTTGGCCAAACAGACAAATCTTTAAAACTTTGTTTGCACCAGTAAATTCATTCAGAGACTTTTTTTTTTTTCCTAAAGGGATTCCCTGCAGGGGAGCTCCAGCCTGAAACTTGAGCTGGCCAGGGAATGGAAATTATGTTTCACAGGCGATTTTGAGATTTTGAAATTTGTTTTCATTCCAATTCAGAACAAAACCTCAAAATGTTGAAATTATCCGCAAAGGAAAAATTCTACAAAAATAAATAGTTTGGGCTTTTTTAGATCATTACAACTTTAAAAAGTGTGTATATTACATAAAATCAAAAAAATCTAAACGTTTTATTCCAAAATGTCATTGACACTTCTCCTTCCAAAAAGGTTGGTAAAAAGAACAGTTTCACAAAGCATTTTGATTGTGACAGAACCATATTTTTGAAGGAAATCTCCTCCACTGAACAATTTTCCATCTGAAGTTTGTTAAAGCTCCTGTTGCTGTGTTATCCAGACCTTTTGCTGTAATGCAAAGACCTCTATGAACAGCCTAGTGCCAGAACCGTGACCTGTAACGCTGCTTCTTGGGGGCTTCTGATCACACATAGAATCACCAGGTTGGAAGAGACCCACGGGATCATCGAGTCCAACATCTGTGCTACAGCAAGGCTCTTCCTCCTTGTCCAGAAATGAGAAGGATGGAGAGAGCATATTTTCTGATGAGAGCTCTCAAGGTGGGAGAGAATCGCCTTGAGGTTGCTCTTGCTGTCACCAAGCCCCTGACACAAGACATCCTCGTCCTGGCAGGAGAGCAAATGACCAACCAAGCAATTGGCATCAACGTTGGCTCCTTCCATTGAGAGGAAATTACACACATGAGGAAAAGGGCTCCTGCTCTGTCACTTACAGAGCTAAGTCCATGGTGAACCGACTCTGGGACTCTCTAATAAATAGTAGTGTCAACAGCCTGTTTCTCAGAGCTCCAAAGAGATGTGGGGGGAAGGATGTGCTTTCAGTGCTGCTGCTGGCTTTTGGGACACTTGTGCTCTTCCAGACTTAGCTGAACAGAAGGAGTTTCATTTTTTTAATCCATGTCCAAGTACAAACTATTTGACATCCTGAATAGACTTCTCTAACTTCTCTTTTTCCCTAACAGAACACTATCCAAGGAGGAGCTTTAGATAATACAATAAAGATTGGCCATGCTGCATGGCATCAGTCCAGCAGCCACGGAGAGAGAAGCAATGAGGATCGCAGTGTTATTGTTCAGTGCAAATGCAGTGGAGGCAAAGGCCCACCTGTACCACCTGCCCTCCTCGGGAGCCTGGACAAAAGGAATGGAGCTAAAAGACTTCACTGGTGCTGCTCTAAATCTGATGAGTGAAACATATTTGGTGTGTGTCACAGGCAATGACAGTGGCAAGTGATGAGGTTATTGGATGACAAACCTGGTCGTGCAGGTCTGGTGAGATTCTTGCCCTGGATGCTGTGCCTGACGAGCAGGAGCTGCATTTTGGTCCCTGTTTCATGTAGACAAACTCAGCGTGTTGCCTGCAAGTAGGATGTTTGGGCTCAGAGTTTAATTCCGCAATATGTTTTCCTCCTTGGGATATTTGTGAACTGCAGTCAGCATTCTCCGTGCTAGAAAGTGAGATGCAGGAGCCACCCTCTCTTGTTGAAAACTTGGTAGAACCGCCTGTACAACATTATGGTCACTAAACTATGTCGAAGCCTAATTGGTTGCATGTGGGGTTGATTGCGTTAATATAAAGAACAGAATACACTGAAGACCTGCCAGAGGTTGTGGAAAAGATCAAAGAAGGTCAGATAAAAGGCTGAGTATCTCTTTAGTGAGAGCAATCGTAATTGCAGAGCTTCAGTGGAAGGGCTCATGCCAGCTCAGAGCTGTGGCAGCGATCATTCCGTGGGTGCGTGGGGATCGGCCTCAGCAGGGTTTGCACTTGACAGCCACGTCCACCCTGCCATGGAAACATTATGGTCCGGGCAGCTGTATGGGTTTTGTCTTCAGCTGGAGCCAATAATCCAGCATAAAGAGCTCAAAATGTTTCAGTCCTCTGGGAAGTGAAAACCCGCTTTTTGAGGAATTCATAAATTGAATGTCTTAAACAGTTATCAGAAACTCTGTAAAAGCACCAGGAAAAAAAGCACCAACCTTCCTGGCCGCACTGCCACTCACCTGTTTCCCCAAAGACCAACCACTGCAGAGCAGTTACTGTCGTGTTCATAGAATCACAGAATCACCAGGTTGGAAGAGACTCACCGGAACATTGAGTCTGACCATTCCCACCAATCTCTAACCCATGTCCCCACACAACAGCTCCGCTTGAAGGCCAGGAATTCACTGCCCTCTCTGCAGAGCTACACGTTACCTGGCTAAAGGCTTGTACAAGAACTAATGAGCTTTTACAAGGCTCAATCTGTGTGATGAGGAATGCAAGATAGAGCTTATTAGACAACACAAGGCAAAGGATCAACTCCCATACTTGGGCTTGGTCTCCATTTAAGTTTTTGCAGCCGTAGCTATGATGGTCAGGAAAGAGAAAGGTAGCACATCTCTACACGATGTAGATCTACTAGCAAGAAGCCTTTTGTAAATAGCTGAGTCCTCACCCTGCTGGCAGACTGGGGGTGTCTTTCTGAGCCTGTCCCTTCTAGGCTGGCACCTGCGAGCTGGCCAGGTTGTCCCTAACGGGGTCAAAGCAAGGAAGAACGACCGAAAACTGGATCGGCATCGGGCACCCTCGTGAGGAAGCTCGCCTGCATCTCTCCTCCTGCCTCACCAGCAGCCACCAGTGAGGCTGCAAAGAGGGGAGGGCAAGGTGCAAAAGCACAATCTTGCCAGATGCCAGGTTTGATCTATACCAGATTTCCAAAGGCTTTTGGGGCTCTTCCCAGCTGTGCGAAGGACTGTACCTGGCCCTGAACAGTTTGGAACTGGTCGTCTGTGATGGACTCAGGCTGAATTATCTTCTCCTCTTACATGTACAAGGAACTCTTGAGATATGCCTAAACACAAGCCCTGTAATTATGGTGCGTGTGTTAGCAAATTAGACCCAACTGAGCCAAAGGGCCTCGCTGAGGTACTAGATGACGCTGCACTGCGCTCTTGCTTTCTGCAGTGGCCCTGTCAGAGATGACACTGCCACAAAACAAAAAGCTTGGCAGCATGCGGAGAGGCCACCAGGCTGTTCATAGTGTCTACATCCCTGCTCAAAGCCTTTGGAGGTCCAAGGAAATAAAGGTTGGATGGACTAAGGCTGTTCAAACACAAGCACCCCCGACTGAATTCATGAGCACATTTTAAAGCTTTTTATTTCCTCAAATAGCACCGTGCTTTCAGCTACCTGGAAAAGAGCTGTGCCCGCTTGGCACTCAACAGCCTGCAGCAGCTCATTAAGGGCCTGCCTGGACTCCTGGCAGAGGCCAGGGCTGGTGCCAAGCACTCTAGAAATTCCTCTCCAACTCCAATTGTGTTTGTTCTATCGCCTTTGCAGAGTGGGCCATCTGCAAGCCGCCTTTTGAAGGGCCCCTTAGTAAAAACCACCGAATGCTGCGTGGCGCTAAGTGGTGACTCAAATTGGTGTTATTTTTCCCCCGTGAGATGCTTGAGGAGGCCGAGGTGGTGAGGCTGGAGTGTCCCTGTGACCTGCGCTCATGACTTGGAACGGCTTCGACCTTCTCAGCACAGGGCAGAGGTGCCAATGTCTCTGAAGTGCCATTATGAGCAGAAGTGGTGAGTTATTCAGCCCTTTTTGTTATCAGTATTTCATTAATTAATACTAATTTAGCATAAGCACCGTGATTAGCTTGATTAGGACTAAAATGGAGGGGAAGGTGTGGGATACTTGGGCATCTGGCCTGGTTTAAGAGGGACTGGTGAGCTGCTGTGTGGCTGAGAAGGGAGCTGCAGCTCTGATGCTCCGTGGGGCTGGCCGGGGTGTTTCTGCTGCTGTCTCTGCAGAAACTCTCTCATCAAATCCTCAAAGGCAGCGTCTTTCGGGCTGCCAGCCCTTTGCTTGAGAGCAGAGAGGTCAGGGTGGATCAGTGTTTGTGTAGGGCACGTTGAAGAGGCGGGCAGAAACCTGCTGGAGAGGAGACTCTTGCTTTTTATGGGCCAGGGGAGCCTGAGACACCATGCTGGATGAGGTTTAGTGTTTGATGAGAATGGTTGGACTCGATGACCCGATGGGCCTCTTCCAACCTGGTGATTCTATGATTCTATGATGGAGGTTTTGGCCGTGACAGGCTCCTTCAGAGACTCTCATGGCAACTGCAGAGCGTCCCAGTGACATCCCATGTCCCCAGCTTCTACCTGCTGCCATCAAATGAACACCCTGGAGGT
>WAAB01022245.1:0-23618 GCA_013389865.1 Piaya cayana | reverse complement strand
GATTCAATGATTCTATGAAATGGGACATCAAGCAATGAAACCTCATCCCAATGTTATTATTACAATTTTTATGATTTATATGACCCAAAGGACCATGTGACAGTGGATTTTAAAGATTTGTGGAGGATAGATTGCTTGCCATGTAAATATAGAGTTGTATCTGTGTGTGCTTATACATAAAACTATGAATGCATGTCGTGTATGTTTACCTCTTCATCTGATTTGCATTCATTTCAGTTTCTAGTTGCTGTGTGTTGGGTTTGGTGTTATGATTTGTATCTTCCAGCTATTGTGGTTCCACCTCAACAGTATTTCAAAGAAAAGACAAACTGTTAAATCAGTCACTAATATGTCTTTACTAGTTAAATTCCAGTAAGAGTTTTCAAAGACCTGAGAAGAAATTTCATGCTTTTGAGATGTGAAGACGTCCTCTAGGAAAGGACTCTTGCTAGCTTGTTCTATTTTGGATCAAATGTGCAGCAGTGAGACCATTAATGATGAAGGCAGCTTTTCTGATTATCTCAGATCTCCATAGAGACATTTTCCAATAACTCTGATTCCGTTCTGATTATACACTCAAATTATTTCTTTCTGCCTGGTATTTATTATATGTTATTCTAGCAGTGCTGTCTGCAGTTAAGATCTGTCTGTAATCTCCTCTGTTGCCTTTGACTTTGTCAGTTGTCAAAACCCAGCGTTCAAACATTTCATTGCACCCATGTAGCAAAGCAGTTTATTTGTTTCTGAATTAGAAAGAAGTATGTGTTTATGCTCACCTTAAAATACTTGCAACCATTTTAAGGATGCATTCCTATGTTTTTAAACATATCAGGACTTTCTAAAAAGCAGTCAAGTTCTGATGTTGGTATTTTTGCCTTTTGTTTTCTGCCTGCACCCAAACCAGATTGTCCAGGTTTTGAAAACTACTCTGGCTGTGTGTTTTGAGAGACGCATTAAATGTGTCCATCTAGCTTCTCATGTCCACTTTTTCACCCACTGACAGCCTCAGTGCTCCGTCCTGAAGCAGTGAGGACTGCAAGTTGTCCTTTAGAGCCAGAGTTGAGGAAGGACATGTGTAGGAATGGAGAGATAGAAAATTTTCCAGGTTATCTTTCTCCTCTCTAGGCAAGGTAAAGGAATAGGGATTTGAAACTAGGGTGTTCTTGGGAGCAAGGAGAAAGAGGGAAGGGAATGGAAAAACAACCCCTTAGAAAGGATGGGAAGGGGAACAAATTATAAAAATCTAGGAATAGAGGTGAAAGTAGAAGAAAGGCAGGAAAATAAGGTGAGACCTAGCAGTGGACGGTGAGCCAGTTTTCTTCCTGCAGGACTTAGGTAAGGACAGTATACATGGAAATTAAAGGAAGGATGTCATCAGAACTGGTCAGAAATCTGGTGAGCAGAAGGGTAGAGGGTTCTGTACCTGCTCAATTAGAATCATAGAATCGTTATTGTTGGAAAAGACCTCTAAGCTTATGCAGTCCAGCTGCCAGTCCACACCATCATGCCTACTAAACCATATACTGACAGGCCACTTCCACACATCTTTTGGACACCTCTAGAGATGAGGTGTTCACTCTCCACCACTCCCTGGGCAGCCTGGTCCCATGCTTCATCACTCTTTCAGTAAAGATATTTTTCCTAATATCCTAACCTAAATCTCCCAAGACTTCTGTCTTGTATATTAATAAAAATACAAGGTGAGTAATTACACCATACACACTTCAGCTGCTTCGATTGTCAGAATTACAAGGTCAGGTCTCTGTCTTGGTTGCTGGGAATTTCTCTGCTAGCAATGCAAGAGCAAGGAAGGGAGCAATTCACAAGAGTGTAAATTAGCTAAGCATTAGTGATCTTGTATGTGGAAAAGAAAATCTACTCCTTTTGCCCAAGGGATGACTTCTTGTCACTCCTAGGTTGCAGAGAGGTAGGTGTTGGTCTCCTTGCCCAAGTAATAAGTGATAGGATGAGAAGTAATGGCCTCAAACTGTGCCAGGGCAGGTTCAGATTGGACATTAGAAAAAAATTGTTCACTGAAAGGGTTTTCAGGCACTGGCAGAGGCTGCCCAGGGAAGTGGTGGAATCCCCAGCCCTGGAGGAATTTGAAAGAAAGGTAGATGAAGTGTTCAGGGATTTGATTTAGTAGTATATAGGTATGCCTCAGCTTGATCATCTCAAAGGTCTTTTCCAACCTAGGGATTGAATGTTTCTAAGATTCTTCTTGTGTTTCAGACACTGTATGATTAATAAATGCATTAGAACTTCTATAAAATTGCAAAATGTCTTTTAGCATGGGAAGTGGTGGGCTACTTAGTAAGGAGAGCATTAGCCACACTATTCTGCAATTTTAGTTTTTCTGAAATATCGTTAGACTTAAATAGGCTGTTAAGGTATAGAAAGCATACACTTAAAATTCCACATCTTGTCCTTTCAAGGACAATACTCTTCTCTCTGGCATGTGTGACACATTTAAAAACACAAAGTCTGTCCTTGTTTTGACACTGATGCTCTCATCACTATGTTATTTTGAAGAAAAGTTGAGAATGCAACAATGGCTATTAAGAATGATGACACACTATTGTGTAGATAGCAATAAAATACTCTGCATTCCCCTATTCACCTTTTAAGGATGTGCTTTGAAATGAACATCTATAAAATGTTTGGTTCTTCACTGGTTAGGAGACGTTATTGATGATGATGCTGGCTCAATAAATGTTTTTTTTTAGAGCTGTGGAATATTTCAGTGTTAAAGTGCTGCTAAACATGTTAGAGTGGCAGACATCTAAATAAATGAAATGTAACATTGCTGAAACAATGATCTACTGAGAGGTGCGGGAGATTCTGTGAAACATCATATATTTGGAGCATACAACCATACTTCCTGAAAGCTACCACGACCCAGAGAGAGATGATTGTAAAAAGGGAAACAGCTTGGGCTGCAGCTTTGCTGGATGGAAAAAGTAATGATTAAAAAAAATTGCCAGGGCACACCTCTCTGTCCTAAATATATTTTAATGTCATCAGTGGAAATACAAATAGAGTTAAATTTATTACAGAGAAACAATTGGAAGGGCATGTTTAGTTTCTAATAGAACAAAAATGCACTTTTCCCTGCAAAAACATTATCTCAACAAAAGCAGCAGGTAACAGGTTTCCACTTAGGATTGTAAGAAAGAAAATCTTGTTTTGTTGAGTTTGTTTGTCTTGATAAATTACATTACAGATTAGAGATTTAAAAAATTACTTCTCAAGGTATCTGGCAACAGTGAACACTAAAAGTCAGATTTAAAATCTCAAATGTTTTTGTAGACTGTTTAATTACCTGGCATGCTTTGTCTTTGGTTTGGGTGGGCTGTGTCCTGTCTAGCTTACTTATATCTCAGAGTTTACTTGTTCTGCTGTGAGCTTCTCTATGTTGTCCATCTCTGCCAGCCTTCCCCTCACTTCTGTTTTTCCAGCACCTGATGTGAATGGTTGCTTAAGCCTAGCCAGAATGTTTATTCTGGAGTTTCTTGAGAAAAAGAACTCAGTTCTGTTTTGCAAGTCTGTCTTTGACATTTATTTTTCTCATGCAGCACTTCTGGTTTCTCTGAAATACCAGTTTTGTGGCTGGCCTTGTGCAGATATTGAGAGAAGCTTTTCAAGAGACTGAAATTCTCCAACTGTCATTCAGTGTTACTAGCTTATTTCTTATCCAGATATACGCCATTTCTTGCACAACTCACAGCAGTTCTGGAAGATGCTCTTGCAGAGAATAATGGATGAATCTGGTACAATTCTTCGAATGCACCTGAATTCAGCTTTGCAGACCAGAGAAATTTACCAAAGGCATGAAGAAGTAAATTCAGCCAAAGTCTGAGTGGTGTTACAACAGTAACTACCTTGGTATTGTTTTAATTTATTTTCATTTAATTCATGACTGATTCTACCAAATTGTGAAGGGATTGTTAATATCCACCTTTCCACACCTTTTTGTTGTTCTTTAAAACAGAAAGAGGCAAATTGGAAATATACAGGACAGTTTACATTTCATGAACTGTATCATCACTACTGCTGTGTTTCTGTCATTGAAATATGGTGAGCTCATGATGTTTATGTTAATTACAGAAGTCATTATTTTATTTATAGCAGAATTTTTAAACTTTTAACTAGAAGGATTTGAACATGCTTCAACCTCCTTGAGATCTACTGTAGTCTGCTAGAGAAAACTGCTAGCTAAAAATAAACTCAGAGAGTTTTGTTTTGCATTTTGTTTAAAACATTGCAGAACGTAATTATAGCTATCCTACCAGGGAACTAAAAATATTCATTTGTCTCAGTGGCTTCCACCAGGGGCAGTCTTAAAACTACATCATTCAGATTGTTAAACACCTGGAGCTGCCTTACTCTCCTGTCTAAAATAGTATTCTCTGCTGACTTCTCCTTTTTGCAATCTGCAGTCTTACTCTGCACAAGAAAGTTTAGTGGCTTGGTAAGTACTGAAGGAAAATATGTACATAGCAGGCTAGCATGTAAGTATCTTGGCATCTAAATAACTTTAAATACATCATTTGAGGTGAAGGGGGAGGGATGTCTGTAGGGAAGGAATATAATTGTAAAGAAACATGAAGTTGATAATACCAGCACTGAGTTTGTGTGTGTTAGAGTTGCAAATAGAAACAGGCACACATTGCTGGAGATGCTACTCATAACACCGTAAATTATCAGAATTTAAGTTTGGCGGAGATTGAGAACAGGGAAGGAGAAAATTATAAAATTAGAAGACAGACTGAGAGATGAAGTTAGAAAGGGTGGTAACACAGCTGGAATGTCCTTTTTTCATTAAAATTCATTTACATGGAAGTACATTAAAAGGTAGGAAGACATTTTAATACATTGTGGAACCAACTTGCAGATTAGGCATATGCAGACCAGGAAAGCTGGTCAGTGAAAACAAAAACCAGATACATCCTGTGCTTTTATTTACTTATTGCTTTACAGTTACACTCAACCAATACTCGAGACAGTCTAGAACAACAAAATTAAGCAGCTTATCAACCACATGTATGAAAATCAGTCTGGAGAACTTACTAATGTTGACTGATGATCTTGGAAACCTAAAATAAGCCAACAGTAAGTCAAGTTATTTGATATCAAGTCATAGTTGATGGCAAATGGCACCTTCTAAGATCACTTCCAATATATAAAAAAGATTTTAAACAAAATACTAGGGAAAATTGAATACATCCATGTATTATTTCAGTAATAAATGGATGTACTAATCATTTTGAAAAGCAGCGGTCATCCTTCTTAGTGATTCTTCTGTTATCCTGTTACTTGGTGTCTCTATCTCTTCTTCTGATAAAAGTCCCACCAGGATATTTTTAAGAACAGAAAATTCAAACAAACAAACTTACAAAAACAGAAGGGGCAGGAAGATTGCATGACTTGACCTTAATTTAAGCTCTGAGTGAAGGCATAGACTCAGCAAGCAGTTACAATGTGTGAACAGTTGACATCTCTGACATAAGAGAAACCAGTGTGTTGATGCAACTATCTCCAAACAGCTGTGGAAAAAAAAATTACAGGACACAGCCCTAAGTAAAAGTTTAAGCCAGAGTACATTAAATAGAGTAAGGTCAGTACAGCTCCAGTCTGTGAAATGAACCCTCAAAACATCTCTGCTCTCCTGCAGAAGCCAATATTCCTATTTGTTCCAGACGTGTGGGTAGTTATCAAACTAAAACTCAGTATTATTTCATCTTATCACTGGAAATCAGAGACTGTCCATATACCTTTGAACACAGGATTTTAGTCTTCACTCATACCATTTAAAATTTACTACTGCCCTTTTCACATCCAAAAGGGAGTACACAAAGCATGTATTTTCCTAGCTCCAAAGGACTGACTTTTTCAATGGCCAGACTTCCTAATAACCATTCATTTTCATAGTGATTATTTGTGAATGATTAATGAGTAAGGTTTGTTTAGTTTTTCTGAGGTATTTGTAGAGATGAGCAGATCTTAAACATTTGTGAGGTTTAAGTAGCTCACATTCAGCTTTTTTTAAGTAAGAGGCTTATTTTTCTTCATAAGAAGTAAGTCTGCAGGTCTTTTATTTCCTGGTATTTGGGTAATGGTGACTATTCTACACTATTAAACTTTTTATAGTTTTTTCTTAAAATGCTGAATGATTTTCCTTCATCTGGAAAAATGGACAGAGGATAACGGAGAAAATTAAGAAGAAGTTTGTCTGATACAGTATGAAATGTAAATGAAAACACAGGATTCAAAACAACTTCCATATGCATGTTTGGGGAGCATATCTGTTGTTTGGACTACAGTGAAGAGAGTCTCAGTAAGTTAAAGAGGATACCTAATATTTTTTTTCCTATATCCTGTTTAATAGCTTTTGAGGAACAATATGATTTTACAGTCTTCAGGAACTTAGGAGGAGCAGGAGGCAGGTTCAAAGCCCATCAGCCCCTACTCCGTAGCTGAAGCTGTAAGAAAAAAAGGGGGCAATCCATTACACAGAAGTAGCTGTACTTATGTAGCATGGTCCATGTTGGGATTTTACACTTCTCACAAAGCTAACACTTTAGATTTTTTTTCTTCTGAAATGACGCATACTTTTACACTTTAAACAGTCCCACCCTCATAGCAGGGTAATGTTAACAGAGGAAAAATCTGCCAGTTTCCAAGTTTTTGTGTAAAAGGGACATAAACATAGAGTTGTGACATAGATCTGTGTGTGCAAAAAGAAGTAAATAATTACATGAAATGTTTTTTAAAGTATCTTTCATAGTACGACAGAAACAGTACTAACAGAAATGGCACGTGGAATACTATAACCATTAGCCAATTTTTAAGTAATTTTAAAATTGGGAAAGATAGGATTGATTCATTGATTTCCAAGACAAGAATAGGTGTGTGCAATGGGGAGAGGCCCAAAGTTCATCATTTTTAAAAAAAAATGTAAAATTGTGCAATTTGAATTACAAAATGGTCCAAATCTTACAGCTGATTAATACCTCTCAGCAGAACTCTGCTAGAATGAATAAGTCAACCTAGGTGTTACTTATTAAAGCAAAGCAAAATAAATCTGGGATCAGGCATTGAAAGCATTATTTGCCTTGGAAAATAACTAATGTGAAAAAAAGTTCTCTAAGTAATGCCACTGAAACAATAACCTGGGTAATTTGGTGAAGAGCTGGGTACTGTTCAGAAAATATGATATTAAAATGGGCAGGAGATTTGATGAATGTAACAGCTCCTTTCTCAAGCATGGCTTTGATCTAACGTATCCTCACTGGGCTTTCATTACTTGATGCTGGGTGTTATGTCTCGTGGGGAAAATGCCATCAGTTTCCCTTAGTTCATCTGCATTTTAACAGTCTGGGAGAACAAATCCGTGTTGATGTGCCCTGAGAATGCTAAGAGGCTGTCTGTATGGGAATAGCCTTAATAAACTGTATTACCCTACTAATTTTAACCTGGATTCTAATTATGCAGCTATGATAAGGCCACTCAGAATTCTTTAGTGAAAGAAAATAATGACTCAAGAGGTTCTACATTTTGTAAATATTTGGGGATGCACTGGGGAGAGGTGTCATTTTTATTTCCACCTAACTTGCAATGTGCAACTACACAATGATGTAAATTTTATATTAATAACTCATATGCTGTTTAGAATGTCTCTGCATTCATGCTCCAAGTTTTCTGTTCTTGGAACTGTCCGCATTCTCAATGGAAAGTCATAGCATTTCTGGAAAACGATGTGAGACATCCATTAGAAGTTGTAGGGAAAAAGTAAACAAAAATTAAATGAAAAATTTCAGGCTTTTAACTGGAGCTTTTTGCTGGTGCTGATCATCTTGTAAAGACTCAGGTAGCTTACATTATGATGTGATGGAACATTTTGTATCATCATGGAAGTTGTTTGCATGAAATAACTGTCTAGTTGTAGATGTGTTTCAAAAACACAGGTGGGTTGAAGCGCATCAAGTGAGTCACACCTAGTTGTGAGGCTTATGTCTTTAATGACTGTTGCTACACCACACTTAAAGGAAAGAACTGAGGTAAATTAAGTAGGACTTTGAGTTTGTTGTGCAGGTTACCAATATGGAAAATATTACTTATCATGGAAATGTCTCCATTTTCCTGCATTAAATGAATAGAGAGAATGAGGGGAACTTCTAAGTCACTGTGTACTGCAGTGTTCTAATTGCAGCAAAGAGAGAGGAGATGCAGGAAATTCTCTAAGCTTGTTTCTGATTTAAAGGAAAGTTCTTAGAGGATCAAAAATACTAATTATCTAGCATTTGTCAAATTACAAAGATTGTAGATATTTAAAAATAGAACATACATTAAACCAAGTTTACCATGTCAAAATAATGCAGGCAGGAATGACATGAATTTTTTTGCAATTTTTTTTAATAGACTCTGTTTGTTCATTCTACTTTCAAGTTGGTTTTAAGCAAGTTTAAAGAAACAGTGTCACAGATGTGTTCTATACTCAAATCTTCCAGTATGTGTCTCCTCCTGGCACTCAGGTAACCAGAACTGAAACTGCAATGCTGCTGAAAAAAAACTGTTCGAGGATGCTTTAGAGTATAGTCAAAAGGCACATTTCTTCCAGACTTACCTGAACGAGGGCACCACATTTGAAATGGGTTCCCATCAGTGTTTACATTAACAGTAGCATGCTCAAGATCTGATGGAGCTAAAATAAGGAATTAATTTATATTTTTTTAATACAAGTGTCACACAAGATGAGAGGAGTTCTAATGGTCAGAGGTAAATGAATTTTTGTAATGGAAGAAGCTAGTGACTCTCCAATGTACAACAAAAAGTGTTTCCAAGTGTCTCCTAGTACAAATACCGTGCAGGATTCTACTGAAGCCTTAAAACCTGCAGCACTTGGCAAAACATCTCTACCATGCAGATGCACAGGTTATCTGTGAGGGTGGTGAGGCCCTGGTCCAAGTTGCCCAGGCAAGATGTGGCTGCCCCCTCTCTAAAGGTGTTCAAGGACAGGCTGAATGGGGCTTTAAGCCTCCGGATCCAGATCCCTGTGGCAGGGACATGGAATGTGGAACTGAATGCTCTTCTATGCCCCTTCCAAGCCAAATCATTCCATGATTCTATGGTTCTATGATTCCATCTTCCATTCTTTCTAGTCTTCTGAGAACACATCTAAACAACAAAGCATAGGGAAATACAGTTGCCCTTTAAAAAGTAAATGGATGATTGTGTGATTAGAGGTAGTCAGGAGATGGGTAATGCATATAATGCAAGAATATTAGTAATATGTAAAAGAGGTTGCAAGGATCTTCTTTCACAATGATCACAGAAAGTCACAAATTGAAGAGGAGCCTGAGGTATGATTGGTGTGCCCTGTGCAACACAATGGTGCTGGGAATGGCCATATTGCACCACACTGCCCAACACATCACAGCTCATGACTCTCAGTTGTTACAATTGCAGATCTCAAAGGCTTTTGTGTTAACCTGATGACTGACTCACCCACAAAAAATTCATCCCGCCCGTCATCTCCAGGAGCAACCCAGGGAAGAGAAAAGGCTAGCCTGATGTCAAGCTCCCTTTCTGGTTTTGTTTGGAGGTAAACCCATGCATCAGCACAGGTGATGGGTTGACCATCTAGATGACAGTCCTGAGAAGGACATGGGAGTCCCTGTGGACACTAAACTAACCACGAGGAATATGCCCTTGTGTCCAAGAAGGTCAATGATATGCCGGGGTGCACTAGGAAAAATGTGTTGAGCAGGTTAGGGAGGTTCTCCTCCCCCTCTCCTCTGCCCTGGAGAGCCCTGTGTCCACTTCATTGCCCTCCAGCTTTAGAAAAACAGGGTACAACTGGAGACAGTCCAGCAGAGGCCACAGAGATGGTGAGGAGTGCACCGTCTTTTTCAGGAGAAGAAGCTACAGGTCTATTCGGCTTGGAGAAGAGCAGGCTGAGAGGGGATTCCATCAATACTGATCAGTGTCCAAAGGGTGGGTGTCAGGAGGATGGGACCAGACTCTGTTCAGTGATGCCCATCAACAGGACAAGGTGCAACGGACACAAACTGGAGCACAGGAACTTCGACCTAAACATAAGGAAAAACTTCTTCCCTGTGACATTGCTGGAGCTCTGGAACTGGATACCTGTGGAGGGTGTGGAGTCTCCCCTTGTAGAGAGATCCAAGCCTGCCTGGATGCACTCCTGCACAAGCTGCTGGAAGTGACCCTGCTTTAGCAAGGGATTGGACTGGATGAGCTCCAGAGGATCCTTCCAGGTCACATCAATCTGGGATTCTGTAATCCATCTATCAAGGCTGCTGCAAGGCTGCAGGTTCCAGAAATCTCCTTATGTGACAGCTGGGAGCATCTTACACTTAGTTCTGTGAACCCTTAGTTTCCCTGAACCCAGGTGTTTCCGTGGAGAGAACAGTTTCTAGGTGTTCTCAGAAAGTTCTCAAAACAGTGGTACTCACAGCCCTCTTTGGCCATGTGCTCTGCTCTCTCCTGCACCCAAGGATGTGGGTCACAGACTCCTGTATGAGGTACTCCTTTTTTATGTGCTGTTCTGTGCCAGCAACCAAAACAGAAGCAAAAGAAAAAATAAAAAGGACTAGGAAATGTGAGGGTTAATGCTGCGAAGTCTGTGGGTGCAAACAGGGTTCAATTAAAAAATTAAATGAAATTGGGTGGAGGAAGATAAAAAGAAATCTGAAATAATTGTTCTGTAGAATATGGCCTTTCCACATAGGCAGAAATCTTTCTCTTCACTTCTGTCTGAAGAGAGAATCAAATAGAGAATCTCATCTCTTAATTAGAAAGAAAAATACTCATCAAACACATCTCATCACTGGAAAGCTAATGATCCACAGCTGCTAGTCTGAAAGGGCAGGCTTTTTTCCTGAACAGTAGGAAGTGTTAATCATTTTGGATGAGATTTCTTTTTAAAATATACTGTAGTTTGTAAAAGAATGGGATATTCAATATTCTAACTTAAATTATTTTTTGAAGTGTTGTACACCAGGGATAGTGTCATGTGTCTCCCTGAATGATCATTTAATGCGTGTGTCTCTCACTAAGAGTATCAACTGATGTGATGTTGTAAATGGCCAGTTCACGCCTGTGACCCTGAAAATCTTGATCTCATGGGGGAGAAGAAAAAAAGTCCTCCCTTATATTCTTCTGTGTAGGAAATGGCAGCTATATTAAACTGTAACCTTTGAGACTCCCACTCCTCCCTTAAAATAGTTGGCTCATTTCAGTAGTGATGAGGATCCTTTTTTTAGACAGTTAGAGCCATTATTTCCTTGGAAGAGATTATACCAGATATAATCCTTGTTCCACTGGATGCTTTACAGCCATAGACAAGTGCCAGAACTGCCCTTTTATACTTGCTCTTTAGTTTTTCTGGATCTGTTCGTTTCCCCAATACTTGTGTAAAGGGTGAATACACAGGTTCCCCTCCGCCCCCACCTTATGTTTGAAGTTAAGGTTTCTGTATGCCATTTTCCTTCCTCCCTCTCCCCCTAACTATCAGGCCCTTTATGCTTAAGAACCAAGTCCCTGGATTGTCTTGCTATTCTGCATCAGATTTTGGGTTTGCTTATGTTTACTTAAACTTTTTTACTTTCTTCTCTTTATTCTCTCATGCATGTTCCATGAATGCATTTCTCTCCTGGGGGAGATAGTAAGGCCACTTCCCTTGCAGTGCCATCACTGTGCTGGTATCGCACAGCAGACATGTCCTTTTTGTGGCAAATATAAAGGCCCTGAAATAGCCAGAGACTGGCTGAAACAGATGCCTGAAGGGAATATCTGGTTAAAATTTGGCCAGACTAGATGGAAGTTAATGCGGCAGCTTAGTGAAATCACCTATGGGAGGTGCAGGGAGTAAAATCCCCATTTTTGAGAGTTACGCCCATACAAATTATAAAGAAGTAATGGCTTCATACATTACTGCCCTACAAAGTTCAGAGTGCAAGCAGTTAATATTCTTAGAAACTTCACATGAAGAGTGCTTAGATGAGAGTTCCTCGACATTCTGTAGCACAAAGTACATGATGAGTATGTTCCTCAGTCTCCAGGTAGGTCTGTACCTCCTTATGCCATCTATTTTGCTGGTTTCTTTTTTCCGGAGATGGGGATTGTTTGGATATTACTTGATTTTCTTTCCATCTTTCTAACCAAAGTTCATATGGTACCATAAGAAAGACCGTATGTGTTGCCATTGTTCAACGAGTACTTGCTTTTCAGATAACTGGTTGCTGGTTTTGGCCTTCCAGAGCTCCCTTCAGCATGTATCCATGGACTCTGGGCATTTCTGGGGCTAAAGCTTGCAGGGATTTTTTGTTTTTCCTTTGGGATGTAGATTCTGTTGTAAAGTTGGTTTTATTAAACATACCACATTGAATCCCTGCAGATCTTGCTCTTAGAAGAGTAGTCAGCTAGCTCATAGAAGAATTCTCAGATTATGTAAGCTACTGTTTGATTCTTATTCATCTTCACTTCTAAAAGATTTTCTTTTATATTGAAGAACCTTAAAAAGACAGTTTTCTTTCAAATGAAATATTAACTGCTAGAAGTGCCAATATCCTGTTACATGTGTCACACACACTGCTTTTTCAGTTCTTCCAGTATTTATCATGTTTGTCTTGCAGTCTCATAGGACTTTCATATGCATAGAATTGTCTAAACAGAAAACCAGGAGAAGAGCATTAAAATCCCAATTTTCTTCTTACTCAGCTTTATATATGTCTTGGTGACTAACTTGGAAAAGTTAGCCTCTTTTGAGTTTACCTAGCTATTGGACATTGCTTTATGTTTCCCAGTTCTGCAGCACAATATTTTCATTCTTTTTCTGAGCTGGTAAAAAACCAAATATTCAAAGGCTTAACTATTTAGATGAAAAAGATTTCTGGGCTGGATCCAAAGAAGTGGGACTAACAGGACTGGGGCGGGATTCTGACCCACTGCTCCACTCTGGTACCTGGAGTCCTCAGCACAGAAAGGACATGGAGCTATTGAAAAGAGTCCAGAGGGGACCATGAAGATGATCAGAAGGCTGGAGTACCTCCCATATGAGGAGAGGCAGAGACAGTTGGGATTGTTCATGAGAAGAATGTAGGGTGAGCTTAGAGCCGCTTCCAGTACTGAAAGGGACTCCAGGAAAGCTGGGGAGGGATCAGGGAGTGCAAGGGTAGGATACAGAGGGATGGTTTTAGGGTGAAAGACGGGAGATTGAGATGGGATTTTAGGAAGAAACAGGTTGCTCAGAGAAGTTGTGGCTGTCCCATCCCTGGAGGTGTTCCAGGCCAGGTTGGATGGGACTTTGAGACCCTGATCGAGTTGAAGGTGACCTTGCCCATGGCAAGGGGTTGGAACTAGATGGGCTTTGAGGTGCCTTCCACCCCAAATCATTCTGTACTGTTTGATGGGTTTGAGGCCAAGGTCCTGATTGAGTATTTTTCCCAGAGGCATGCACTGTACAGACCTGACAGTAGAGATGGGTTTTTCCTGGGGTGTGATCCCTGTGTGGACCCCAGTGCTGGAGAGCAGCACCAGTTTTCAAGATACACATATCTGGGAGACATCACCTGGCGATTCTTCTGCCAATCTCCATCCATGGAACACCTGTGGTGTTTTGAGGAAACACTTCAAGAAAACAAAGGTTTTTAATGGAGTGGACTTAGATGGCTTCTCAGCCTCCCTTTTACTTCTGTTTTCTATGATTCCATGGTTAGTACTGGTTTTCCATGCTTTCATTAAAAAGGTTTTAATTTTGACTTTTAGTGTGATTTTTTGCTAGTTTTCCAGACAAAAAAAATTCATATTTAGTTGTGTTGACTACTTCTGCTACTTGTTTGTGTGACATTACAAATTCTTTCATCTGACCAGCAAATTAATTTCAATCCATGGAAATAATTAGCTTTTTCTTTCTAAAATTTTGGTCTTAATTTTATGCCATTTTGGATTAGTTTTTGCACATGAGCATTATTTATTAGAGGTCAATTAATATTCTTCTTAGACTGTTCTCCTTTAGCAAGAATTGAGGTGTAAAGGAATGGAAAGCGAGGCTGTTGTTTCATGCAGGTAAGTGGGTGGTGAGCATAGTGGCTTAAATGAATTTCCTGCCTAAGGAGAGGTGGATTTCTTTAGAATTGTTTTAATTTGTTGGTCTTAACTGTGCACAAAAGTTTAATGTAATGCTGATTTGAATCACTTTTTTTTTCCCTGATCTGTCTTCTAGCTTTTTCTTTTTGTGGTCTGGAACTTTGAGCTCTACATGATACCACTGGCTTTGTTGTTGCTGCTGGCATGGAACTACTTCTTGATCATATCAGGGAAAGATAACAAGCAACATGATACAGTAAGTCTTCTCTACTTCAAGCGTATGTGCCCTTTTCTTTTTTTTTAACTAGATAAAATTTTGTAACTGAGTTTAAACTTGACATCTTTTTGAAAATGTCTTGGTTCACAATGTTCGATGGACAATTTTCCCACCTGCAATTTAATTTTTCTCCAGCTGTCCAATAAGTGTGTCTGGTTTTGTTGAAAATGTCGTGTAAAAATATAGTGGAACATGTGCTGTCCTCAGAATCTGGTCTGTGTGGGAGCAGAGATGAGAGGCTTATTGGCCAGGAGAAGGCAAATTCTTTGAAAATGATTTTGTGTGGCTAAGTCCTTCTGTTGCATTTTTTATTTCACATATTGAAGTTGAAGGTTAACTGATGCCAGTTTGTTAACTGTTTCAGAATGTATCACATTATATTGGATTTCACAGTTTATCATTAATATGTTACTATTCATTGAGCTCAATATAAGCCTTTTCTTATTTTCTTCTCATCTAATGCCATAATTTAATTAAATGTACATAGTTTGGAGAGAAAGCAGCAAAACCTGATATTTATTAATAATAAAAACATGGTTTTCAGAAGTACATAACAAAATTTGAAGTTGTGTTCTATGCTGTGCCAAATTTTTTTTTATCCAGATGTATTAAGGATTCTGTGTGCTTTTTATAGCTTATTAATTTCAAATTTATATAAATATTTGTAACCCAAAAGCTGTCTAGGATATTATGATCGGAATGGATAACTGGATGAGTGAAGAAGACCCAAAATGGTTTAGATAATTGGTCTCAGAGGACAGTGGTTGATGAAGGTAGGTAAGAAACAGAGTAACACAGTGGCCAGGGACCTGTACTGTCTAACATCTCCATTAGTGGCCTATAGGAGGTGACAGGGTGCTCTCTCATCCCACGATTTTTGGTGTCACCAGGTGTATGGGACCAGGATTTGCCAGATCTGAGTGGTATGGAGAAATGAGCTGATAGGAACCTTACGAAATCCAAGAAGGAAAAATGTGAAATCTTCTCTTGGAAAGAATAGTCCTTTGCAGTGATACAGACTGGGGACTGTTTGGGAAGAAGCTGTCTAAACTGGGCCTGGGCATCCTGGAAGGCAGTAAGGTCAGCAGTATGCCTCAGCAGGAAAGAAGCCCACCAGCACCTTGGGCTGCCTTAACAAGAGCACAGCCAGTGAACTGAGAGAAGCTATTATCCCATCTGCTCAGCACTTCGTAGACTACATAGAATCATAGAATGGTTTGGGTTGAAAAGGGACTTAAAGATCATCCAGTTCCACCCCACTGCCATGGACAGGAATGCCTCCTACCGGATCAGAATAGTGATCCTTCCATATCTAGAACAGTATCCAGTTTGGAGCATCTCAGTCTAGAAAGACATCGATTAACTTGAGTGAGTTCAACAGAGGGCTGGCAAGATGTTGAGGGGGCTTGAGCACACTCCATATAAGCAGAAGCTGTAGGAGGTGGACCTGAAAAACCTGGAGAACAGAAGACTTAAGAGAAACTGAACAGTAGCTGTCTGCTACCTAGAAGTTCTTAAGAAGGTGGAAGTGTGCTCTTCAGAGATATGTGGTGGAAGCGACAACAGGCAAAAGGAAGGAAAAGAGGTTTAGAGTGGAGAACACAGTAAGTAGTGGAATAGGTTGCCCAGGGAAGTTGTGCAGTTGCTGTTGGAAGTTCTCAAGTCTGGACTGGATAAGGCCCTGAACAAAGCACCTCAGACTGACCTCACTGAGGTCACTTTCAGCCTGCATGGTCCCATGAACCTAGTGTTTAGCAAATGCAATTATTAGCAGTCAAAGGAACTCATAGACTCTGACCCTGGCCCTAGTATTACCTGTCCGCTTTACTAAAGCTGTTAGAATGCCAAGGGTCATCTAAAATGAATGGTGGGGGTGACAAAGGTATTCATTAATGCCAAAGGTTGTCAGATTTATGGGAAAAGCCTAAGATCAAAATTTAAAAGATACATTACTTAGATCACAGCCTTTGGTCTCCTGCTGCCTGAAATGCTTACAGCTTCTCAACCTGAAGATTTCATGAATAACTGTAATCCATTGTGAAAGAAGAGATTTCATTTGTGAGCAGCAACGTGCTTCATTTCTCTCTGAAATACCTCCTGCTTGTGAAGATTAGTTGGGTCATGTAACTTTTCTAACAAAATAATGCAGCTATTGATGGGCTTTCTGTTGAGGACACCAAATCCTGCTCTAAACTTTTCTCCTTGCTGAGATTGCTTCAAACCAAGCTATATAGCTTGTATCAGTCATATTTTTCCCAAATATTTGATATGTGTGCTATTAATCACTATTTTTTTAGGTGTATCAAAAATATGATGGAATCTCATTTTTAATCAATTGTGCTTGCTTGTCATCAAGGTCAGCATGTGTCTTGTATGAAATTATGGGCAGGCTTATTGGATGCCTTTCTAATTAGCTCACAGATCTTCAGTAATATCACAAGTCCTTAGCTCAAGTCATTAGCAGAGTATCATTAGATTAGGAGTAATTTGAATATTTCTTTTTTCCTATGC
The DNA here is from genome assembly GCA_013389865.1 of Piaya cayana. Taxonomy (NCBI): domain Eukaryota; kingdom Metazoa; phylum Chordata; class Aves; order Cuculiformes; family Coccyzidae; genus Piaya; species Piaya cayana. The sequence goes on along the minus strand of WAAB01022245.1, from coordinate 6,718 downwards.
AGAGTGTAAATATTAACTAAATTAATTAACTAGTGTTTCCTAGTGGTTAGAAAATGCTTTAAGATTCACATGATCCAGCTTCTGTTCCCAGGTCTCCAGAGATTTCTTGTGTGCCTTAGTGAAATCATTGACTACTTATCATAGGAAGAGTGTCTGTCTTTATAAGTTTCTTTCAAATTCTCACACTAACAGTAAGACAAAAAGATAAATATATTTGTTAACTTTTCTTAATTAAGACATTAGAAGTATAGTTAAGAATTGTATGCATATCGTAATTTTGTAAAATCTATAAAAAATACTTAAATTTGGGACCTTCAAAAGTAGCTCAGAGGAGTTCTTGTCCATTGTAATGTGCCTACAAGACAAAAAATGATCAAAATTGAGGCACTAAGGATTGCAATTTTCTGCAGTTTTATGAAGTAGTCACAGCTGAGTTTCTGTATAGATGTGGCAAATGGGCCAGGTTTAACTCAGCCATGTTTGACTGTGGCTTTAGAAAAGGTATCATCTATTGTGTCCCCTTGGGCATCAGTTTCTTCAAAATAGTTTGGAACTTAATTGCTTGTGGAATAATTCACCTTCCAAGCAATCTGCATTATACTTTCATAACATGATCTTTTGCTGCTCATCTGAGTGCCAATATGATTACTGTACCATGCACTCTGACTCCTAATAAGTTACACAAAGCACAACACAAAAAAACTGGACTGTGTCTATAACTTTTTTGTTTAACGAATTAGGGAAATCAGTGATGCTCGCCTTCACAACCGTTCCCTTCTGAGCTGACCCACAGTTGCACACAGTACTACCAATGCTCAAAGCAATTCTATCGAGCATTTTCTGAAAGGCTGATGAGGATCTCCATCAGTTTGACTTTTGCATCTTCTACTGACGACAAAGTAGTTCCTTTGAGCATTGACTGTATCATTGGGAAGAAGTAGGAACTGTGGGGAGACAAGTCTGGTGAACAGGGTGGATGATCAAGCACATGGATGATGTTGTTATTAGTGAAAATCTTCTTCATAGACAGTGCTGAGCAGGCTGGCACAGTGTCTGGGTGTGAAGTCACTGTTCACTCTTGCATACTGACATTTTCTGACTAAGAGTAAGAAAATGTCTCTATTTTAACATACGTCCACTCACACTGAGAGAAGCAGCTGATCTGAACCTTGCTTCTCTGTAACAGGTCAGAACATATATAATATGTTTTTCTCTTCTTCACCACTCTTGGTTCCTGAGCTATAGGATTAGTCTTGATTTTGTGTCAAACCTTGAACATGCAAGTCCTTCTTTGAAATAAAAATGCTATATACACTTGGGAGCCCCAAGTGTATTTTCTAATTGGAGACAAGTCTATTGGGAAGCCCAGCAGAGGTGAAGGAACACATTAGGCATTACTGCTTTCAAAGATTCTGCTGGACTCTCCTTGTAGGATTGGTCATCATTGTGGTTTTAGTCAAACACAGGCGCAAACTTCAAAAGGAAGAACAGATTCCATATCTACTATACATTCAGATCAAGGTTAGTTGTATTTCTTAAAGACAGGCTTTGATGAAATATAAACTCTTGCATTAAATATTGGTGTAAATGGATGTAGATAGATGGAGACATAGTGGATGATTCTCTAAAATGCACCTGGAGAGTTAAGAACTGATCTAAAATTAATGAACTTCTGGCATCATATAACATGGCATGTATAAAAAACCCCAATAAATCTTTCCTTTCTATATTAAACAAGGAAAAAGTTACCAAAATGTCATTCTGAATGCCTTCCTCTGAATTTAGTAGTAAAGTTTTTGCCTGATGCTTACCTAGCTTCTTTCTCTAAGGATCCTTGCAGTTCTAATCTTACTCCTAAATATGTGACCTCACAAAGTAAATTTTTAGCACAACAGCTATTCTCATATTAAACCATCACCCCTAAACAGACAAGACTAGAACTGTGTGGGTCATACTGCTTTATTATTTTTTTCCCCACCCTTTTTTCCAGCATCTTTTTCACATCCTCTGAGGGAGAGGAGAGGTATCAGCTGCTGCCACTTTTCTGTCCCCACTGCCCTCTGCTCCTTGTCACCTGCACTTGATCTGTGTGGAGGGGAGCGGCATGGAAGAGCTGCTCCCTACTGTCCCTGTACCTGTGGCAAACATAGCAGAGCATGGCATCATGATAGACTACTCAGGATGCTCAGGGACAACAAAGGTGTAGGGAGAGAAAAAAAACTGACTTATTTCATAGCAGCCTTGACTATTTAGGGACACCAGGACACATCTCACAACAGATGGATGCACAGAAATATTCACCCCATATAGCAGTAATTGAAATACTTCTAGAAATATCCAAACCATCAAAAATTATACCGGGCATTAAAGCTTATTTTCAGTCTTTTTAAGAAGCTACTTAATATTTTGATGTTTTCAAATATGTTCTATAAAAACCCACTCACTTTTAGAGCTTGGAGAAAACAGCAGTATTGCTGTCTGAGGTCTTTTTTTCTACTTCTATTTCTAAGTAAATGTCACAGTTATTAGAACTGCATTAAGTTGGTGGAAAAAATATGTCTGGGTTTTATTTTTTCAGCTTTTCTACTTCAGACTGTGTCTGACTGCCTACCGTAGCTGCCTAACTCAAGGAATCGTCAGATAATCCCTCAAAGAGATTAAAGATGTCCCCATTCTCCAGCTGTTCTTGCCCCCTTCCCTGAGATGAAACAGTTGAAAATGTTGTTGGAGTGTATTGTATTGCAGATGAAGCCTGGTTTTCATAGTTATCAATTGATTTTTTTTTTCTCAGTGAAAGTAAGCCTGATTTCCACAATTAGCATATATGATGGCATTCTTTCAGGTGTTGGGTCCCTATAACAGACACATTGGAGACTGGTGATGAGTGTTGTTCCTCAAGGATTAGTACTGGGACTAATGTTGTTTAGTATCTTTGTCACAGACAGGGACAGGGGAATTGAGGGCAGCCTCAACAAGTTTGCCAGCAGAATCAAGCTGTGTGGATCAGTCAATGCACTGGAGGGAAGGGCTGCCATGCAATGGGACCTTGACAGGCTGGAGAGGTGGGGCTCTGTGAACCTCATATTGTTCAACAAGGCCAAAAGTAAGGTCCTGCACTGGGACTGGTACAATCCCAAGCACAATTACAGACTGGGAGCAGGATGGATTGAAAGCAGCCCTGAGGAGAGGGATTTAGGGGTGCTGGTGGGTGAGAAGCTTGGCATGAATTGGCAAATTTTTTAAGTCCCTTTAAACCCAAACCGTTCCACATTACTACGATCTCCTCTGGTGACACTGATAGTACTTGTTTTTAATTGGCTAAATAGATAGCAAATAAAGAGCCATCTCTGCTTCCATCCTGCCATTGAGGAGGAAGGGCTGGAAAAGGATTAGACAGATCTGGCAGATCAACAACCACTTGCACAGTGGTTATTGACAGCAAAGACCTGGTTTTTACAACTATGTGATCCTCCTTGATGACTGAGTACTGCTGGGAATAGGCAACATCTACCTCAATAAATGAGGTAAAATCTTCTTTCCCAGAAGGCTGGCTAACCTGATGAGGGGAGCATTAAACTACAAGAGATGGAGAAGGGAATTGATGATGACACACAATAACTTGAGGAGGTGAATGTCTGAATTGGCAAGCAAAATGTGCAAGGTGGACAGGAGAGACCTCAGAACCAACAAGATGGGGCAGGAGGGGGCCCACCCTAGGGGGAGGCACAAATGAGGGATTGCTGCTGTGGAAGAGGTTCTCAAACCTTCTCTGATAATCCAGTGTGCCAGGGCATCTTTCCTGCATTAGTGCCTGTGCATTATTCTGCACAGGACAGAAACCAGTAGTAGTTAGGAGGTTCATTTGAACCAACCTGCACGCATGATAATGGAGACACGGTGTGATTGCCCTTATAGCCATCATGCAACAGGTACACACTGGAAGGAATTCAACAATGTGTATAAATACTGAAGGGAGCAGAAGAAGAGAAAGTCAGGCAATTCTCAGTGGTGCCTAGTGGCAGGACGGTATCCATGGGCACAAACCATGAGGTGAAATTCCACCTGAACACAAGAAACCACTTTTACTGTGAGTGTGGTCACGGCCAGGACCAGTTTGCTTAAAGAGGTTTTGGAGTCTCTATAAATGGAATTATTCAAGATCTTATTGAACACGGTCCTGGGCAACTTGCTCAGAGGTAAACTTGTTTGAGTAGGGTTGTCTCTATCAGCCTCTGACACTCTGGCTCTCTGACTGAAGATATTAATCTTTTCTCTCTTTGTTTACAAAGACTTGTAGTGATAGAACTAGAGGTAATGGGTATAAACTGGAGAGGGGCAGATTTGGACTAGATATAAGGAAGAATTTCTTCACCATGAGAGTTCCGAGACACTGGAACAGGTTGCCCAGGGAAGCTGTGGATGCCCAGGGCAGCTGTGGATACCCATCCCTGGATTCAACGATTCAGTGAATTCAAGGCCAGGTTGTATGGAGACCTGGGTATATCTGATCTAGTGGGAAGTGTCCTTGCCCATGGCAGGGGGGTTGGAACTAGATGATCTTTAAGGTCCCTTCCAACCCAANTTGAACACGGTCCTGGGCAACTTGCTCAGAGGTAAACTTGTTTGAGTAGGGTTGTCTCTATCAGCCTCTGACACTCTGGCTCTCTGACTGAAGATATTAATCTTTTCTCTCTTTGTTTACAAAGACTTGTAGTGATAGAACTAGAGGTAATGGGTATAAACTGGAGAGGGGCAGATTTGGACTAGATATAAGGAAGAATTTCTTCACCATGAGAGTTCCGAGACACTGGAACAGGTTGCCCAGGGAAGCTGTGGATGCCCAGGGCAGCTGTGGATACCCATCCCTGGATTCAACGATTCAGTGAATTCAAGGCCAGGTTGTATGGAGACCTGGGTATATCTGATCTAGTGGGAAGTGTCCTTGCCCATGGCAGGGGGGTTGGAACTAGATGATCTTTAAGGTCCCTTCCAACCCAAAGTATTCTATAGTTCTATGATTCTCTTCTTTAGGTCTACTATTTCTTAGGTTTTTTCCAATCAAGTTAAAATTTTATGTAATAACAATGCACATGCCTGGAGTAAACTGTGAATGTTCTTCTGCAGTATATACCCCTATGGAGAGGAGGTTTCATCAGTTCACACACTGCATTTATAGTTAATACTTAAAGCCTTTAAGGAAATAGTAAACAGATAATTTCCTCTTGAAGTTTCAAGCTGTACATGTCATTGCATAGAAAATGATGGTGAGCAGCTCGAAGTTAATGTACCGTATGCAAATTCTTATGAATCTGTATAATAGAATAGACACTCATATCATTAATCTTGTAAGAGTGATGGAAAATAGCACAATACCTTTTTTAATTTCATTGGAGACTTTTTGTGAAATGGGCATTGATGACATAAGTTTCTGGAGTATATGTTTCTTTTAAATGTCAGAACTGGATGAATTTAGAGTGGAATTTTGAGAACCAAAGAAATATAACTAGTGGTAAAGACAACCCTTCAAGTCGAGATTTTAACCAGTTTCTGTAGGTACTTTATATATAATTGTCCAATATGATATGCATACCCTGATTTTGTAATTATTTTTATGCATTTTCTGAGAAAGGAGAACCACAGGAAAGATAGAAAAGACTCTTTACAGAGAGTGCAGGGATAAGGCAGCAGGGAATGGTTTGTAGGTGAACGAGGGAAGATTGAGATGAGATCTCAGTAAGAAATGTTTTGCTCAGAGGATGGGGAGGCCTTGGCCCAGGTTGCCCAGAGCGGTGGTGGCTGCCTTGTCCCTGGAGGTGTTCAAGGCCAGGTTTGACAGGGCTTGGAGCCCCTGATCCAGTGGCATGTGTCCCTATTCATGGCAGGGGCTGGAACTGGATGAGCTTTGAGGTCCCTTCTAACCCAAACCATCCCATGATTCTATGATGCATGGGAAGGAGGAGGCTTAGAAATATGTCCATTTCACTGGATTCTTTATTTCCTCAGGAAAGGGTGGTAAGCATGATGAATTGGGTTGGTAATGCAACCTCAGCTCAGTTGATCCTAGAAATGCTTTTCTGATAAAATTTGATCACTCACTTCTTTGGGCAAGGCAACACTGTCAGAGGTTTTGGTCAAATTGTTGCTGCTCCTGTTAGGGGCAGAGAGAGCCACTTTGCTGTACAGTCAATACAGAAATCAGCCCCACAAGGAAAGTGCCTTATGCTACCTGTTCCACTAAAAAATGTTTTACCAAGCACATAAACAAGGTCGTAACTTGTTTTTTTTGTGTTTCTTCACATTGTAGTCTTGAAAGCACAGTCTGTCAAATTCTTAATTAAAAGGTTTTCAAAAAGTTTCATCTCTAGATGAATACAGGACAAACACCAAATGTTTCAGATCCACTGCCTGTGCAGTACTAATGTTGTTTGTGCTTGAAGTCAGAGAACCATAGAATAATTGAATGGTTTGGGTTGGAAAGGGACCTGAAAGTCAATCCAGTTCCTACCTCCAGGGATGGGGCAGACACCACTGCTCTGGGCAATGTATGCTAGGTCCTCACTGCCCTCACAGAAGGGTATCCAGAAGTCTTCTCCTGTCTAGGAGTCAACATTGATTCCTAGCTGAGTACTAAATTCTGGCTGTGACTTTATGGGAAAGGTCAATATAATTGTCTCTTTGTTATAGCTAGCGAGCATCTGGAGTATCACAGAATCACAGA
>WAAB01022244.1:91370-108691 GCA_013389865.1 Piaya cayana | reverse complement strand
TTTGCTCCAGTTTACAGATCTCTGTTATACTGAAGATGCAAAACTGGACATAGTCTTCCAGACACCATTTGAGTGCTGGGCAATAGGAACAATTACTGGACCTGCAGTCCATGCTGGTTTTAGTACATGGTTGGCATTCATTGCCACAGAAGTGCACTGGTTGCTCATATTCAACTTGTCTACCATAATCAAGTTATTTTCTGCAGAGCTGCTCTTAGTCAGCTGGTCCTCAATCTGTGTTCCTACTCCACCTCAGGAGCAAAACTTCTCTCTGAACTTTGTGAAGTTTCTCACCCTGTTTCCTCAGCCTACCTTCTGATGAGCAAAGTCAGAATAGCTGATAAACAGACTTTGAGGAGAAAATACATCCTGGTCAAGTGCTTGATTTATAATGTCAGATTTAGGTATATTTCACTTTGGTTTTCTAATATCTTGTCTTAGGAAGACCTATTCTAATCTGTTTAGCTCCTGATCACCTTATTGATGCTTCTAGGGCTAAAATTCCAGGTAGCACCAAAGAAATGGAGACAGCACTGTGGTGTGAAAGGTGCATTTGTGCTCAGTAGGAACGTTTCCTCCAATTAGCTTTGGAGCCTGGAGAAGCTGAAATTATAATTTGCATTTTCTTTCTTGCCTGAGTGCATGGGTGCCATTCTGTCTTGTGGCTAATACTACTGCTGAATGGTATATCCTTCTCTAAAGGGACTGGGTAATGGGTAGATGGCCACAATTCAGAGCAACCTGGGAGATGTTTTGACACAAGTTTACATTGTTTTGATGTTCTAGACAAGTAAAAGGTGTTTACCAGCTATTACAGGAGGTCTCAGTGCTGGTCAGTGCCATAAGGCAAGTCCATAGCTTGTTGTTTTGGAGCATATTGCCCGTGTGTGACAAAGTAGTCACCTCTTGGACTTGTGAAAGTTTTGCAGGACCCTTTTGGCTACATATACATGTGCTTAAATTGGCTCTACAAGTGCAACAGCAAAGCTCAGCAACTTTATGAACCTCGTTATTTCTTGAGGGAAACAAATGACTGTCTGTATTATGCATGAGCATGCTGTGGTGCTGCATTACTCTGTCTTCCATCAATATGTCTCGTTCTCTGCCGTTATCAGCTAATGCTCGTGATAATTCCAGGCATACATCTTAAAGCCCAACGAAGTGAATATCATAACCCAAGCAGGTGGAAGAACATGATATTAGGACGTTGAATATTCTAAGACATGAAACAGACAGCTGAATAGTTATGTTTTAACAACATAATCAAAACAGAGATATGTCTGTGTAATAAAATTGACTTGTTGCTGTAACAAATAGACTTAGAATGATTACATGATTATAATGAAAATGTGGTGGTTATTTGCTACATTAATTAGCTGTTGATTTAATGTTATAGAAATGTGCTTCCTTTCAAGTAATCATATTTCTTACTGACATTTCTGAATAGGAATACCAATTAGTTAAACATGGGTAAGTATAGGTTCTGATTGTAGGAAAGCTACAATAGGAGGCAGTGGAATAGGGCTGCGTAGGTTTAAACTTTTAACATGTTACTGTCCAAACCATGTTGCTAACAGAACCTTCTGGCCGCATTAACAACACCTTTGTAAACAAGCACTCATCTTTGATATCTGCTACACAAGTATTTACTGCCTTACATAAACACAATTTATTATTCCCTCTGCTAGTATGAATTGTGAGTAAAATTATCTGTTCTTCTTCTCTGCATTATTATGCTTTTTTCATGACATCTCATAGGCATAAATGTGAACTGATGTCAAGAATCTGACCAGTCTTTGTCTAAATATTGAAGTTGTCTTGCATGCTTGCACCATCAGTCAGCTTTGAAAAAAAAAACAACAGCACATCCAGTTGGAGCTATTAGCCAGACTTCAGGTTCTTAATTATTTAAGATGCAACTTTTTTTATTTTTTCTTGCTGTACAGCATAAATCAAACCAGTCTTCATACTTGCAAAGAGGGAAGCAGCATCTGCTTTGGAGGCATTTTTGCTCTGCTCCTTGCTTTGTTGGTTTTGTAAAGTTCAAAAGAAAACATCCAAAGATACCAATTATTCCTTGAGCTTTAAATTTGAGGAACCTTAACTGAAGAATGGAAGGAGAAGTCGTTTGATACATGGTGAAAAGAATGGGACCTGTACTGAGAAGGAAGAGACTAGGAGGAAATGAGGAAACCTTATGCTGACTTTTTATTAGAATGTTAAAATCACAGGTTAGTTCAGTTTGAATGGGATCTCAGAAGACTTCTAGTCCAACATCCTGCTTGAAGCTGGATTAGCTATAAAACAAAGTTGCTCAGGGCCCTATCCAGTTCTTGAAGGCCATATCCACTTGAAAAGCTCCAAGAACTGCAGATTGCACAATACCTTTCAATAACCTTCTTCATTGGTTTATCGTCCTCATCATGAAAAAGCTGTTTTTTCTATCCAGTTGGATCCTGTCTCATTTCATTTGGTATCTTTCACCCCACATCCTCCTCCTGCACCACTACGAAGAGCCTGGCTCTGTCTTCTTGACGACCTAATGACAGGTAGTGGAAGGCTGCTATTAGAACCCCCCAGAGCCTTCACTTTGACAGGCTAAAACCTCCATGTGGAACACATGCTCCACCTTGATGTCCCTCCACTGAATTGGCTGCATCTGATCATCATCCTTCCTGGGGGACCCAAAACTGCAGTACACTTGATGTGGTCTAATGATCACTTAGCAGAGGATGATGATGGTCTGTGCTTCTGGTAATCCAGCCAGGACATTGCTTGCCTTCTTGGCTGCCAGGGCATTTTGCTGGCTTGTATTCCCTTTAGTAGTTTTTTACCTTTATCTGAAAGGAATGTTACTTCATTACTAAAACATTATAGAGCTAACCAAGCACTCTATGTTAGAAGCTGGTTATTAACTTACATTTGGCAGAGTTACCCTGGTCTCACTCAGGGAAAATGCTCAGTTATCCTCCTGTGAGACTTGCCTGGCCCTAGAATGTTTAAAGATTGTGGTGTCTGGTCCGTCATATATTTGGTGAATTGTAGATGTTCTGTGCTCACTTTTTCTCAAATGTGATACTTGCTAATCCCTGGTGACAGACGCCTGCTATTTTGAGCATGGGGTTGATGCATTATTGATTAATCCAGTTTAGGCTGCACTTAAAGGGGTTGTACTTTAATTACACTTGGTATCTAGAAATAATAGCTTATCATTTCAGAGGCTTCTTGGAAAAGATGGGGTTTTGTGTACTGCAGAATGTTTCTTCTGACGGCATTTTTGTTGTATCAGAAAAAAGTGTACCTTTTAATGCAGCATCCTTTTAATCTGGTTGCTTTTATATTACAATAATTTATCATTAGTAAGCTTCCTTTTTCCCCATGGATGTCTTATTTTAGCAGTACAATTTGTTACTTCCAAAGAAAATAATACATCACTTGGAACCATTAATCTATAATCTAAAAATGAAGCGTCTTTACTGAAACTTTTTCTTTTGTGTGTGTATGTGCTTTTTGGTCAGTTATTCCTGTTTTATAAATGTTTAATTCTTCTATAATAATTTATCTTAGTTTCTGGCTGTGCCCATTAGTATACTCTCTTGCTTTCAGATATTGAAAAAAACTAGATGATGTAGCTGAGCTTCATGGTTTAAAAAATATTATAGGTTTCCAGGTAGCTTTCACATTTAAAAAAAAGGTTTTATTTTCTTTTTTGGGTACTAATAAGTACCTCTTTAGCATCATGCTGATTGTGAAATATTTCAGATTCTGCTGCTAACAGAAAGAGTTTTTATTTAGTAAATGGAAGAGTTCATCTACGTCTTCACACTTCCTCTGTGATTTCTTGGGAGAATCACTTCAACAAAATTATCAGTTGAAGTAAAACCTGTTTAAAATATAATCACTTATTGATTAAAGAGCAGTTAAGTATATTAAGCTGCCCTCCAAGGAAGCACTAATGGCAGCAAGCCTGACAATATTCAATAAGCTTTTGGGCAACACCCTCAGACTCAAGATGTGAATTTTGAGGTTGCCCTATGCAGAGATAGGAGTGGAACTTGATGACCCTTATGGGTCCCTTCCAACTCAGGACATTCTATGATTCTGTGGTTGTCAACTTTATTAGTTGCTAGAGGTGTGCTGCTTGAGCCTGCATTTCAGAGGTGCTACCAAACCAGACACACAAAATCTTCATGCTTTATTTGCGTTGTGGATTGCATTCAAACATTTCAGGCACAAATATTTACCATACTTCTATTTTCCTTTGTACTCTGATAGAGCATAAAATACCTAATGCATGCTGTGGTAATTGGTGTGTTAGGTAGTATCTGGGGAAGGTAGCCTCTTCCTTGAAAAAAATATCATCTAGGTATAAGAGCAGAGACTGCAGGTGTACACGGATGTTTAAGGGAACTGTTTCTTGCAGTAGAATTTAGTGGGCAGTGGGACAATGGAGGCATCCCCAAGGCAGAGGAGAGCATGCTAAAGGTGTGTTACAGTAGAAACTTTGCCCTTGTGGGCACATAGAAAAAGGCATGACTTTGAACATCATAGCAAGTCGTGTAAATGCAGTTTCAGTCAAACTCACGAACTCAAATAGGTTATGGATTTATTTGTTTGTTTTTCTTCAAAATACGTAGTGGAAACAAATGTTTGAAATTAAATTTGTTTGGGACAAAACCTGAATGCTCACACTTGCCAGCTTTTTCTTATCTTGGCGGTCTTTATTTGGTGCAAATATAGTGGAATTGCTGGCAAAAGTGTGAATTTGCAGGATCTGACGTACAATATTTAATAGTACAAATGCCTAAATTTTACCACCCATACAGGGAAAAGGAGAAGAGTTCAGCCTATGTAAGGACTTCAGTTTGTAGCTTTCTAAGAATAGCAAAGGATGAAAGTGATGCATATTTTGATTGCTGCAGGTAACAGTGGATGTACAATATGCTTATGTTTTTCTGACCTGGATTTTTGAGCATCAGTTACCAAATACTCAGACAAAGCACAAAGGGAGGAGAGAGATCAAGGGGAGAAAAAGCCCCAATGTTGTTGAATTCCATAATTATTCAGTGGTTGCAAAATAAATAAACAAACATTTTTAGCACCTATATATCATGATGTATAATAAAACCTTTGTTTGGTTTCCCCTTCAGAATGAAATAACACCTCTATTGGTCATATAGGAACGCAACTTTGTAGCAGATGTATATTTTTTAATTCCTTTGAAATTTTCCTGAGAAATAGATAATAATAATAATCATCATCATCATCATCATCCTTGTGAGAACAATAAGGACAATAAATCTACAGATAATCTCTGCGTGTCCATATGAAGTCTTATGTAGCAAACAAAGTAGATGTCACATGAATGTAAGGTTTTTCTTTCTCTTAAACTGTCAGTCTCTAGGGAGCATGTTCTTTTGCATAGCTTTCCGTAAGTTGTAAAGCTTTGCAAATATAGTGGCACAGTTTTTATTTATACGTGTTTCTCCCTAGCTTGATGTATTTTTTTGCCTGTGTGCATGTACATAGACACCTATCTAAGCAAAACAATATTTCTGTTTTATTTTGCTTCATGCTGTCTGCCTAGTTGTAAAGTGTTTTTCAAGGCTCTGCTGTAAACCTTGTTGGTTCTGCAGCATATTCAGTCTTTCCTGGAAATCGGAAGGAGATTAGAGCCATCCTTAAGTTCTTCAGGGAATTTAGTTTCTACTATGTGCGTACCGTACCTCTCACAGTGGGATCCGGTAGGTGAGCAGATGTTATTGTATGTTAGGAGAATGACAGTAATTTAATAACAATGGAAAATTGTGTGTCTGTTTATCACAAACTACCAGTCTGTGATAAGCAGAAGTGAGATTTTGGGAGATGGTTCTTGGAGTGGGTTTTTAAGCTCAGTCCTTATCTGTTAATCTTGCAGCTCTATGTCAGATGAAGCATGAAGGCAATAGAAGCAGTCAGTTTTCAGAAAACTTGGAATAAAAAGCACAATAATTTAAAATTATATTAGTTTTAATATTTTATATTATTAATATCATAATATAAAATTTCAAACCACTGTTTTTATAAGTTGGTAAGTGGTATTGTTTTGATAAAAATTAACCTTGAAAGTTACATTTAAACAAATATGTAGGTGCAGAGAACTTAGAAGACATCTGCACTGCAAATTGAAGGAATATTACAAACAAAGCAGCTTTTCTTTTCTAGAATCTCTCTACCTGTAAGTGTTTCAGAGAAACCTCCACCACATGACGTTCATGCACAGAAAGAAAGAAACAAAAAAGGCTATGCCAATACCCATGACAATTCTGCTCAGCATCTACCCTTATACTGCCAGCAAACCTGCTGGCAATAGCAGCACTGACAGTCTAATTTCTTTTTACTGCTTAACCTGTGGTCAAACAAAACTAATCAGTATGGCTTAACACCGAATAAAGAAATACTGAACCACTTATACAATTTTTATGACACTTAAGATATTTGAATAATTTCTGGGAATTGAGGAAGAATAAGAATACATGTGAGAAACTTACAGTGTGATGTCTCAGTACAAGAAGCTTTTTAGGTATGTATGTAAATGTAGATAAATTGAAAACAATGGGTAAGCATCAAGAGTTAAAGGCACGCTTAAATAATCTCCTGAACCAAGGCTTAAGCACCCAATAAATCCACAGTAATCTTGTAGTACAGATACGTCCTGTCAACACTCCCTTACTAACTTTAGTGAAGTGTTATGGGTACATCTGCTGCTTCTAGTGAAAAATAGACAGGATTTGAAGTGATAGCTGTTGCTGCAGTTTTCAGTAATAGCTGCCAAATGGGAGGGAGGAGGGGAAGACAGTAACAGAGGAAGCAGTAACCTTCCTGTTTCAAGAAAAGAAACAAATCAATCAGTAGCTCCAACTCAGAGAGTTGGAGAACCTTCCCAGCACCTGTCAGATGAAAAACTGACATGCTGGAGCAGAATCTGCTTTATAACCAGTCGTTGTGAGTGTTCTGCTTTCAGAGAGGTATTCAGATCGCTGTATGAGGTTCTTTATGTGGTCCAAAGGTGGGATATCAGTGGTAGTGTGTCCCTGTACAAATTCCAAGCAGTACCTTAAGAATAAGTATAAACAGAGCTTCATGTATATCTTTATATACATTTCATATTCTTTCATTAAGCTTTTGTGTCTAGATCACTATGAGCAATATGACACTTCGATATAGTGGACCTCTAACCAAAGTATACAGTGACTGAACTAAATGTGGTGGTGGTTGCTGCAGCAGGAATAAATGGTTTATAGGCAGGTGTCAGCAGTGTACAGACATTGCCCAGGTCATGGTAGCATGCAGGAACACCCCTTTAACCTTAGGAACTCCTTGGGAGGTGAAACACCCTGGAACAGGCTATTGCTCACAGACTTGCAGCAATACATGCAGTGTCAAACATCCTGTGATGAGCACTGGCCTAGTGGATGACATCTACACATCTCAAATGAAAGCCGTGAATGAAATGAATTGGCTGCCCAATATCAACAGAGAAAAGTATTGCCGTATAGTTTGGGCTAAATAAAGGCACTGGCTTTCTTGAAGATTTTGTGCAACAGGCTGTCACAATACCTTTGTTTTTATATCACTGTGAAAATACTGTTATGCAAGGGAATGGCAGGGTTGCAAAAGGCAGGACAATACAATTCTTGCCATTTTCAAAAACTTGTTTAAAAATCACGCATAATGAAAAGAGCCCAATAGGTCTATAATGTGAATTAGCACAAACAATAGAAAATATCTTGTACTAATCACATTTAACTGTTTTTTGAATGACAAGCCAAGTACATTTAGAAGCGCTTTAGCTTTTTCTAGTAGACAACTTACTGTTTCTGTCTCCTCCTCTTAATATTCATAGCAACTTACTTTGATAGCATCTCTTGACAATTCATGCATCTACCTTTGTTTTAGGAGCATGCAGCATTGAATTGCAGCCAGATGGTCGAGACAGTTGATAAAAAAGTATGCGATGATACACTAGAGCACTTATCTCCTGCTGCCCTGTCACATTGAACAAAGGCTTAATGAAATCTGAAGTTTTAATAGCTAAAAATATGTTCAGCAGTACGATGGACTTTCACACATGCCTTTGGGATTTAATTGTCTTTTAAATATGGCTTCTACAGAAAAGTTTCCTTTTGGTGTGTATTTATGGACGAATTCCTAGGGAGCTGGTGACACTGAGTTGGGCAAAGAGCTTTTTTTTTTTTCTTTCCCCAGTGTTAGGAATTTCATATGTCTTATTCTGGAAATTGCCCATAAAATTTTGACTGTTCTTCAGTGTGGTGTGTTATTCAACACGAAATTTCTGCTGCCATCCATGTTGAATGGAACATTTGCCAGCAATTCATTTTCCAATCTTGCAATTCAAAATTTGAACCCTTTGATGAGACATGGGGTGAGTGTTAAACTTCTGTCTTTGGCTTTTAGAGCATAGCCCTTAGAATCAGATTTCCAATGTACAATTACAAGTTCAGTATTTACTTTCCTAGAACATTTTGTAATTGCCCATACTTGCTGTACATTTGCTGGGATGTTTGCAGAAAGCAATGTACAAAGGGCACAGAAAATACATATCATGAATGCCTTTAAAACTCTGAATAAATATTCATCAAATATATTCTGCACTTTTCGTTCTGCTCCTTGTGATATTAAATGTTACCAAAGCTAATATCAAAGCATTGGAGGTGTGACAAATCTTCAGAAATAGTGCTGAAATCATGATAAGTAAAGTTAAAAAGTACATGGAGCAGAAAAGACAGTAGATTTTGTCTTTAAAACCTTTGTAAAATAAATATCTTGGATTTCTGTTTTCCTGCTCTGGGGGGTTGAAATCTGACTTGATCCTGCTGAAATTTTAGCCTAGGGCTGTGGAGGGCACCTTTGGAAGATCACTAAATCTCTAATAAAGTCTTACTGCTCACATTCCATCTAGTTTGAGAACACAGTTTGAGAAGAGATCACTTTCACAACAGCTCTGTTGTAATGTGATGTTGCAGAATAACACAGAAGCTGTTGCAGTATATTGTGGAATATTTTTTTTCCAGCCATTAATAAAGCTTTCCAATTTTGATGAATTTGTATAATCCTTAAATTCACTAATGCAAGAGGGTTATAGGTTAAATCCATGTCTAGTGTAAGATTTATTCACTCAATTACGTTTTTCCCAAAAGGCTTTCATCACTGGAGAAGGTAATGCATGAATATACCCAATCTTTTGTTTTAGCTTGAATACACTTGCAGGACTTTTGGATCCCAGCAGCAATAAATTCTAGACCATATTTTTCCTTGAAAGTTAATGAAGGGTAGAGGGCTTAATTTTATGTAACTGTGAGTAAGTAACAACCCGAGAGCCCCTACATGTGCATACACTGATACGAATTGCATCAGTGTTGTCACAGTTATTAGTTCTGCCTCAATGACTGCAAATTTAGCAGTAATAGCAGAAAGAATCATTAACCCCTCCCCTCAACAACATCAAAATTTAAGAAATCTAGTAGCAAGGAACAAAATTTGACAGGATTGTGAATTTAACCAAGTCTGAATTTGGCAATTTCTGTATCTCTGCATGTAATCAAGAAGAATGAGTTTTCCTGCTCTTCTACCTCCACACACGTAGGTGTCAACTGGAGTACAGAAAGGCTAAATGCAGGTTTCAGTTGTCAGCTGCAACATGTGGCTTTCTTTTCTGTTTTTAAGGTCCTTGATACTTGGAATCAGAAAGAGGAATCTTGTGAATGTTCTTAACTGTTGATCATCACATTTAAAATAACCCTTCAAAGAAGTCAAACATGATGAGGTTTTTCCATCCTATTTTTTCTGGTTTCATTCTGTAAAAACTCTTGAACTTGAAAAGTCAACTTTATCACTTTTCTGAATGTGTGATCTGTATGTCTTTTCTCACAAGATGCTGTGTTTTAACTGAGCAGGATATGTCATCCTGTGCATGGCAGCGTCCTATGTGTGAGTCGCCCTCTGCTCATTTTGAGGATCTTCCCTGACCTGATTTTTTTTTTTGGCTTTGCTATTGCTATACAGCATAGCATACTTGGGAAATCAGAAGCAGGTTCGTAAGTATTTCTCCCTCCCTCCTTCCCTGTTCTGATTGGCTTTAGTGAGGTGGTAGTGGTTCACAGCAATAATGAATTTGCTATTCAGAATGTTTCCTAGAATACAGGGCATAGGTGTCTGTTATCATGTGTGGACTAACCATCCCACATCTGGATTTTCTGGGTTAGGTTTCTGTCTCCTAGGAACTAGGTAGTGAGAAGAAGAGAAATCCAAAGCAACTACCACATTTTCTGTCTCAAATTTTCTGCTTAGCAGCTCTGCAAGATGAGAATGTAATGTAGAAGGATTACAAGAAATTATGGTTGTTAGCATACTTTTTTGTTACTTTTGATTTCACGAGGTTTGCTGCTGCCAAGCAGCACAAATGGCAAAAAAGAAAGGTTACTTAACATACATCCTCTGGGGTGAACTTCCTAACTGATAGCAGTTTAAGTTTATATCAGAATTAACTGATGGAACACTTTTGACAGCATTACTTACTTTCAGTTTATCATTTCCATGCCCATTTTTTTTTTGAACAGGATTACTCCTCAGACAAACTGGGAAGGATTGTAGCAAGTTATAAAATATTTCTCTTAGCTCCCTGTCACATATGCAGTGGCTGGTTCCTGAATTTGATAAATATTTTGTGTTCGAGGAGTAAAGCAATGGCATTTATAAAGAGGTTTTGTGATACTCTGGGTTTCAATCTGCTTTAAGTTCCCTCGAAGATGCTTTCATTTTATGATTCTAAAAGCGCCACTTGTAAGCTCCTTAAAATGCTGCTGTTGTTCCTTTTTCCCTAATGTGTTGATTGTAGATTGCAACCAGGTTTTGTTTTAAGGCAAGCCAAGAGTATCCCTCAATAGTCATTTATGCCTTGTTGCATCCATCATGTGCAGAACAGTTTTTCCCTCAACTGCCAGGAGCACTGGAAGCACAGTTTTCAGGATTCCAAGGGAACGAGGAGTAACTTGACAGGCAGAAATTATGTTTCCCATATGAGCAAACATCCATTGATAATTTCTGGGAGGTCTTGGGGCTGTTCGAGCTGAAATATGAATGTGGTTTGGTGCGAACTCCATAAAGCGCATGCACACTGACACTGAGATCCTTTGGTTGGCTCAACAAATGAGCAAAAAAAGCCTTTTGAGTATTTCTGAGTATTTCCGTGAGTATTTCTGTCATTATGGTCACCAGGACGGCTTCACAAATATTCATGGTATTGTGTTATTTCTAACTCATAAGTGATCAGACAGTCCACTGTTTTAGCAGAGTATGGGGGTGCTGCAGGTTTCGAGAACACATGTGCCAAGGATTACTGGCTCTGCTCTTCATATTGATGACTTTCACACCGATAAGATGTTTTTGTGATTTTGACCAAAATGCTTCAATGTTCTTCCTAGAAAGCAGTATTGGAACTGTGCTGCTGAGGTGGGTCATTACACTACATGAAAAATAAATGGCAATAAATGGTGGCCAGAAGTCTTCCAGACTTCACTCTTGTGGCTTTTCACATGAGCAAGGGGAGGTACAAAAGGCTGTTGAGGATTTGTCTAATTTGCCTGGGATGCCTGTGCCATGTAAAATAAAATGCTGTTGAAATGCATGATTTATGTAAGCCCTCTGTATTTTGAAAGCAGGCTGAGGTGATATCAGATGAACATCTTCATCTAAAGCCATCTCCAAACAAAAGCATAATACTTGAAAAGCAACCCTTGATGAAATAAGGCTTATTTATGTGTGTTTGCCATAATCCTTGTCACCATAGTAACTGAGGCCCAGATTCACAAAATCATCCAGTTCCTGTGTAAGCACCTGAGCACCTCTGAAGTTCTTGGCCCAAGTGTTTCCCTAGTAAATGTGAACTCACTGTGCAGGCCTTTTACGAATTCCAAGAAATCATATTCCTATTTTTTGTCCCTTGAGCAAGAAAGCTCTGGGTACAGATTAAATGATTTTTTTGTAGTCAGACTACCGGTCATTGGAGAAGTAGATCTGTAAGTTTATGCTGGGAAAGCTCAGTTTCTGAGCTTCCGGACATCTGGGATCAGAGAAGTTCATCACTGCTGTGGGTCTGTTTTATGTAGCTCCTTTTGACATGAAAGCATCTTTGTCCATCTCCTTCCACCTTGTATTGTGCAATTTTTCCAGAGGAACAGGTCAATATTAAAGAGTCAGCAATACATATGTGATCACTGATACAACTATCTTCATTTGTAGTATATGAAGTATATGTAGTATAGAGTATGTGCTCTCTGGCACCCGCATGTAAAAGAGATGGAATAAGGTCACAATGTCTGGTTTACATGACATGCTGTTTCAGGTCAAAAAAAAAAAAAAGGATTTCTTTTAAATGGTTGCAAAACTACTACAAAAACAACAACAACCAAAAAGCACCATGTCTGGAGAGATCACAGAAGTACACAGTTTAAAGGTCAAAGCTGCAATAGAAACAAATTCCATTGAAGAAAAGTTAAACAAAGAATAATGTTTAAAAAAGATTGGAAGCAGTGGTATGTTATTTTTACAAGGGGAAAAAAAAGAATAAAGCTTAAGAAGTTTCTTTTAAGACTTTAAAGAATATTTAATTTCTTATCTAAGTTTACTTAAAAGGTTAAGCACTATAAAAACTTGAGAGTGTGAAGCCATCAGAACACCTCAATGTGCTTTTTGGCTTTTCTTTTTATCTTTTCTTTTTCTGAAACAGCCTTTTCAAGTTTATACTTGTTATAGTGCTGAAAAATACTCAGCTGTCATGCTCCTCTTTCCAAGAATCGGGAAGCAAAGTTAAGTAGCTTCTGACCAGTTACCAGCAAATATTCCTAGGGTGGATAGGCAGGCCTCACCCCAGTGATGCTTCCTGGCATTAGCAGAATTAATTAGGCACTGCAACCTTCGGAAACAATTTCTCTGTCAGGAGCTCAGAACATGTGGAAAGGTTAAAGGTCAGGACTTACTGAGTAAGATTGTAAAAAAGGATGATTGTGCTCCATAGATACTGAAGCTGAGGTTAAGCTGGGTAAGAATAACCTGTGTGCGATGCACAAGGCATTTAGATGCCTTTGGCAGGCAGTGGAATGGACTGGACGTGGCCAAGGTGAGACATCTCAGCCTGAAGCAGACTTGTATGTTGGGCCAGATGAGTTGCCTGCTTTAGAGTCTCTGACCTTTGAGTGAAGCTAAAGGGTGATGTGCTTTGGTGTTCACAGTGTAGATGTCTTAAGATGATATGAATTTCCATATGGACACTTTTTAATTTGTTTACGTAGCCTGTGAATAGGATATTACACATATTACTGATAGAAGTGATACCTCTGGCTGTTAGCGCACTGTCTTGAGTGTTCACCATTGCAATTAACCTTAGTACATTCTTCATTTCTGCTCAGGAGGTGCCTAAATTAAAAAACAACTTATGAAGTGTGCTAGGTAAGAGGAGTTTGGAAAGGGAAAATACAGTCACCATAGTTGTTAGATGTATCTCATGAAGAAAATACTGTGATGAAGACATTTTATGCTGATGTTGCTCTCGACAACAACTGAGTTGTTACGCTAGTCCACGTACAAAATATTCCTATATTTGGTATTAATTTTGCTTCCTCGTGGTGACTTCTAGTATTTTTGCCAAAATTCTGTGAACTGTAATACATGAATGATTTACAAACTGATTCAGATTAATTTTAAGTTTTTTTATTTGGCAATACATTTGTGCAAATACAGCTTAGAATGGTTTGTTCATGCTGCTTATGGCTAGTCCTCCTTAAATGGTTGCCTAAAATATGTGTTATTTTTTCCATTTCCTTCCTGGTTGACTTGAATAGCAGGTGGTGAATTTTCATTTGAAGAACCTATGGTATAAATTTGCAGAGTCATTTGTGTCCCAATTAATGAAAATACTGGGATTCATGAGTGTTTTTACAAATCTTTGGCAGATGTTCAAGCACCAGAGTAAATGGATCTGGCTGTTCTTGCTCACAAAAAATATCCACAAAGTGGTTTTAAAATTATGTAGCTATTGATCTTCCCGCTCTACACAGAAAAATAAGTATTTAATTTCAAAGGAAACAGTACCCAGGAGTTTCTGCCACATCTAGAAAGGTAGAGAAGTTATAGGCTTCTGTCAGTGCAAGGAATTATATTTGTGTGTTAGAACAAACTGTACCAACAGGTAGCCTGGAGTGTTGGATGTTATGGTTTTCATGATCCCTTCCCTCTGTTTTGCTCTTCTGGTGCTGTAATACAACCCTAAATTTTAGTTTGTGCTGTCAGTATGCCTGGTATGACACTGGTTGCCTTCTGGATGTACATTTTGTAATGAGGATCAACACCTTTGGGTCAGGGTGTGTACTTCTCATGGGCTTTGTTCATCAAAGCATCTTTTCCTGCAGGAAGACATTTTGTAGCCATAAAAGAGCTCTTGCTCTTCTAAAGATGATGTGTGAGAGAAACGCCAGGCATTCTGGTGTGCTGACAGCTTTGCAGAATTGGAGAGGAGATTTATTTGGTGAAGATCAACTATGACCCTTTATAAGGAAATAGGCATTTCTTCCACAGTGTGTCTCCAGTGAATTGAGCAGTGCTTGGGAGAATAAATGTAATGGATTATAATGCTTCAATTCAGATGGCTGAGAGTGAATGCCTAGAGAAAATAGTGTTTTCCAATAGAAAGGGAGGATTTTTCCATCACCTACCTATGCCAAGTCAAGCTTATGAGGTGCATTTCAGCTAATCATTTATTTCACGTGTTCAGGGAGCTAATTTTAGTGTTGCTGTAAGCAGCAGTAGATCAAATGGGGGAGATCCTAATCACTCTCATGCAAGCAGAAATGGGAAGAATCTGGGTTCAGGAGTGCCTTTCAAGTACAATGGTCAGAAAACAAGTTTATATGGACATACCTAGGGAGGATAAATAGAGCAGCGTGTGCCTATTTCACAGTTGGTGCGTATTCTGAAAGGTTTAAATGTGTGTGTTGTCAATATGAGAGAGGAAACTGAAACAGGAAAGGGACTGAGAAAACTTTTGGAGATAACTATAAAGGGTTATTTGTCCCAGTGCTTTTCCTTATGCGGGTATTAATCTCCGGGCAAATCCTTCAATCTGATGGACTGCTGCTAGCTTAGATGGACAGGTTGCAGAGGTGATACGGCATAGATTTCTGTTGAAAACATTACTTTAAGAGAAAAAAATCCCAGCCTAAACAAGGACTTTTTAAATTAAATTAATGTTTTGCAGTAGGAAGATAGACTTGGTATATTTTTTTCCTGGTTAAACACATTTATTTCTCAAAAAATACTCATAGATTTGCTTTTGTTTGGCCTGGGAATTGACACTAAGAGTATAACTCAGTGTTGTGACATGCTCGATTGAAGAGACCTTGTCTTTACAAAATAAGCTATGGGACATTTCTTACCCAGAAGGCTTGTCTTTTTAGTTCGCTAAACCAGAGCATTCCCCTTTTGGATATAGCTGTAACTAGTTAAGCTCAGCTGTCACTTCTGTCAGTGAGAGAAGTTAAGGTTAAGATTTGGATTGTGTGCTGAGCAGCGTGTGCTTCTTTATGGTGTCCTTCTGCATTGGCTTAAATGAAGATGAAAAAGTGCAAAGACACCACGTGGGCTCCAGTCTTCTCTCTCCCAGGATAGCAGGCATGCTGCTGCAAATGACCCCTCTTCCAGAGTGGTATTTATTGGGTTTTTTTGGTGGGCCTGCACAGTGCTTCTTCTAGGAAAGCTCTGGAACTGAGTTTGAGAGGGCTTAGAGGTCAGAGGTGAGTCCAAGGAATCGTTCTGCCTCTGCTCTCCCTACTGGCAAGACTGCAGCATGACCTCTCTAGGCTGCTTGCTAGAACGAGACAAGGCAGAAGGACACTGTCTCTGCTGCAGATGAAAACAAGTAGTTTAAGGCAGCAAAAATAATCAGTCTCTTACATCTTCTCTTCCTTCTTCGTATACAAAGAGAGACAAACATTTACAGAAGAACTACTGCTGCGCGTTAAGTTAAACCTAAAAGCAGGGTGCAAGTCCCTGTGTCAAACAGGAGTTTGCCAGACCTGTGGATCCCTGTCTAATGTTGATGGGAATTTTTTGACTGATTGCCTTGATAGCTGAAGCTGACCATTAATTAATAAATGAGAAAGGTTAAAATGCTTTTATGCAGAAATGCATATGAAGACTCTGTCTATATTTCTCACTTACACATGCGTGTGGAGAGGATTAAAATGCCAGTTATAAAAAGTGCTGTCCTCTCACCTTAAATAAAAACCTAAGTAAAATGGATTTTTTTTTATTCAGAAGTCTTTTTTTTACCTTTTTAGGGCCATTTATACAGAACCTTCTCCTTAAACAGGAGTACGTGTCATCTTTTTTAGTTTCTATAGAGCAGAATGCAATGTGATGAAATTTATGAGGCTCAAGCTAAGCATCTCTCAATACACATCCAAACTGGATTTGTGCTCCTGGGTAGCATGACAATGGAGAAATTTGACAGTAAGAAATAATTTTTAAATATAAATGTGCAGCTGAAAAGGAACCTTTATAAGGTGCTACCTAAACTTGTATTGTATGCTCCTGTCTTCAAATCTGAATCTCTTGTTACAATGACAAACTTTTAAAAGGAGTCTTTTTTAGCAAGATCAGCTGTTGAGTGGGTAGAAAATCATTGTACTGACAATATTTATGAAAGCTCATATACAATGTAAATAAAAATGTGAATACGCATATAAAACATTAAAATCACACATGTCTTGGCAACTAGAAATTGTAATGTTTGCAGCAATTGGAATTAAAGTGTGGAAGGACCCCAATCTAGCAATATAAGTTGCTCTTCAGCTTTTTTGCAAGTGTTTGCAAAATGGCAGATTTGAAGATAGTGGAGAAAGTGACATAAAACGTATTTTAGAAGTATTTAAAGCCTGAAAGCATGGGAGAAAATAAAAAAAGAAAAACCAAAACCAAACCATGTAAATCAGCTGAATGTTAGGAGGCTATAATGGAAATGGTATAGTGTGGACATGTGTAGCTTTGCAGTAGTGCTGCTACTGATTCCCCCAGGGCTCAGTGCTGGATCCAGCCCTGTTCAGTGTCTTCATCAATGACCTGGATGAAGGCATTGAGTACACCCTTAGCAAGTTTGCAGATGACACTAAGCTGGGTGGAAGTGTCGATCTGCTGGAGGGTAGGGAGGCTCTGCAAAGGGATCTGAACAGGCTGGACCACTGGGCTGAGTCTAACGGCATGAGGTTTAA
>WAAB01022244.1:43951-82147 GCA_013389865.1 Piaya cayana | reverse complement strand
GCCAGGGGAGATTTAGGCTAGAGATTAGGAGGAAGTTTTTTACGGAAAGGGTCATTGGGCATTGGAATATGCTGCCCAGGGAGGTGGTTGATTCGCCTTCCCTGGAGGTGTTTAAGTCATGAGTAGATGAGGTCATGAGGGACATGGTTTAGTGTTTTGTGGGAATGGTTGGACTCGATGATCCGGTGGGTCTCTTCCAACCCGGTGATTCTGTGATTCTGTGACCACTCATGGGAAAATTTACAAATGCCTAGAATTCCTGAACAAACATCCTTTCAGAGACCAGTAATGACTTTCAAATGAGATACTTGGGAAGTGACAGGGATCTCCCATCTAATTTCTAATGGGCATTTACACCATGAGGCTGCTTTCTGCATCTAACAGACATATTGCAGCCACTGACAGGGACTCTCAAGCCTAAAGAGGCAACAAGAGGGTAAGCAAATCTCTCCCCCTCAGCCCCCAATACTCCCCCATCTTGCAGAGCTGAGAGTCCAGAGGCCATTGAGCATAGTTGTGTAGGACTCACACACAGCTGCTCTCCCCATCTGAAAGGCAAACAAAGTCCTTTTATTGAATTGGTAAACTTAATTCTTATAACTTTTAAAACTGTTTTTCAAAATAAGATCTGTGGGAAAATGAAGAAAAAGGATATTTTTTGCTTTCTGAGTAACTATAAAAAGGTTTGAGTAACCTGTTGCTCCTTCCCTTCTCTGCTGAAAGGTAAGTATCCACTGGAAAGCTTCACACAGTCGATCTTGTTACCTCGTAGAACATCCAAAGTGACAGTTGACATTTGCTGTGTATTTCTGTCAGCCATCACTGCAGCCAGCCAGCTTCTTCAGTACTTGATGCAAAGGAAAGTTTTGCTTGATTTTTTTCTAACTCCTACCATTAAGGAGGCATCCAGTGTCATTTTACACTCTAATCCTCTCTTTTTTTCAGTAGTGAAGTTGTTTCATTGCCCAAAAATTCAACAGTCAGAATAAACTGAAAAATGTAAATCAGTGAGCAAAACGGAGTCCTGTGGGGATCACTTTTGATCTTGATTCACCGTGTGATTCGCCTTAAATTTCTGAATCTGGAATAAACTGAAAGCAGCCCCTCTGGTAAATTGCTTGTAGAACACAACTGAAGACTTCAAAACATGTTTGTAGACTGGGATTAGTGGGCAGTCACCAAATGGAAAGCAACAATGTCAGTAGGACTTTGGAAAGGCAATACAGTTGCTACTGATGGCTTCCTTTGGTCATTCAGACCCACCTCTGTTCACTTGTACAACTCTTGGACGTCCTTATTTATATTCTCAATCTCTTACCTTGCAAACCTGTTTCAGTATTGAAAACAGCCTTTATTCTTGAACTTTTGTTTGAGCAGCTGGTGATGCTTATTAGGTACACAGCTGGAAAAAGTTGGTGGTTAGGTCATTCCAGGTTATGCAAAACCCCAGTTCAGTGCTTCCTGCAGAGGTTCAGGCAGACACCTCTTGGAGCACAAAGTCAGCTCTAACTACCAGGACCTTCCAGCAGAGATTTTGGAGAAAAAAGGATCTACTCTGTTCCTGAAGTGCTTGCTCCCAGAGTCCAGAGCCACAGAAGGTGCTCTCCTGAGTAAGCTCTTCACTAGATCCAGAGGAGATATAAGATTTGAGTTGTGTGGTTATCCTCAGTGTTTCCAATTGCACAGTTGGAAAATCCCAGTCCAAAGTGGGTCACATACAAGGCTTAGAGCTGTAAATGCTCGGAATGAGCCAAGAAAATAGGCATCATATTGGCTAATGTCTAAATATTTGGGTTTGTTTCAGCATGGAGCTGCAGTGTACAGATTCCCAAACTACTTTGAGTCGGACCGGTTCAGACTTTTAATGCAATGTGCCAAAGACATCCATGCCAGGCAATTTATGTTGCCTCTGAGGAAGATGCTATATTTTGGCAAACTGGAAAGCCTTTGTACTAGGCAACAATCTATAGTATAGAAATGAATATAGGGGAGGTGGTTTTTTTCAGTCAGGTGAGGTAATGGACCTTGCATACTGTTTATCATTGTTCAGCCAAACTAAATTAATAAAAAACATAAAAGTAAATAATTTTAAACTGCACTGTGGATTCTCTTACTTGGAAGTAGGCTGAACAAAACTAAACATATTTCTTCTTTCACTGCCAAAGTCTCATTGAAAGCCAGTAGTAATTCTTCACCTCACACATAGTCTCATATAAATCACATCAATTGTCAATCTCTATTGTTTAGCACCTTGATACCAGTATATCACTGGCACCAAATTATTGACTTATGAAGTAATCCTTATAAGTTGCTAGGGAGCTACAACGCATGCATTTTTAAAAAAGCAAAAGAAATTTGGAGCTCACTGTAAAATGCATCTTTCTTAAAATAGTAAGTGTTTTGAGATGATAGCAAGAAAGAAGGGAATTCTGATATGTGCCAGGACTTGATTTTGCCTTTGATCAAATGCAGTAAAAATTCTGCCTGAATCAGGATGTATCTTTGCAGTCATTGTGGCAAGTTGTCATGACATATTTTCACTCTAGGGAATCCTTATACTCAAATTCAGAATCAAATTTTTTTCCCTAAGTGTTCTTCGAGAGGCTTTGTGAATTTCTAGAACCAGCTATTGGGATTTTACAGCATTTGTTTTCTGGTGATAAACTTATTGTGGACTTTTTATTGTGTTTTGTAGATTTTACATTTGTGATTGATTAACTTGTTTAGTATATGAGGAAAAACAATGATAACTTGTTTAGTATATGAGGAAAAACAATGATAACTTGTTTGGCATAAAAATCACATTTTTTGTTCACCATTTCTACTGTATACTTAGAACACCTTGATATTAGCATGCAAAAAGATGAGACTGGATTTTTGACCCAGACAATATTTACAACATACGAGTCCTGTTCAGATAATCTTAAGGGATTGATTTACTTCAAAGTGCAGGAATTAAAGCTTTTTCTCTCTTTTTTTTTTTACCTCAGGCAGTTCTTAGGAACAGGAATTGCTGTAAATACTCCATGGCCTAGCATATAATTAGTATAATGTTCTTCGTTTGACGCCTGAAATTGCAGAGACAAAAGCATTAGCTAAGGCAGATGCACTGAAGAGCTGTAACGAGTATCAGGGGGTCAATTTAGATATTTAACATTATTTTAACCTAGTTTTTATGTGCTCCAAATCCTCCAGCATGTGTGTGTGTGTGTTTTAAATACTTACACAGTGATGCTGAAATTGTTCTGAGTTTGCTACTGAAACTTTACTGGCTCCTTTGGAGTGAGCTTAATCTCAGTTTACAGAGTGTAGTCTGAGCTGCACAAAGAGCACTGAGGCTGGGCTGAGGTATGTGCTGCCTGTGGTCCTGGTCCTGCACCCTAGAAGGGGTGAAGCCTTCTCATATTGTTCTTCCTTCCCCAAAAGAGCAATTACTGCTTTTTTTTAACTTTTAGTGAGAGGCTTCCCTGCTCGTTCATTGTGCTGTAGTAGCTCTGCTGCCCAAGCAGAGGAGGAGTGCTAACATCATCAGGACAGGGAAGGACCACAATGAGGAGGTTACTTTTTCCATTTGGGACTTTTTTTAAAGCATCAGGTGATGTGAGTGGGAGAAAGGCATGAGCCAATAGAAATAAGAAAAAGTAGATTGGAAATGACAGAATTGGAAGGAAAGTTTAAACAACTTGTCTGCAAGGGTGGCAGCCCCAAGGCCCAGATGCACAGGATGAGAGGGAATGGCCTCAAACTCTGCCAGGGGAGGTTCAGGCTGGACATAAGTTAAAAATACTTTATGGAAAGGGTCGTTTGGCACTGGAACAGGCTGCCCAGGGAGGTGGTTGAGTCCCCATCCCTGGAAGTGTTTAAGGGATGGGTGGATGAGGTGCTGAGGGGCATGGTTTAGTGACTGATGGGAGTGGCTGGACTTGATGATCCGGCGGGTCTTTTCCAAACTGATGATTCTATGATTCTGAATGGCTGCTGCTGCAGTGGGCTACAAAGCAGGTGTTGCAATCTGTGGTGCACACACTGTGGGAGAAAATGAGTCCAAAGGCAGGACACTCGTGTGTGTGGCACCCATACCACCTAGGCCCTTTACCAGATGTGGACGTTGCACCGCAGACAATGACATTTGGATATCCATGTGGATTTGGGGCTCACAGACTTGCCTGCTCACAGCGTGAAGATGACAGTTAATTTCCCATATCTGGATGAGAGTTGAATCCCTTACAGCACTCTCCATTGCCAGGTAGAGCAAAGAAGCTGGAGCCGTGAACACCCCATCAATCGGTTTGCTAGGACTGATGGTGAACTGGTGCCTTTGGAAGTGCAGCTCCACAGCAATCCATGGATGCCTCTCCAGAGACACACACCCTGGCAACAAGTTTGGCTGCACAAAACCTGCATTTTGAACCAGCTTGGTTTCAAAGATTTTGTCATTTTTCCATTGAAAACTGTTATGTTGTAAAATCCCATCCGTCTCTGTCATGTGGCTCCTTGCCTCGGGCTGAGTTTTACTCAGAACCAAGGCATTTGTGCCAGGTAAATGAAAAACTCTTTTGGATGTGTGGAGGAGAAGGTGCAAGGGGGGAATAAGAGCAGGAAGTGGACCCGGCAACACCCACCCAGGCCTCTTTGCAGGAATGGTGACAGGGAACAATTTTTATACTTAAGAAAGTGTATTGTGTTGGGTTTTAAAAACAGAGTAATGCAGAGTAATGAAGTAGCAGGGAAAGGAATATTGGTGTCTATTCTCCAATTCAGGAAAGCAGTGAAGTGTATGTATTTAAGTCAATCTCTAGTTCAGAAACTTCTTTGAACAGGGACTTCAGCCTTTAAGTAGAATTGCTTTATGCTAACTGCAGTGCTGTTTTTCTGTGGGGATCCTTTTGGAAGCAAAACTCTTAGGAATTACTTATTTTCTCCCCCTATAACAGATCCTGTTCCCCTACTGCTTGTGTGAGTTTGGGTTCTTCCTTTTGGTTGGCCAGGGGCAGAGAGAGGCATGATAGAGTGACTGGCAATTAAAATTGGGAATAGCTCATTTGCTTTAGCATCTTGCCCTTAATGCAAATAATCATCACACAATAAAAAATATACTTCTTTAATAGATACTGATACCAAGGATATGTCAGGAAATGCCTGACCACAAATGATGACGCATCTCTTCTACTCTAACATACTAATGCACTGTAGTCTCATGAGTTGATGTTAACTCTTCTTACTTAAATTAATTTGCTCTTTTTAGGACGAAGGTGCTAAAAATCAGTGGTTTTCAGCCTGTTGTGCATGGACTCCTTGAGATCCATGAACTCGCCATACAGGCACCGCAAAAGGAAACTCCAGACACTGTCATCCACTTTCACAGGAATTTCTTTTGTTGTTGTTCAGGGGCTTCCTTCCACTCAGAATCATGCTTCTAAAATCTTTTTGAAAGGTATTTTTAAAAGGTATTCTTGAGCAGACTTATTCTTGTCAGTATCATCAGAGACAAGTCTTATTGTTGAAGAGAAGGATATATTATTGCATATATTAAAGTTGGATTACAAGACAGCGAGCTGAAATACCCATAAAAGTTTGTTCATAGCAGAAGACTGAAAATATCATCTTAAATTTAATGACTCAGATTATGTATCTTATGCAATATACACATTACTTTATATTATATTTAAAGCTAAGTTACAGGGAGCTACTTTTTATAAAATTTTAGTGGCCAGCGGTCACTGTCTTCTGAATAGAGAAAAAAAGAGAGAAAGAAACAGAGTAGTTTAAATGTTTAGATTATATCACTTGGCCTAGTATTTGAAGATTACAAGTACAAGCATGGGTTTGTTGGTTTTTTTTAATCTTCTTACTAGTCAAATTTATGCAAGAGTGCATCTGGCAGTTGTGCTCTTGGGAACCTGTGAAAGAGACATCTACAGGCTTCTCAACAGATTTAATTCAGAGAAAAATGAAAATATTGGTGCTCTTGAGAAAAAAGGGTTTTACAGCCTTTCTTGACTTTCACATAAGCAATGGTTTCCAAAACAGAAAATACTCAGATTTGATTAAAAACTTGGCTGTCATATTTCAGTCTGTGTATGTTCAATTAAAAAATTCAGAAGGATTCTCTAGCATTATTATAATCTACTTTTCCCATATCTAGGCATTTGTATTATCAAATAACATCTACTGTGGCTTAATAACTGTATCAAATGATTGTAATAGCTTTATTTTCAGTGAATTTTACGATGAAATGTTACAGTAGAGTTACAGTAGAGAAGGTACTTATGCTGAAAGGATTTTTTTCTCCTATTTCATACTTTATGGCAGATAATTTGCAGTTATGTTTCAGGTAGCACTCTGAATGCCCTCTCCCCTTTTTTATTTTAAGGGGTGCTAATGCAAATGGTTTTTAAATTCAGCAATTCAGATTGCATGGATTTTCATCATAACATCCACTGCTAAAGAGTGATTAGTATTAATCTAACATTTGTTATTGCTCACTTTGACCTAAATTAGAAGTGTCTTGTTTGGGCTTAAGCTAGATACACTAGTTGTAGCTGCTATGACCAGTTTAAGTGAGAAAAATGGAATGCTGGTTTTGTCAGTGACAATTTTAGCACGGTCTGTCTTTGAAGGCAAAACAAATTAATGTTAAGTAACAGTAACCCAGTTAAACCTTCCTAAAAAAGCAAAATTTTAAAAATAGATTTTACGATGTCAGTATATAAATAAAGACAGCTGCTTTGAAGGGTGTTGTCCATATCGAATTATGCTTACGTCTTGTTTGTTGTGTATCTACATTTTTCCTGTAATTCACCATGATGTATTAGTTTATAAAGATTGTATCAAGACAATGAGCCACAGTCATTGTTAGCCTGAGATTTTCTGTGTTTTTCCTGAGAAATAGAGGTTAAAAGTTAAAATAAACCTTGTATAAGCTTTTATGAAATGAACGAACCATGCGTATGCATGCAAGAAATATAATTCTTCACTGTGGAACACCGATATGTTGACATCTGTAATGATCTTCTAGAACTAATCATTTGGTGACCTTTTTCTAGTATCTTCTCGACTACTTGGTTCTAGTGCAGTTCAGATCACATCTCTGTGTGACAGAACTCTTTCAAAATAAGATTTTACACATCAGATGCTTATACACGAGACTTCTGAAGAAATAGATTTCAGGCTGATTTGACTGCCAGCATAACTTAGAAGGCACCAGTAATGCAGTGAGACAAGCATTTTGGGTCCAGTGGTCTAAATATTAGAACTGTGTTTGTATAACACAGTAAGGATGCTGTATATTCTTTTGTGAGTATCATAAAATTAGCTGTGTTTCTTATTTGGATATTGCGCATCTGACTAGGAGACAATCCCATCATGTTTAGCCATCAACCATTATCTCTGATTTTGTGTGACTATAACTAGATCAAGTGGACATCCTAAAAATAGCCTTCGTTTCCATTTAGTATAAATGCTTCTCCATATTACCTGCATGTTTCTGGAAGCTTGTAGATTTCACATACAAAATCTGTCTTTTGGAAATTGGCTTTTTGACCCAAGATCAGGTATTTGCTCACAGTTATCGTAATGCACATTAATCTTTAACAATTCTTCCTGTATGGAAAACCTTATTCTACAGAGGCTTATTGAATAATGGTATAGAAATTTTTGACACATTCCTGCTCTTCATCGAATTAATTAGACATCATATTTTTTGGATGCAGGGTTTAGTTTCTGTTATATACAGAAAACACATGACCATCTTTATGAACGTATTAAATGCTCCACAAATGTCATGTTCCACTTGTATTTTCTGAAGTGTCAAGAATCTTTGTTAAGTTTGACTTCTTACTCTTTCTAAAAAGTATTATTAGAGTAATTTGTTAAAATTTTGACTGTTCTTTCACTGAAATCAAAATACTTCATGGGAAAGTATCGCTTTAGGCAACTTCCTAATGTAAAAGCAAGCATCTTTCAGTCAAAATGTACTGTTTGACTGAAACACTGTGGTTCTTTAATTTACATATATCTTCTATTTTGTGTAAAGTTTTAATATGTAGTCTTATGATTAGAATCCAAATGTTCATTGTTTACTAATAATCTTATACTGAAGCCGCTGTAGTGTTTGCAAGGACAAAATATTTTTTGTTTGTTTTTTGTCACCATAACTTTCAGGATTTCAAATACTTACTTTTTGTACTTACTTTAGTATGACCCTTTGCAAGCACAGCACATGTAGTCCCAGAGAGGTTGTACTCCGTTAGGCTAAAAGCCTGGGAAGAGCATTCACAAGGCTTCAAAAACATGACACAGTAAGTAAGAATAGCATGAGTTCACTGGGGGAGAGTGACCCAACTGCTCTGTAGGAGCCCACTGGCCAAATTCATCTTCTGTTGGACTGAACAAGAGACCTTTGACTAATGTTCTATATGTCATAGTAATTTCTAGTTGATTTTCCTAGGCAGGTTGCTACAGAATTGGGGATAAGTAGGAAAACCACCTCTGTAATTGTTCATAAGAATTACAGTCTTGACATTTAATGAATGTGACAGTTAAATTAAATCAGAAAAAAAAGAAGCACTTTAGCTAATATTTTTGAAAGACTGTGGAATTGTGCATATGTAAATATGTCATCTTCTCTCAGGTAACAAGTGATAGGATGAGAGGAAATGGCCTCAAGTTGCATCAGGGGAGATTAGGTTGAAGATTAGGAAAAATTTCTTTACTCAAAGAGTGATGAAGCCCTGGAACAGGTTGCCCAGAGAACTGGCAGAGTCACCATCCTTGAAGTGTTCAAAAAGCACGTAGACATGGCACTTCAGGATGTAGTTTAGGTGGCATGATTTTGGCTGATGGTTAGACTTGATGATCTTAGAGGTATTTTCCAACCTCAGTGATTCTATGATTCTATGATATAAGGACATACATAAGCAAGAAACTATAGTTGATTTTCCAGTAGACAGATAACCATGTTAAAATTGCTACCTTGGAAAAATTCCGAGCTTTGACTACCTGTAAGTATGAATTCTAAATATAACAACTTCATGCAGCTCTAACTTTATATTCTCTGTTACCCAGTGGTGGGTTTACAATGAGTTTTACACACAGAAATGCAAGTTGCAGTTTTAAATTTTAGTGAGGACTAAATGGTGTGTGGGCTAACCAGGATTTTGTAAAGGACTTGGTCTGCAGAATGTTTTAAATAATAGGATATAATGAAGCCAATTTTATCATAATAGCGTGATTGCATTCCCAAGAAGGTTCAGCACTTTCATAATTTTCTTTCTTGTATTCTTTAAATTGTATTGCTTATGTAAGTTTGCAGGAGAGCACGGGTAAACATTATTAATGGAACTGATGTAAAGCTTTAACTCCAGCCGAGAAGACATTTCAGTGTATTCAGCTTCTATATGAGATGCAAATCAAATTATGCTCTGCTTCTCTTGTTAAAGGAGAATGGACCCCTAAATTGTTAATGTGCCTGTTAGTTGCAGACATCCTAAATAATTTCGATAAATCTTTTTATTACAGCATAAAGTATATAAAGATTAGTGTTCACAGTATGAAAACACCCACCCACAGTCTTCATTTATGTGAAATATGTATACGAACATAGATATATTCATTTACTGTTCTCTAAAAATTTCTCTAATACCCACGTATACCAAATCTGTATTGTAATAGTGTGCATATCTTAGTGGATGTGCTACCTTTTAAAATAAAATATTTGACATATTCAGGAATTCATATTATTTGGTGCATCAAACTTACAGTATAACTACAGTTAAAGTACGGCAAATATTGGTTTTATTTCAGTTCTCCATGTGCAAGAAAATGCAGATTAATACATACTTCTCCCATGCGGGGAGTACTGAATAAATTCTCATTTAATCTCCCTTCCTGTCTGATGAACACAAATGCTTAGCAATCAGAACTGTGAGTCAAAGATAAAGGAAGATTTCTTATCCTATCCTGGTTTATTTAAATTATGAGCTAAAGGAGGGAATGTGAATCTTGAAGAGATCATTCTGTAGTTAATGAAGCAGTTTAAACACCCAACGAGATCTACCTTTAGCAATTTAAATGGCCACAGGAATTTAAAAAATTTATGTGGTAAGAATTCTCAGCAGAGCATGTTATTTAAGTAAACTTTTCTTATGTCTGCTGCTTCCCTAAATTTAAGATTAATAATCCATTAATTTAATGTTTCTGAAACTCTTTTTCCCTCAGTTAACACAAAGAATTTAACAAGGAAAGTGTAATCATTAAATACAGTGTGAGTTCATTCAGGTACGTTTCAATCTATAGTGGCATATTGAAAATATGTAAAAATACCTAATAAGTCTGTCAATTTGCTCCAGTTCCTGAAGGGAATGGAGAAAGATCACTATTCTCTCACTATATTTATGTCCGCAAATTACATTCTGAACACATTTTTGAGGTGCAAATGATGTGTAGAAAGAAGGAAAACTATACACACAAGCAAGGAGAAAAGTATGTCACTAGTGAGTTTTCCATGGAATTACTGACCAAACGATATCTAAGCCACAAGGATGGATGCAGCATGTTACATGATGAAAACTTGTTCCTTT
The DNA here is from genome assembly GCA_013389865.1 of Piaya cayana. Classification (NCBI taxonomy): domain Eukaryota; kingdom Metazoa; phylum Chordata; class Aves; order Cuculiformes; family Coccyzidae; genus Piaya; species Piaya cayana. Next base: position 71,567 of record WAAB01022244.1, on the reverse strand, counting down.
GACTTAATTTAAGAACTCTTTCTTCCTCCAAGCCTACTGGAAACCTAAGCTTGTAGCTAATATGCAAAGTAAGAGAGGCATGGGACTCCATGTCTTGTGACAGATTTTTTGGTTCTGCGTGAATAAACCACTGAGACCATCACATGGTCCTGCACATAAGCCTTTTCTTACATCCTTTGCCTTTGAATTCTGGCTGGATGAACAGCATCTCAGACGCTGACCAGGCAAACAAACTGATTAGCATGCACTGTCAAAGGATGCGTGTTAGCTATAATACTGTATTCCTGGCCATTTCGAGTTTTGCCTATTGACTTGCCCCAACTTGCTGTCAGCTTATCTGTAGAGTTAACTAAAGAGAAAGTGAAAAAAGAGAAGCCAAGAAGCCGTGTCTCCTCCTTCTCCTTCCTCTGGACCTTGCTGAGGTGCATATTCTTTACACCTAGAGATTAAAATTTAGAAAACATCAGAAGAACTTGATGCTACAGAAAACATCAGCTCAGTAAATTTGTAACGTCTTGACTACTTCAGGGCTACCAGTGATTCAAAGAGTCTTTGAATGATCCAGTCCTCAGAAAAAAATATTGTGGATCCTAACTCTTACTGTAATAATAATTGATGGATCACTTCACTGCAACCTGATAACTTTCCAGGCATACACTTTTTTTGAAGTGTTAATAGGGTAATATTCTTTACACTGTTCTTGTGCCAGTTCAGCTCCCACTGAAAACCTACATACATGAGAAAGTCTCTAATCCAAAGTTTTCATGTGGGGAAGAGGCTGAAATCCAGACAGTGAACCAAACTATTTTCATTTCATAAGCAGGAGTTTTAAGGCTATTTCAGTGGTCCAGGCTGTGCATAGGGCTCTAGCCAGACGTGTGCAGCCAAATTCTTACCCCTGAGGGCTCTGGGTACATGGGAGTTGTCGTAGTCAAGGGTAGACTACAGTACTGGTGAGGCAAAGCTCGTAAGTTGTGGTAACCTAATTTATTGGACCAACTGCTATTGCTGGGAAATTTACCTCTCTTTATAAAACTTGCCTTACAAGGTTTAGACACCTTTAAATCAGGCAGCTTTTCCTGGTGCTCCACGATAAATAAACAAACATCCAGACACTGCCTTCTGCTTCCTGCCCATTTCTCCTTAAGCCAAAACCAGAATTCTAACAAAGTTTGATTTCCAGGGAAATAGACTTACTGTAGGGATGAAATTGGTTCTTCAGTTTAAAGCAAAGAACAGTATCACTTCATTTGTACTGAAACATATAGTTATCAGTTGCAATAGAGACTTTCTGGCTTCATATACCGCAGTGATTTAACGTCTCATGGTGATATGATTACAGATCTGCGGGAAAAAAAGAAAGCAATGACAGTACCATTTGTCTGATTTCCACAGGGAAAAATATCTTTGGCATCTGTTTCTGTTTGCAGGGAAAGAGGAAGAAAAAAGAATTTTAAAAAGACTTTTCTGAAAGTCGGCATTAAGCTGAACTGCACAGTAAAGGCAAGATAATCTCCCTTATAATAAACTTTTAAATAAACTCAAATCCTGAAAGGAAGGAAAAAAATGAAGTTAGTAATATAATTTTAGAACTATGGGGGGGGGTTATTATTTCAATATACCTAGTGTAAGTGAACACTGTCTAGGTTAGTGATTGATTTTTAGACAGCACTAATACTCAGAGATGCAAAGTTGATTCTGCAACCTCAGGCAACTAAAATTCAGTGAGGCATGGTGTCTATTGTGTTTCCTCTATTTGTTTAATAATGTATATATTGAGACAGCCCCAGTTAGATTTGGAAGTTAAAGTCTCAGCTGGGTCTTCTTGGAGTCTCTGAGCAGATCCAAGAACACAGCGTTACCTTGTACTATTTCCAACATTCTGTCTTAATATTTTTATTTCAATTACTTCCCTGATTTCAGGGAAAATTTAGTCAACAAAGTGATGAAACCTTGAATCCTTTTAATCCTGGCAACTTGATTACCATTTAAAATAAGAATTTGTTTATGACTGAAAAGTTCAAAGTTTGTCTTTTCCCTTTTAGCATTGCCTTATAGCAGCATCCTAAGAGAGTAAGACCTTCTTGGCATAGATGAGATGCATCAGAAATAATCCTGTTTGCAGAAATCCTGCATCGGTAGAAAATGTTGACATTCAGACTAAAAACTAGTGACAATTATGCAGGCTTTTTTTCATAAATTACATTTTTATTATCTTCCTTGTAAGATTATCCCAATGAAGTGTTGACTCATTACTCTGTTTTCACTCCATTGTTTTGCTGGTTTTGTTTTGCAATCCCCTGATTATACTTGACTCTTAAGAAAAGCTTTAGAGAATGCCCTGTATTTGCAGTGTGAATTATGATTGCGCCAGTATGCATAATAATTACATTATAAATATTTCCTAGCAATTTCAAAAAGACTCAAATTAAGAAAAATAATTACCAATGTAATCTCAATTATATATAATTATTCTATATTCAATTTAGTTTATCTCTAACCTCGCCTTGCCACAGTGTGTTCATTGTTGAAGAATGAGAGTTCAGCTGACTGTGTGGAAGTAAACATGGATTTTTCTGTCCTTTATGGCATATTTTACTTAAGAGTTTTATCAGCATGTTTTCTTACCAGAAAATGATGCAGTTTAGCTGGTTTTGACTCCAAAACTAACCTCCTAGATGAAGACTATATTTTCTAATGTGGAGTTTATCTTTGGTTAGGTTAGAAAGACTGTTTACTCCTAACAATGCTACTTCCTTAAATTAAGTATACTTGGGGAAATATAGTTTATTTGTATTTACAGTGAGAAATATTTGGCTGCTGTATTTTTTCCTAACTCGGGAATTGGCTAAGCTCAACAAACACTTTCCCAGAAAAGCACAAAATCTTCCAGAACACTGAGTGAGGGCCCACTGTCTCCAAGAGGGAGCAGCTTAAATTCTCGGCACTTATTTAGCATTAATATTAGCCATGGACTAATCAGTCTGTCTCAAAACGCCTCAGGAAGTAAAACGTCTAAGATGTGCTACCTGGCTTTGTTTGCTCAAAGCAAGTGATGTATGTACCTACTGTTCTTAAGAACTGCACCTCTACTATCTTCCTCTGGAAGGATTCATCAGCCCTTTAATAAAAGCTAAGTAGAACAAGTGATCTAGAAAAGAAAGGGCTGTTTGTTTTGTATCTTACAAATTAAGAAATGCTCTGTGATGCTCCATTGCTGCTCTTCTGAACTTAAGTACTCAAGAAGACTGTGTTATCTGATCACAGGCCTCTCAAATGGTACACGGTTTTGCTGACCAGGAGTGACTATGTACAGCGTAATCTGTTTGGCAGTATTGTTGTTTATAATGGATGTTATTTCGTATCTTCTTTATGTTGCCTTCAAATAGTCCCTTGATACTTTAAGGCAATCCTCGCATGTTCAACAGTCATGTTAATTGCGCTTTTCAGAGACTCTGAGACTAAATATGTTTTCTTTTTATACTTACTTTAGGGATTTCTTATCCTGTTCCAGATGAAATCCTGATTTTAGACAGTTTCTTTGCGGAGCTTTTTGTCTTAGATGTATGTAATACTGATTACATGAAGTTCTTTATTCAGTATGCAATCTGCTAGTTTACTTTGATTCCACAAAGGAGTAATAGCCTATGATTAAAAGAAGTTCTTAGGATTTGAGAGATCTGGATCATCTTTCTTTTTCAAATTCCATAAGATGTTTGAATTTAGGATAAATATCTTTGCTGTTTTAACACAGTATTTGAAAGTGACTGCAGATTTTATTTCCCTAGCCTGTCTTAAACTCTGAAATCCAACAATGACGTTAGTGGCAGAACTGTAGCTTTTTCTAGCACCTGAAAACAGAATCCCTAGTATCATAAAATGAGAACCACAACTCTTCTTTTTGAGTTCCTACTCACCCTCATACAGCAGGAAAGCAGAAGTTAACTCCTGTATGCAGGCACTGCAAAAGGTCATTCAGAGCTGCACTACGATTTGGTTTCAAATAATGGCTGAGGAAAACATGCAAATGAAGATAATAAACTTACAATTGTATTTAGTTTGGTGTACATGGCTTGTTTTTCTTTATCATCTCTTTATGAGAATGTCCATGGTAGGACACAAGGTATTAGTTTATTACCTGTTAACTTCAGTTACCAACATCGAGGTGACCTACTGTGCTGAGTGGTGCAAGGTAGCTGACTGAGTTGGAGGACTGAACCTATTCCTGAGGAGGTCCTTGAGAGCAATTTTTTGAAACTTATCTGATTTCCTCTAGTCAGGATAAACACTGAGGATGTCTATCTTACAGGCCTGTAAGAAAGGTATGAAAAACTACTCAAATCACATTTCTTCACATCAATGTACAGTTTTCAGTGATTTAACATGGTCATAACCCCAACCAAGTGCCCTGTATCTGCCCAAAAGCAGAAAAAAAATGGAAACTTTTTTTTAACCTTAATTAAAAATAGTAGCTTCAGTCCTTTTGAGTAAAAGGTACAAGCAAAGGCATCATAGCAGTCTGTTTGGCAGCTGTTGAGACCAAGGGGAAGTACAAGATCTAAAATACAGAGAACTTGCATATAGGCACAGTACTCCGTAAGGATGACCCATGGTGGGAGCCAGCAGTGTGTATCCCTTCCAGTCTCTTCAGAAAACCCCTAAGGCACCATCTCCTTCTGTGGACATGGATATGGCTGCTGTAAGTGGAAGCAAGTAGCATGGTGCTCTTTCTCAGCCTACCTTCTCAAACACTTTACTTGGTGACAAATTCTAATTACAGTCCATGATAAATTTGCCTATAGAGTTTGCTGCTGCTAGCAGGGGTGTGATAAGAATGATTCAAAAGGTCTAGGACTCACCTTTGAATTAGTAGCCACACTCTCCAGACCTGAGACCAAATGCTTCTTAATAATCAGTTTTTACCAGGATGTCTCTGCCTAATCAATATCCATCTCTATGGATAATTAATGTTATCTTCAGTCCATTCTATCATTTGCATTTGTTCTTATGGTGACAGAAGATGGAAAAAAATGCTGGTTCTTTTTGCATAGCTTAGAATTTTCCAAGCTTTTTGTGATGAGGTATATGCCAATATCAGATGTTAGATGTTGTACCTCCTGAAAATCTTCCACCTATCTCACTAATGTATTCTGATTTTTGCAAAGGAGCATTTGAAATGGCTCCGGTGAGTTTGAACAGCAGAATATTAATGGATGGTATGATAGCTAATTGAACAAAAGCATTAGTCAGGTTCTGTCTAACATGGTATCGCAGAGCTGAATCCCAAAAACGAATGTAGCCTTAAAAATCTTAGTAAATGCAGAACTGCATTAAGCAAAATATTCTTGACAGTGTATCGTCAGGTATCCCTTCTCCAAAAAATATACAATGTTAGACACGAAATACTCTACAAAGAGGTAGTTTGCTAGACACCCTAAAGTCTAGAGACTATGCTTGTTATGAAAACACAGGTGATCAGTTATTTTAATAGGTTACAACTTAAAAGGAATTTCAGATACTTATTTTTACAGTTCAGATGTAGAAACAGGATGTTGGTAATAGTTATTTATAGCTTTATACTAAAATAATGATGATTTAGAATTGTTTCTACAGGAGTGGCTGAACTCGATGAAAGATTACTGGGATTTAATGTCTCCTTTGAACTGTAAGCACTTTTAGTATTTGATTTGTTTTCAGAAGAACTTGTGGTGAACTCTGCTTTTTATTCAGAGGTTAGAATCTGAGGTTTGCCTGAAGTTTAGGGAGATGGAATTACAGCATGTTAGTAAATTGTACCTGGCATGTTGTATGTGCTCAGAATGCTGTGACACAATGAGAAACTGCAGCTACCCAAATTCTGTTGTGAAGTTTGAACTTCAAATATGAAATTTCAGCATGTCGCAACTTGAAAACAGTATCCTAAAATGAACTGATTTTCTATGTTTGTACAATTTCTCTTAAACTAGACCTTGCATCTAGGCTGACCAAGCATTAAAACTTTTCATTTTAATCACACTAACTACAAAAATAATGAACAGAGTCTTTGTTATTTCCCTCCATGCCTGATATTTTCCTGCTAAAGATGTAGCAACCAGTTATCAGTTCTCACAGACAACACATGTAAAACTCTGTCACATCTCAGGCACTGAGAGCAGCTCTGTGCTGTGCTGGGACACAGCTCCTCAAGGCAAACTTTCACATTCATCACAGAAGAAGGCCTAAGGCTAGTGACAGGATTCACAAGGATACAAGTGAATACTCAATGGGCACCCTCTGAGAGTAGAAAATTCTCTAGAACTAAGTCTGAGATGAAAACAAAATTAATTTAGTGCTACAAAGAGGTTAAAAAAAAACCCCACAAAAGCCCACAAAACTTAAAAAACCTAGAACAGCTAAGACTTATCTTAAAATACCCTGAGCTGTCTGTCTATGGCATCCAAAGTTGTTATTTCCCCCATCCGCTGCCTAAGGATCTTAGGTTTCAATCATTTATGTGCATGTACACACTTAAAAGGAAGATGTCTTTTCAGAAATTGTTTCAGAAAGAACAAAGACTGTTTTTTTTCCCCACATATGGTTAATCTGCCCTATTAATGTCAATTTTTAATTTTATCCTTTGGATTTCTCATTAGCTTTACAACATGTCTAGATTATTTAATTATTATATTTCAGCTTGTAGATGACATAAGATTTAAGCGCTTTTGCTGGGCTCTTGCGACTTGTCGCTACATTTTGCCTGAAGCTGCTTTTGTATAAAATAATCTTCCTATAGTTAACATTCAGGATACTCTGCAGAGCATCTTAAGAAGACTTAAATGCTAAATAACTGTCATATAGCAAGTCTTAGTGTTATTGCACTAAATTACATTGCAGGCAGTGTGATAAACAGTATCATAATGCTTTGACACATTCATCATTAATTATAACTGAAATCTAATCTCAACTGGATTTTTTTCAGTAATTATATCCAGTAAAGCCAACATTAGCATATATGGGGAGGAGAGGGTGGAAGAAAGAAGGCTTCCAAAAGCATAGCTGATATATCAAAATACTGAATGGCCTGACAAGACTTATTAGGTTTTATATGGGTATTTTTACATATATTAAGAGATTCAAATATCTGAGATACATCTGGAATTCATTATGTGAATAATTTTGTCAGTGATTCTGTGATTCTATGATTCTATGAAATGCTAGATTTTGCAGTGACCTACTAGTTGTATTGCTTTAATGTGGCATGTGAGACAGTGTGAAATCCCACATTGCTCCTCTCTGACACAGAAGACTAGTATTGAACTGAATTTAAGACTATGGATTCCCCTGACCACCAAAATACTGATTGAGTGGTATTTTAGGCTTTCTGCTACTGAGGAACTTTATGCCGTTGTGGACCTGCCATTCTGTTGATGCAAACTATTTTCCTTTGTACTGGAAAATTTGAGATTCTGGCAGTCATACTGTGGGCAGCAGTGCCATGTGCTGCTTACCAGCAGGTTGTGACACAACCCTCGAGCACCCTTTTGGCTACTTCAGAACCTATGTCAACTCAATGAATGTGAATCTTCTTTTTGCTTTGTTCGCTTCCTCCCTAACACTCTGTTTTTGCAAAGTACTTCATTACTTGTACAGTACTAAGCTTAGTTTCAAGTTCAATTGCACTTTCTTCTATGTATTAATATGAATTCCCTGCATGCAGAGCTACCTGCTTTCTGCTGTATTTAGTTCTCTCCAGTGGTTAGCAAGTCTAAAGAGAATATTATATTTGGATCAACCTCCGTTAATTATTTTAATGGATATTTCTACTCACACCAGACACCTTCACTACCTACTTTAGGCACGTTAGTTATCTGGCTTCCTGTCCCTGAAATATCTATGTACTATTCTTGAAACAGCAAAGTAGTTGAAGAAAAAGTTTCATTTGAACCCTCATTAGTTTTCAGTTGGTGAACTATGAGAAATTCTACTCTGGTGGGCTTTTTGTAGACAACATACCTATTTTTTCTGTGGCACAGGACAGCCAGTTCTGTGAAACTTAGATTCAGCCCTGTTGTCTTATTCTTACTGTTATGCTCTCCATGGCATATACAAAAATTCTGTTTAGTTCCAACCAGGATTATACAATCACTGAAAGCTGAATTTCCAGAGTACTTTTACTGGTAAGAGTTAATAGTTGACTTACAATATTGGTGTATGTTGAATTTCTCAAATGAGTATTTTCCATTGCTATTTCATTGTGCAGTTTTCCTTCTCGATTCTTTTGTGTCTGGTTTGTTTGAGACAGAAAGAATTTCTGTACTTTTAGATGAAAAAAGTCCCATTCGTGGAGGCCAGCATTTTCATTTTTACTGTATTAACATATTTTTACAAAATCATAGAGTTGTCAAGATCACCTTTTACTTCCATGACAATTAATCTAAATAAAATTATCTTTTTGTTCATCACCACCACCAGAGATCCTTGTTACTGGAAGCATATGGAATTAGTCCATATGCCACACTGTCAGGTAGAACATGCATGCAAATTTGTAAGAAAAAGCTGTTAGTAAGTGTATATCTTTTGCTCTTCTCTTAGTGAACTCTTCGTATAACTGATGTTGTGCAAGACAGCGTTACCTTAATTGGATGTGAAACAGAAGAGGCTTGGTCAGAACACCAAGAGGGATAACTCCATTTTTTTCAAAGGTTCTAGAAGTTACAAACTTTGATATTTATGTAATTTTTATATGCGGTGAAGTGAGAGGAGTTGCTATCTCGGTATTTCCATTTCTTGGATTCTTAGAAGGGGCAAAACTCTTCTGGGTCATGTCAACAACCTATTTACTACCAAAGGTACCCACACTATGTAAAATCCCTTCTTTATACTGAGTCTGTGTGCAGAGTGAGTGGGAGACCCTTGGCACAGGGGAGGAAGACCATGTTGGTTTGGGGTTTTCACTGCTACTCCTGTTGGAAAATTCATGTATAATCTCATGTATAGGATGGGGTCAAGACATCTAATTTGCAGTTTGTATTATCTTGGAGTCAATTTGGTTATTTATCTGCATTTGTCCTGCAGCATAAACAGTTCTTTTTTCCTCTCTGGTAATAAACCACATCTTCCATCTCTAGAAGTACCAAGAGCAATTTTACTTACCTTTGAATTTTCGTATTAACTGAACTGAACACTTATAAGATGGGCTTTCCTTCTCTCTGATCATCATACTCAGTACGTCACATAAAATCTTATCAAACCTTTATAGTGTTAATATTTTTCTCTCTGTAAGTCCCAGAATGTTTGCTTGTCTGTTGTGACGATGTCTCATAACTAATCTGATCAGCCAATAAATCTGATATTTCAGTTGATGATCCTCAAGCTCATGGCAGAGTTTAATGTCAGTAATCCCTAACTGTATATTAGGGTTTATGCATGATGATGTACTTATCATACATTATAGGAAATTATACAAGTCATCTTATTTCTGGTTTTAGGGTTTTCAGCATTATCTATTTCATACTGCCCACAATATACAACCCCATCTTCTGTATTGACAATCTCCAAATTTCACTTCAACAGGCTTTTTAATCTTCACATTCCTACTTTTTATACCAGGATCATTAATGAGACTACTTAAAGAGATACTTGTCCCCAAGCCAGTGCTCAAGGAACTAAACAGGTAACCTTTTCCCATCTTAATAGTTCCCCTTTCAGCAAAAAATCTTAATCTACTATAGCACTCTTCTAATAATCCTTATTCTGTAATAGCTTCTCAGATGGCACTAGAGGTAATGTTTTACTGAAATTCAAATAAATTCGTTCTGCAATCCCTTTTCCTAGAAAAATAGTGAGCTCTTAAAATGGCAGCCTCTCTGGGCTTGATATTTCATTGACACAATCCATGGTGCATTTGAAAGTGCTTTTATTTATGCATTTAATTGGCCTTTCATCCAGAACTCATTTTCAGGACATACATAAAACTGAGGTCAGACTAACAGATGTCTGCTTGGATCCCTCTGTTTCCCTTTCTTAGCTAGAAGTATTGTGGTTCTGTTTTCCATTCCTGATCTGACAAATTTGTTTACTGGCTTGTGTTATTGGACTTGGGAGTGTTTAATGCCAATTTCTTACTATTCTGGGACATAGTTTGTCTGCCTGTGTTCAAGTACATTAAAACCTTTGAAGTGAATTTCCACACCAGTTGCAATAACTTCAATTTTCACACTTTCCACACATTTTCAGCTGCGAGTCACCCTGTCCTGACCTATGTTTTGCATCAGAGCCCTTGTTTACAATCCAAAGCCAAGTACTCATTTACTTCTCAGGACCTTTTCCCTCTTCTAGCACTTGGCTTATTGAATAACTATGATTGTCCTTTTTATTTGTATTTCTCATTCTGTTATATAATATGTGTATTATTACATATTATGTGTTATTATTTATTATTTTTATGTTCCCTTCATTTTATATGAAGTATAGCTTACTTTTCAGTTTGATTTGCTTTGTCAGGGCCTGGCTCTTGGGAATTCTCACTTTATCCCTATGCTTTCTGTCTTTCCAACAGTAGTTTCTTCGCTGAGCCTCACATTTTCTGATTTCATGTCAGGTTTTATAAGCAGTGCGAAAATCTTTCTTCAGAGGTTCTTTTTAGTGCAGGTTATTGCTGGAGGCTTCAAAAAAAAATCATTTTCTCTCTTTTTTTCATTCTCTTGTGATACAAATTCCATGCATTTTTGCACCCCTAGGTTCAAGTAGTTTTAAGCCTCCTACATATCTGAGTGTCTGATGACTCCAGTTCAGTTTTTCTGACCAAATAATTTCATTAATGTCTCATTTTGTCCCGGTCATACTGAAAACCTTATTTGATGCCATTTATCAATCTGTGTTGCATAAACTTGTAACCTCTCTAACAGGAGTTTCTATCAAAGTCTTCCATTGTCTACTGAATAACTGATTGTAAAAGCCTTTTCTTTTGATTATTTTACTCGTAGCAGGTTTTGTTTGGTTTTCACTCTGATCTTAATTGAACTTAACCATTTCTATTATCTTTGACCTGCTAGTAGAAATTTAAGGTAGTATTTATTTCTGTGTGAGTGATAGCAAAGTGTCGGCCATTACCCAGAAATGTTTTTTTTCCCTGCATTGCTACATAGCCTATAGCAGAATCTCAGCAACTACTCCTTGTTTTGAACATCTCACCAAGATTTCAATTCAAAACAGTTCTGTTCTCTTCATCACCATCTCTCTTTATTTCTGTGTTTTCTTTAGCATGTGTTTTCTACTTCTGATTATTTTTTTAACCACATACTAATGTCAAGTGTCCTACAGAGGCTCTAATCCCTCAATTTGTAGCCCAATTACTTTGTTTTAGCTTATAAATGTCTCTACATTTTTCACCCACTTGTTATCTTGTGTTCTATTTGAATGATAGCTGGGATGATTATTACTTACATAACAAATACTTCTATAAGCATTTAACTTTTTATTTCTCAATTGATGCACATGCTTCTAACCCTCTGCTGTTTCTTCACCTTGCTGTCTCCTCATCTATGTGACTCATGCTATTTTCAGTCAAAGCAAGTTATAGGAGTCAACTCCTATCTTAAAAAAAAAGCTACCTTTGTTTTTAACATGAGCGCATGTTATTCCTGAGGTCTCTGTCACTGTTCTCTTGTTGGAGAAGAAATTGTGTGGAAAAGATTCTTGGCTTTCTGCAGTGTAAGCTGCAGGTTACTTAAAACAGTGAGAAATTAGAAGTACCTGCTGGTTCAGCATCACTGTTGGAAGTTCAGTTTTCTGGAAATTTGATAACTTCCAATATCCAGACCAAGCTTGGCAAATCAGTCAGAGTAGGTCGTTGGAAAGAAAAGTCACTTCTTCAACTTTCTTGTCCACATCTTATGAGTGAGATGCTACAAGTTGACCTCACAGGGTGGAGTGAAGTGTTAGCAAACCTCAAAACAATGCTGAAAAATTAAAAGAACATTGGATGAGGTCTTCGTATTATAGTAGTTCTGAGGTCTCAAAGTGGAAAGACAGCTTGGTAGATTATGGAGCAAATAGCTGACTGCCAGGATGCACATGATTTGGTGTAGCATATCTTACTATGTCATATTTTTTCCACAAATGTGAGAACAGGGCAGAAAGAATATGGTTTTTTCCTTATGAAAGTCGCAGTTGACTGCACCCCCTAGGCCTAAAAATGTTGCACACACACCTTGGAATGCCTTATTAGCTGAAGTCTTCCTTGTATTTGCCTTTTCTCATTCTACTTTGAAGATTTTTCTCTTATCGCAAAGGTCTTGACCTACTTGTTACTACTTATACTAACTATGCCACAAACTATGGGCAGTTCCAGGTATGTGTACATTTGCATCAGTAGGAAAAGACAGAGATAAAACAGAGATAACATTATATTCTTGCTGACAGCTATTAAATATTCATCACATGCATGAAAGAGTACTCATTCCACTTTATAAAAAATAATACAATTTCTTGCTCGTACTTTATCTGAGTCAGTGATGAATGTAAAGTTGCTAAGAAGTGCAGCTCCCATGAATTTGGCTGCCATGTGGATTTCTGGTTCAGTGTCCAGATGGCCTGTGATGCCTTCAACACTTCCCTGGTTTCCAGCAGAAGATCTGGACCTGAAGGTTCAACCGTAATTTAGCAAGACCTGGCACCTAGGGAGGATACACAAACCTGAGGCAAAACTTGCAGTGTCAGAAAGGTATAGATGAGAAATTTCTCTGTATTTTTTTTAGTCTGAAAACTAATAGAATAGGCAGTGTTGGAGGAAGATGAAAAATATCTGTTTCTTTTTATTTTTTTTAACTTCCTGCCTTCCAGCAAAAATTTTCATTTGTGTTGAGAACCCTTACTCCCCAACCTGCTCTTCCTATTTTGTGGTATCACTGTCATGAGCATATTCTGAGCCTCTGTCTTACTGAAAGTACCAACACATGAAATTCTTTAAGTTAGTTTTCGGGTAGCCATGAAGGAAGAGCAAATCTGCCCTAAATGGTGTCTTAACTCAGAGTAGTTTAATGTGACAGGCTTCATAGTGAGGAACCTGTTTTCATTCACAGCCTCAGTGGATTCTGCTAAACTTGAGTATACATTTCCTCTGAAATTTAGGCCTGGAAGTAATTTCTATTGCTAGAGAAAGAAGCTTTCTGCATGGGATCAGAGAAGTCTTTTCACCCCCACAGATGAGGAATTGAAGTGCCTGGGAGTGTTGCTGAATTCATTTTTATCTGCTGTGGAAATAAGGCTTATGTATTGCAGTAACCCCTGTTTTGAGGGGAGAGCTTTCTGTAAAATGGAGCCCACCCATTGGAAAGCACTCATAGGGATTTTTTTTCTATTAACTGAGGATAAGTTGCTGCTAACATTATCCAAGGTGATTGATCTGGGTGCACCTCACTGGCACACAATATTAGACAGCGATATTTTTACGTGTGAACTTTTAAGAATAAATTCATGTTCAAGTGGAGCCTTTTCTGTCTGCCAAATTTTAAATTGGTTTGTCTTTAGCAGTTGATTACAAAGTTATTCTTTATCCCCAGATGCACCTGTTCAAGGATGAAAGATTGCATCTCAATCTTCATGAGGAAATAAACAAATCTGTTTATACTGAACATGGACAAATGGTTACAGCTGGTCAGATTATTGCCTATGCAAAATTTATCTGTAGAATGTCTTTCATCCTTTTTTTCCTCCTAAGGAGAAAAAAAAAATCAAAGAAAGGGCTTTGAATTTTTATTAATGATTCATTACTCATAACTGTTCAGTGAACAGTTTATGCAAATACACTTTGCAAATTGCTCACTTTAACCATTACTTGCGGTTATATCTGGATATTACCTTCCCATGGGAAGCCGAGGTGGAACATTTGGACTATTGATATTTAATCATGAGAGAATAATGCACATCAAATGTTAAATACTCAGACAGATACAGAAGTCATTTGCAATATATTTGATCCCACTGAACTGCACCTTAATGGAGTTCTTGTTGACATTAATAAGTTACAAGTTAAGATGAATGACTGTAAATCGCAAGCTAACTAGCTGATTGTTAAACATATTATTCTTTGAGACCAGTTAACCAGCAGGCCTTGTTTTCCTGAAGTTTTAAATTTAATATGCCTTGAGGAAGTATCTCTTTGCGTGATGGAATTTTGAAGAGAAAGATTATTTTGTTTCTCCCTCTTCACCCCATCAATGCAAAGAAACTTCATTCACTTATTTTATGAATTTGGAAAGGAAACTGGCCAGTGACAAATTCAGTACAGGGTTTGTTTTTTTTAGTTTTTGGGGGGTTGATGGGGAGGGAAAGACATTTTATTATTATTTGGAGGAACCATGTAGGGGTTGGTGGGAGAGTATGTTGTTCCTGAGATACAATTTATTTATCAGTGCATGACTTAAAATGCTTATGGCAAAAGCTCTTGTAGAAATACTTCTTTAAATAATCTACTGGGAATTGTTCTTTGTAAAAATGGTATTAGTAGGAGAAATCTAATTTTCTTAAAGATTTGCATACAGCTTAAAGCAATTGTGATGCATAGATGGCAGGAGTGTGATTTTTACTGAAAGGCAGAGCCCTGAGGTGCTGATAATCTACAAAATCAGAATGTGTCATTCTGCCTGATTTGAGTAACAGAGAAAAGAATTGCTAATCTTTCAGTGCAAATGGGAAACATTTTTCTAGACATAGGCAGAGATCAAAGTTACCAGTTAGAAGTTCACCAAAATCAACATAAGGGAGAGATGCACGGGGATATTTGGGAAATAAAAATGGGATACATTTATTTGTTCAGCTTTCTCCTCCACTACTGGCAGTTGTTCCAGCATTGGATAAGCATTTTCCTTTCACTGTGTGAGAAACTATCATTGCTCATAAATGTGTAATGTGCCACTAACGGAGGTTAAAAGGGAGTGCTGAAGTGGCGACAGTAGGTGTCTTATGCGGAGGTCTGTAATTTATTCCTGCCTTCCAAGCATTTAAATTCTTGGCTTGTTGTAGCATGCTTCTGTGCAGTCAGTTATGCAAAAGTTGGATTATTACAAAAGCATAATTTACTGACAACATGCACGCCCGTTACAACAGGCTTTCTCCTCATTTTATTTACTTGCTTCAGTGGGATGCACTGGGTGAGACAGAGATATTTAGTCCAAAAGGGAGTGCATAGTGCATATCTGAGGTTACTAGGCTGAGACTCAGACCCTTTTCCAAAGATTTTACCAGCAGAGCATCAGAAAGCCCATGTATAAATGCTTAATCTTGCATGATTTTTCCTTAAATTTCTGTTGGTGGTGTTAATGTGATCAGGTTTTCACCCAGTCCATATTAGTCAGTGGGCAAATTGTTATAAATCAAGAGCATCACCTGTGGGAGACAAAGCCAGATTGTGGGGAGTGTGTCCTCTGGAAAGCCACAAACACCATGGAAAGGTACCTGAGAACTTTGTCTCAGGAGGAGCTTATAGATGTGCTAAAGAGCAGAACAAGGCCCTAAAGTTTTCATAGACCAGTAATGCTGTATTTTAAGTTAAAGAAAAGCAAACCAAATATAGTTCCTTTTGCAAATGTTGAGTTTTGATGTTGGAAAGCAGTGAGACCAATTAAGATCCGTTCCCCTGCTAATATCAAAGATGGTAATTACTAACCTAAGAAGGCAAAAGTAACTGAAAACAGTTTGTTCTTACAGCCATAAGCTTGACACCACATACCCTTAGTGCTATTATAATTCCAGCAAATGTCAATATAAAATAAATAATGTGTAAAATGTAAAAATTAACTTTGCTGTTTCATGTGGAGGAGATATGAAATATCTCTGAGAGGTGAAAAATAGGATCTGAATGAACTACTTTTAAATGCATACCAAGAAGCCCTCTGTATTGTTGTACTTTTTAATTAGATGAAAATAAATGAATTGAAAAGATGAAAGGAACTTGTGTAACATCTCACTTCAAAGGGCAGCTCCACTCTTGAGGAGCATTTAAAAAAAAAGAAAAGAAAAGCAGCTTAATCAAGGAATGTGCTTTCTCTGTGGATTTGGTTTCACTTTTACCTGCTTTAGAAACTCAGGAATGACTTCTGTTCATTTGACCTAAATGGAGTCATTACCCCAGCGTAAAGGAGAATGGAAGCTGGCTGACAGTAATGTTCCCTCTACATGCTTCTTCATTGCATTTTGCATTGACTCAGCAGTGCTCCCTGGAGCAGGATTATTTTTGACCTTCTGAAGGGATTTTTATCAGATTTTCAAAGCTTCAGGCTTTGTTCTGGACAGAAATTGCAGACATGCAGTGGCTCCGTGTTTGGATTTGCTTTGGGCAAATGAATTGGGAAAAAAAACCCCAAAACAAACAAACAGCTGAACCATTCATCTGCCTGCTAAGCAAGTCAGCCTTCCCAGAATCCAATGGCAAGCACTCCCACCCAAAATACCTAGAAGCCATGCCTTTCATTCCATCTACATCCCATCTGTACTCCATCTACAGAATTGCTTACATTATGCAAGATATTCCAGTATCTCAGCATTGGCTGAGTGGTCTTGAGGGCTCTTTTGGTCTCCTGATTTAAACCAGTGCTGTCCAGCTCCAGGGTAATATTTTTGTTTTCCACCAAATTTTATTCATTAGTCCTCTCTTTAAATCTGAGTTGTTTGTTTAGCCCTTAAGCACTTTATTTCCAACCACACCTGCCCAGGTCATGCTTCTTGTCATCATATTTCTGTGTAACAGTGATCTGGCTAAGGAGTGGGTGAATTTGAATTTAAACTGCCCGAGGTGTCACAGTTTCCTTCCTTGTTTCTGGTGCCCTGAGGTGTGGGATAGTGGCTTTACAAAACAACATTTGTATAATGAAGCCTAACAGAGAAGTGTCACAACAACCTGTTGAATATGGATTCAAAGGAAGACTAGCGTGTCTTCACCCCTAGATCCTAAAGGCAGGATCTCGCTCTGTGAGCAATAGTTTTATCTTGTGACTCTAAGGAAAAATTGCACTTTCTAGAAATAGAGGTCTTGTGTCACTTGGAAAAGAAGAATAGCTCATGAGCTTCATAAGACCTTGATGGATTTAGGCAGGCTGCTCTGTTTTTCATTATGCCATGAGCTGCCAGTTTGGCAGACAGCAGGTTGATGTGAAATGCTATCAGCTTTTCACAAACACAATCAGCCAAGCAATTGAGCTCATCCTAGATGTGATTAAATGAGATCAATTATAATAAGAACTAGATAAGGGAGATAAGCTTGTTGTTTCTTCGGTTGGTAGTCTGCTTTATTAGGCTTTGTAAGTATCCTTTATACATCATCAGCTGCAAAAGCTTTATTACTTCAGGAAATGGCTTTGAATGAAGTTCAAATTCATTCAAATGAACTTCATCCTAAATTGATTACTTTCACACTGGAACTGCCGTTGAGTAAGGAAACAATTCGTTTGAAGCATCAATTGCATCAAACATAAAAGTAGCCTTCAAAGTCAATGTTTTGCAATGCAAGGAACGTGTTTCCTGTCAGTCACTAAATGCAGTTAAATATTACAGAAGAGAGTTCTCTGTGTCCCGAGAGGGGAACAACCTTCACAGCACCATGGTTTGCCATGGTACTAAGTAAAATTACTATAGCATGTAAGGCTTAATTTGGTAAATATCAGAATTTATAGATGATTCCTGTAAATTTTTCAGGCGATAAAGCAAAATCATCAATTCAATTGCTGGAAATATGAGGGAGATTAATGCTTTAAATGAAAGTGCACATCAGGTGAAAAGTAAATCTGAAGAATGTGAGAGTCAAGTGCACTGAAAGTAGTGTAAATATACATATTGTAGCAATAAAGAAATATTAATGCTTTCTTTATCCAAAATGGAAAGTTGGTAATGTAGAAATAGAGGGGGGCATATTAACATACAAAATACAAGAGGGGAATGTTGCAAAATAAATTGTAAAAAGAGACACTTGCCCGTATCTTTGAGCAAATACTTTTAGCGTTATTTTCAGGTCTTTTATGGCTTCTGATTCTTGCAACAGAGCTCCCAGCAGGCAATACTTTTGTCATTCAGAAATAATAAACAGTGTGGATCTTACAAAATAGTGCAGGGTGCAGATACTGCCACCAACAGTTGTGGTGTTCTGGAGTATAGTGTTTGATCAGAAAGCCACAATTGTGTTTCTTTTTGTTTCTTTTTTCTTTTTTTTTCTGAGCAGAGATTCCTAAGTGCCAGACTATTTCTGTGAAGATCTTTAAGATCTTGGAACAGTTCATGCATCACTTCTATTGCTTAGCAATGGATGTACTGCAGTTGTCTGCTTAGTTAATAATCACATCTAATGAACAAAACCCCAATTTCTGCTTCCCCTTTTACTGTAAGATTCAGAGGCCTTTGAAGATCCAGATTGGCACCTTTGTTGCCCTTTCAAGTGCTTTTCTGTTCTGATAATGATAAGGTTGTTGAGGGTTGTGCAGTCTTCTCAATGGGCTCAGTGCCAGTGTCTCTGCTCTGGTCTTTAGTTCCCAGTGTTTTATTTGCTGTGCTAGCCATTGCCAGTAAATGAGCAGGGCAGGTCAATTCACCCTCATGGATCCTTTCTGTAATCTGGCCTTGGCAGGCATGTGGGACCACTGTGACATTTCCTGCAGCCAGTGCGTATTTTTGATGTTTTTCTGCATTTAATTCCAAACCCACTGGTAACCTCTGCCTTATCTTTTCCTCCTCCTCTCCCCATTTTCCTGTTTTTTTTTTGGGTAGAGTATTGTTTCCCTCAGATACTGATCCACAGGTTTCTGTGAAAATATTCCTGGTGCTAGGTCTTTCTCAAATCATAACTGGCCATTATAAATTTCATCACTGACAACCAGCAAGGTTTATTCTCTGAAGTTGAGGAGCAATAGGCTTTGTTAATAATTATTACTAGGCAAGATTTAGCAAAACCTAGAGAGGGATTTTTTGGCTTGTGTTGAAATATATGAGGATGAATGTTCTCTTTTTGGGTCATTCATCCTGTAGCAGGACACCACTTTTCTTTTACCACCTGGTAATTACACCACTTTAACCTTTGAGCCTTTTCACAATACTTATTTAGTTGTGACACCAAAAGCTTTTTACACACATTATGAATAACTATATATAAGGAAAAAAAAGGTAATCCCCTATATCATTATCTGTTGTGTGAGCATGTAAAATATATTTGCCTAAGATTACCTATGTTTTACTCCATGTTGTCTAGTCACTTCAGAATGTGGACACCACCAGCCCTTTCTGAGAAAGATTCAAGGAACACCAGATTACTGGCAGGTCTCATCCTCATGGTCAGAGTTTGATTTTAAACTCAAACCATGAGATTCAGTGTTGTTGCTGGTGGGTTATTTCCAGCATTAACTATTACAGGTTTGGAGGTAGCTCCCTCCTTCACAGAGTCGTGCTGTGACAGGTTCAACTTCACATGGTAGTGAGTTCTGTACTGTTTTGACTTCATCACTTGTCAGCATTGCTCTGCATTCCCCTTTGTGGTGAAACAAGCTGAATAATCACCTCTTAAAGCTTCTTGTGGACTGCAGTGCACAAAAAGCCTAAGTAAAACATCTTAATGCTGGATATGGTGGCCCTTCTGCCCCTTTGAAATTCTTTTAGACACAACTTCCTCAATACATCCCCACCTCAGAGTTGCACCTTCTCTATCTGATCTACGGGAATGGCTGCATTAGTTCGTCAGTTCCAGCACTTCTGTTTCCATTTGGTGTTTGCATTAAAAGATGTTGGTAGGGGATGCATGTTTTCCCCTACCATTGTATACTACTCTTGTTATAGGTCAGTTATTCTTAATTTCCATGAAGAGCATGTCAAGGGGGATTTGTCAGTGATCTTCCTCTTTGCTCCAGGTAAGGAGAGTCTCTTCTTGCCTTCTAACTCAACTATGTTAGATGTAATCATGTCAGTGTAGGGGAACAAACACAAAGTCTCCACAAATCTCCTCACCTGTTCCTAATATCTGACATTGTCAGAAAGTAACTTAGGACCTTGTGACATTCGTTTATAAGACAAAACTATTTAACCATTACTCTAAAAGTCTAAAACCCATGAGTAGCCTACACAGGGGAAAATGTAACTTCCTCTGTGCAAGCCGCTGTTCATATGAGCCTCTATAGCTTTGAAGAATATTTTTGCTTCATAGGGCACTACAATACAAGAAGATGAATCGCTAAGGGAAGTTTCCACTCTGCGAGTTAGATTCATTGAATATAAAATAATAACTCAAACTAGATTTAAAGTCTGTACCATAGCTGCATGATTTGTTTACTGTGCTCATTTGTTCCATTCTTTAGGTTTGAAGATGGCACAGTCTCTTTTCTTGATATCATTGCTCTGAAACATGGATTTGATGTTCTGGAAAAACTCACAGGTCAGTTAACATAACTCTAATACTGAAGAGTGAAGTTCCAGATTTATACTTAGGGGACAAGTCTGATCCTATTTCCTATGGCTGTAGTCTGATTTTTCTTTCTAGATTTATTATCTATGTTCATCAATGTGAAGATCAGACTTAAGTGTAATGGGTTTATCCAGATCTTGTGGATTGGATTACTCCAACCTGGTTTTAAAAAGCAAAATGTGCAAACTGTTTTTCACAAATACACGTGAAAGCTGGAGTACATCAAGCACATCTAGTCTGCCTCACAGTCACAAAAATGTTACAGGAGAATAATAGGTGTTACATTCTATAGAAACTTGATGCATTAAGAGTTCCTGCTTTGCAAGAGGATCAGGCAACTTGGTCTGGTGCAGAAAAGCCATTTAGTAAAACAGATTAAGAGAGGAACCTAAAAAGAGACTTTAGTATATACCCCGAAGCTTTTTGTTAAATCGGAAATATCGTATCACTGTGCAGGTAGCCATCTTCAAACAGCAAACTTTCCAGACTATGACTTCCCACAGCATTTTATTAATGTCCATACTTTGACACACTTTAGTGGAAAGCAGCATTAAGTTGGGTTGTTTTGGGGTTTTTTTTCCTCATTTTGTTCTCTATTAAAGAAATATTTTTTTTTCAGGATGAGGGTAATCAAACCCTGGAGCAAGTACGCAGAGAGGTTGTCAAATCTCCATCCTTGGAGATGTTCAGAATTTAACTGGGCTCAGCCCTGAACAATTCGATCTAGCTTTAAAGTTCCCACTGCTTTGAACTGGTGGTTGAACTGGGTGACCTCAGGAGGTCAAACCTAAATGAGTCTATGATTGTCTAACGACCAAAGGCCAATGTCTCCCTCCAGGCAGAGGGTAGTATAGTGCAGGCTAGGGCATATCAAGCTGCAAAGAGTTGAAGACAAACCTTTCCAGTTACTGCTTAGGGCATATTTGTGCAGTAGACTGAGTCTGTGGCTATGTGCAGAGCTAACTAAATTTGAGACTTATAATCAAGCTTTCAGCATGTCTTCTTGATCTTGCCTGTGATTTATGGAATTGAATTTCCCCAGTCACACTGTCTTTGGGAAACTAGAGCAAACTTGGAAAAGATGTTTTAGCAATGGACTTCCCTGGAAAGATAATTTCCATTGCACATTTACTACCGTGACTTAGTCTCCCCAAGCAACGGGCAGGTTGCCTGGGAAAAAAGACCAGTGTGGGTTTTCTGTATTGCTCGGGGATCTCATGACTTTGAAGTTCCTGCCAGTGGCTCCCACTGTTTGGGCTTTATTGAAGCCCTTAACATGGACCTAATGGTAAAATCCCAAATGAATTCTGAGCTTATCATCAATCAGAAGTACTATGTGATGCTCACATGCCTTGTTGACTCCAGAACAGCCTGCTGCTCGTCTGGTTCAGTACCCTGGATGCACAACCTCTCTGTGATTGCTGCTTTGGGTCGGTGAGTCTCCTGAAAGATGCAGGAGACGACATCCATCCAGGGAAGTGTGCAGGAGGCTTGCACCACGGCATGCTTCCACATGTGGAGTATGCTAGGCTATCATATTCCTGAAATATGTGTCCCATACTCATATATGTGCACAACTCGTGTAATGTCTGAACTTCCCTTCTCCAGTGCAGCCTTTAATTTCCTATATAAAGGCAGAAAGTGTTCCATGATGTAAAAGAAACTCAAATCCTGAGGGACACTATGTATTTTTCAGATTGATATAATTTCTGTGAGTATCTGTGAAGCTTTACCTGAAGGATTCTACTTACTTGCAGAGCAAGACTTTTGTGGGAAGTATTCTGTTAGATGCTTGAGGTCTTACTCCCGTGGAGATCAATAGCAGAGTTTTCACCCACTTCAGTGGGAGTCTGACTGACACCCAACAAGCAAGGGTGTTTTCTTTTGTGATGCTCCATGTAGAGACCAGGGAGCAGAACCCAGTCTTTAGTATATGTTCTTGTAGCATAAAATGCTTCCGAAGAATTGAATTTGCTCATTAATTAAAAAAAAATAATCATTTGGCCATATCAACACAATATTTTTGGTCAGTGTGCTTGAGTAGAATCATTAGAGGTCTGAGGCCATTTGCATGAGATTCAGTAAGGCTAAGTGCCAGGTCTTACACCTGGGTCACAAGAACCCTGTGCAATACCACAAACTTGGGTAAGAGAGGCTGGACAGCTGCCCGGTGGGAAAGGGCCTTGAGGTATTTGTCAATAGCTGGCTAAATATGAGCCAGTAGTGTTCCCAGGTGGCCAATAAGGCCAATGGCATTCTGTCTTGTTTCATAAATTATGTGGCCAGTAGGACTAGGGAAGTGATTGTGCCCCTATACTCAGTGCTGTTGAGGCCACACCTCAAATACTGTGTTCTGTTTCGAGCCCCTCAGTACAAGAAAAACACTGAGATGCTGGAGCACGTCCAGAGAAGGTCAGCAAAGCTGGTGGAGGGTCTGGAGCACAAGTCTTATGAGGAGCGGCTGAGGGAACTGGGATTGTTCAGCCTGGAGAAGAGAAGGCTCATTACTACTACCTGAAAGGATGTGATAGTGGGTCAAGTGTTGGTCTCCTCTCCTAAGTAACAACTGATAGAATAAGTGGAAATGGCCTGAAGTTGCACCATGGGAGGCTTAGATTTTGTATTAGAAAAAAATAATGCCTGAGAGGGTTGTCAAGCATTGGAACAGGCTACCCAGGGAAGTGGTTGAGTCACTGTTCCTGGAGGTATTTAAAAGATGTGTATATGTGGTGCTTAAGGATCTAGTTTAGTGATTAACTTGGCAGTGCTAAGTTAAGGGTTGGACTCAGTGTTCTTAAAGATCTTTTCCAACCTAAATGATTCTATAATTCTAAATCTAGTTAATTTTCCCAAGCAGTAATTTAAGTTGTCTGATGTATAGTAACATCTCTCAGCCCCATCAGTATTTCTAGTGGACCTCTGTGCTGACTGTGAGAGCAAGGCTAGCTGGAGCCATGCAGTATAACACAACAACCTGCAATGTGGTACACGCTGTCCAGAGCAGTATGATGACCTTTGCAGATGTTTAGCTTTTCAGTTTCTGTAGGCATTGAATATACCTATTCCTGTCATGACCAATGCAACTGAAGATTCAGTGCTTTGCAATTTCCATTTTCCCTCTCACCATCCTTTTTTCCCATGGACTTCATTGAGATCATCAGAGTTTAGCAGGTTACTTATTTCTGTCAAAGGTCTGCTGTTCCTTTTGAACAGAGATTGTTGGCACTGGTATGTATACAACAAAGCCGTCACATGCTGTAGAAACACTTCATAATCCAGAAGGATTACAGATTTGTTTTAAGCTAAGGCATGTTTCTTCCATTTCAGCTGTCAGAGTTTTCAGTGGCAAAATGCACTGTCAGATGTGAGCCACTTCTGAATCTCACCATGCTGTAGCTCATGTTGTACTTGCTTTGCGCAATTCCAAGATAAACAATGACTCTCATTCTGGGTTGGAAATAGCCTGGAGTAGAAATTAGCAAAACAAACAAAGTATTGTGGTTATTAATTGTGTCCTCTTGTGTAAAAAAAGCACTTCTGAAGTTCTTTTGGAATGTAGTGTAGCTTGATTGTACCAGTATAATTACTGAAGATGCGGAAGGAGATCTCTACTGGAAGGTAAAACATAGTTTCAGCATTAGGCAGTGTCATGAACAATAGACTGACTCTGATATCTTCTGACTAAATTCTTGACCTGTTTCAACTTCCATTTAACAACAAGGCATATTTCATACCAGAGTTGCATCATGAACTGTGTGTGTATGTAATCAATCTTTCAGAGGTCTTGTGTCTTTTTATTTTTAAATTTAACCTTTATCTAGTGTGCATTCTTATTAGTAAATGTGTATCAGTTTTACAAATTGTGCTAAGGTGCATAATTTACGATTATGTTGGAAGTAGTACTTTAATTATGGTATCTGTTCAGGAAACAATAATTCTCTTTACAGCAAAATACAATATGTATGTGAAATTTTAAGATGCAGATTTAAGGCTCCTAAGGTTGATGAATTCGAAGGTGGTTTTAAATTCACTGGATGCTTGAATGGTTGCTGGAAAGTAACGTTTTTGTTGGCTTTCATAAAGGCAACTGCATCACACAATAGCCAAAGTGATATACAGTGCAGCGTGATAAATGGTGATTCTAACTTTGATTTTTTAACTTGGTCATTGGAACTTTTGAATTGTGTTTTGCCATGTTATAATTTTTACCATCCTCTGGTACATTACAGACTGGTTGCAGCCAGTGGTGGGATATTGCGCAGCCTGTGTTCAGTGGTTCTGCAGATTCTCATTTGTTTTATGTTTAGATACATAAGGTTATGCAAGTCATCCATTTTAGGGACAAAAAAGAATTTTTTCCTCAGTCAGATTGACAGGGATTACTGGGATTTATTTTCCTGTGTGGAGTTTGTGACCGCATCCTGCTGTTTTCTGGGCATGTGACCTAAACTTGGACAGTGGGTGTGACACTTAGGAATTTTATTGCTTTCATCACTGGTGCTCCTGCTTTCATTCATAATTTTAATGGATTTGGGGTTTTCTCTTTATAAAATCATAAGATTAATACATGATGTTAATACATGTGTTCTGGCGTGTGATATATCAGTGTGTTGGAATTGGATACTCCGGCTTGGATGATGTTTATGAGATTCTTCATTTTAGATGGAAAGTCTTCCCTTGGCTTGAGAGAGAAAATGAATAATTAATGAAATTTTTACTGTGCCAAGCATTTGCCACAGATGAACTTTAACTAAAAAGAAACCTGGGCAATTTGTAATAATATCTTCATCTTGTTGCTTATAATTAACGCCTTCTCTAGCTGTATTTGAGAGAGAGTTACTGCTGGGGATTTTTTTCTAAGAAAATATGTTTGATGAGTTGACAGCAGGCAGAAAATGCTCCACCCACCCACTGAAAATATGGATACTCTGAAGAGAGGGCATTTTAAATGCTGACATCAGAAATGAAAGTTTGACTTCTAAATGTGAGGGGAGTGCATTAATGCTTAAAACACAAAGATATTCTGATTCCCAGATGATGACACTAGTGGCATGTCAAAAGATAAAAATCTCTTATTTTCTTTCATGGATAGTGAAGTGACTGTTCCTCTTATTAAATTTCTGTCCCAAGATAAACTTGTTTTGGTAAACAAACTAGAAAGAAAATTAGTTATTTACTTCTAACAGTTCTTGCTGGTTTTCTTAGCTTTCTTTTGTGACTTGACTAATATAAACTAGACGTCATTTGTACTGTTGAAAGCAAAGCAGAAGAGCTAGGGCATAATTTGAGAAGCTTTGAAAAAGTGAGTTGCCAGAAAAAATCCTGCCAGGGCTGCCGTTGCAGACTTTAATCTGTATATAAGATTTCTTTCTGGGAATATAAACTGCTTTTATGTTTTGGGAGTTTTTAATATGTAAATGGTAATATTGATGTGAATTGCATTCACAAACTGCCTGATCTGTGAAAAGACCTAGGAAAGGAGGAAAAATATCAGAGTCATTCCATGGACCTGTAGAGATAATACAGAAAGAGGTAGTATGGCACATAAATGTCTTAGGTTGTTTTGCATAATATAGCTACAGTAAAAAAAAATATGCTGCTTAGAAACTAAAAGAAGGGGAAAATGTCTTTATTACAAACTGAGATGATGAAAAAATGCAGCACAGTTGACAGAAAATATACTCATGGCAAGAGGTAATTGTTCTGTGTTCAGACAAAAGAGTCAGCAAGACTTCTGCAGTGAACACATTTGATGGCATCCAGTGTTATTACAGGGGAGACATTTGCAGCAAAATATTTTAATGCTTAGGTGACTTCTGGGAAGAGGAAGCTGGAGAAGCTAATAATTGGGGGATCACTGCAGGCGCTCTTGCACTGTCTGTGGCTTGTCATGGTAAGAAATGACAGGGAGTATCTGTGTCCAACACTGATGGGCTTCTCATTCATAGAATCATAGAATAGTTTGGGTCAAAAAGGACCATAATGATCATCCAGTTCGAACTCCCCCTGCCATGGGCAGGGATACCTCCCACTAGATCAGGCTGCTCAAAGCCCCGTCCAACCTGGCCTTGAACATTTCGTGGGAGGGGGCATCCACAACTTCCCTTGGCAACCTGTGCCAGTGCCTCACTACCCTCATTATGAAGAATTTGTTCCTAATGTCTAATCTAGTCTCCTCAGTTGTGTTGTGTTGCGGGCCACAGCGTTGACTTTACTGAAAACAACAGATATGCTGGAGAGCCAATGAATTTAAAAGAACTATTGCTTTAAAATGAATTTAAAAGAACTATTGCTTTAAAAGTGTTTATCGTGGAGAAGAGGAGGCTGAGGGGAGACCTCATTGCTCTCTACAACTACCTGAGAGGAGGTTGTGGAGAGGAGGGAGCTGGGCTCTTCTCCCAAGGGACAGGGGACAGTATGATTCTATGATTCTATGATTCTATTGCTTTGGACGTCAAGGTATGGCAAAGTGCAATCCTACACTGGTCATTCCCAAATACAGGGTTTAAGGCAGGAGTATAGTCATTAGTTGCACATTCTTGTCTGTTTTCTTCCTCTGCTAATATATTTTTTTTCCAACTCTAATTGGTAATGTAGGAATGTGGATGTCCCAATGTCCCTGTTGAGCCAGAGTACCTATAAATCAGAGTTGTTTATGATCTCATAAGAGTAGAGTTTGTTTATGTGTTAGTTGTTTGATTTCTTTGAGATAGTGGGTGGTGATGTAACAAGAATGATAAAATGCTGGGCCTGATCTCTCCCTATCGCTGAAATCAGGGGAGGTATACAACCAGGAAACCAAGATGAAAGAACATTTAATAAACTGCAGTGATTAACTGAGTTCTGTATCTACTCCATTTATTTACTTCATAATAAAGCATTCCACTCTTAGCCGAAGAGATTTACTTTTTTTTTACAGTAGTACAGCAAGTGACTAAGCAAACTGGGGTTTTTTTACATTCTGTGTGAATCCTATTTATCCCTGGCCTCAAGGTTTTGATAACGTGAGCACAAACTGCATAGTCTAATATTTGCAATTCTGTGTACTTTACTACACACAGGATAATGTAAGAAAGGGGATTTTTTTCTGCTTTGCATCAGGTAGTTACTCTCAAACTTAAAGGCCTAACCTACTGATAAAGTAGAACCTACCTGCACTTTTTCACTTTCAGATTTGCAACAAGAGGTCTTCTTTCACTCCGA
>WAAB01022244.1:0-43121 GCA_013389865.1 Piaya cayana | reverse complement strand
AGAAAGTTATTAAAAGAAAAAAAAAAAAAAAGAAATGTATTTATAGGGAAAGTTTGAATTAATGAATGGGGCCTATTTTTTTTTTTTTACCATAGATGCAGAATCTGTTCCCATTTCTGCCTGAGGTAGCATTGTGAAATAACTTCTGTCACTTCCAATAAACAAAATGGCAAAAATTGTAGCATTCATCAAGAGAGACTCAGTCCCAACTCTTCAGTAAAGTCTGTAGAAATATTAACAGCACTCAAGATGCAATTCTGATTCTCCAGTTCCAAGACCAATCCAGCATCATCTACTCATGGTTAAAAAAAAGTCTTGGAGAAGATGTGCTTTCTGTCTGTGATATCTTTTTCATTTCTTGTGTTAGATATACTTAGGATATGAAACAATTGTCATTTTCACTACAAAGTTGTCATTAGTAAGAATTAGACCACTTATAAATTCCTGTAGAACTGTAGATTACAAAGGATAACAAAAGTGAGGGCTTTTCGCCCTGAGCGCAGACCTTTTAAAGACTCTTTACTATCTAAACTGACTGATTACATTAGGATTCTTGCTACCTTGGGTATACCCTATTAAAATGAAGAAAACCCACATATCTTCTGAAGTTGTATTCTTTAAAACTGTGTAAGAAATACTCAAGAATTATCTCTGTATAGTTCCAGCTAAAAAACAGAATTGAAAGAGAAATGGAAAATAAAAATACACACAATTTTCCCATTACATTTTAAACAATGTGATATATTGCTAATTAATTTTTGCCACATCTTGATATACTGACAAGGAAATAAAATGTTCCCTTGTGGATACTAATTTCCTTGATGTATATGTCAACTGTTTTCTTACCAACATACACCTGGAAAATGAACCTTGACAGGGTGGTGAAATTAATTTAGTTATATGAAAGAATAGAGTATACTGTGATTGAAAAATGAATCAGCATTTTGGCATTTGTGGAAGAAGGTCTGGTTGGCATTAGGGGCGTGCACTTCAGACATAATTCAGCAGATCTCAGGGTCGCATTCTGGTGTGTGCTTGCCACCATAGCAAGAATTACCTTATTTCATTTATTACAATTTTAATTTCCTAGCTAACTGGATCCAGCTGTTTCAGCCCGTCATACAACACAGAGATTTTACGCTAAATCCAAGGGGGCTAAATTAAAGTAAAAGGATATTTGCATATTGTGTAAAACTCTACTTGTTCAGCAGATCCAGATTATATGGTGCTAATCACAAACACTAGATAGCGTAAATCCTCTTGAAGTCACCCTGGGGTTAAGTCAGATGCTTTATACTCTTTGACACATACCCATGAAATATGTAATCAAGTCTGTTTGACGTCCTCTTCTAATTACGTGTGTGTATTTTAAGCAGATGCTTTTCCAGCTGATCTGCGCCTTTTGAGATCCTTTTTTTCATTATTAATCAGAAAATCACGCTGTATGTTTAATGACAAGTGCCAATTATGAGAAACTAATATTAGTTTCTTTGCTTAGAAGCTGTTCTTTTGCAAATAAGACCATTGCCAAATAACATATAGATGCAAAGAAAATTTAAAGACCTCTGAATGTTATCCATCAGGGCCATAATTATTCTACTATGAACTGTGCTATTTCAGGGTAAAACTAAAATTTATTCTTGAACATACTGATTTTTTTTTAGTTTGAGGAGAAATATGAAGTAAAGGAAGTTCTTTGTTGGAAGTAGGAATGGACCACTTTGTTTTCATAGAAGCTGGAATTCAAATGCTAAAAATTCTTTTCCCCCCAAGACTCTACCTTCATAATTTCTGTCAAGAATATTAATACATAAAGTTAGCCTTTTGTAAATACTTCTTACTCAGTATGATAATATCAAGAGAAAAAAAATTAGTATTTAATTACCTTTTATGTAAACCCCATTCATGTTGTGGCTATGTAAGAATAGGCTGGAGAAATTGCTAGTGACCTGGTTGGTTTTACCCCTACTCTTCAGCTGAAGGATGCAAACTACCACTTGCATTTTGCTGAAGTTTCAAATTTAGCATGTTCCCCTCAGTGTGTTTAGCAGAGACATCTACTGGCAAAGTATTAACTAGCATTTATTCTCTTCTTTAGGTCCTACAATGACACTTCTTACTCCTCTGAAGGCAGACCTGCTAATGTAGAAATTAGAACTTCAAAGCTTTTAGATGTACTGGCACATTAAATCTATTGTTTGAGAAAAAGCATTAAGTAGCATATCAACAGATATAAAATTAATAAAGGCAAAATAAAATTTTCCTATTGTCGCGCTGAGGTTACTCCCTGTTGAACTACTGCACTAATTTTAGAGGAGATGCGTTTCTCAGACAAGAAGAGAATAAAGGAATTTGTGATCCATTGTAGATGAATGGAACTAATTGCAAATCACGTAAGAATCATAGTTAGTCTCCACTGATTTTGGTACAGTCAATATAGAATGGAAAGAAAAGAATTACAGGATATAATCAGAAGAGCTATTCCACCTGCAGTGACTGGTTTCATGTCTGATACTTACTACGCACTCAGGGCTTATTTTCTTAAGTAAACATCTGCCTCAGCTGTCATCTTTGCTGGGTTTCTAATGGCTCTCAATAGAGCTGTTTGAGATGTTTTCAACACTTGTGCACTAGCTGCTCAACTGCAGTTTAAACACTTAGAGGTGGTCGGTGATGGAATGAGCAAACGCCTGACACTCACAGACAGTTATCAGCAAGTTTCCCTTGGGTTTAGGCGCTCGAGGAGTCCTCATGAGTCTACCTGGCAGCCCTACCTCTTTTAATCCAACCTTGCCACCTTGCCTGGAGACACCCATGTACCTTGGGGGGGGCATAGCTTTGAGGAGGTGCAAAAGCAGAATTGAAAGAACACAGGTGATTACATCCCCCAACAAAAGATCATTAAATGCTTAATAATAAGTCTTTGACTTTTTTGGTGATCTGTGGATTCAAAGCACTAAACAGCATCTTGTTTACCTAGCTGGAGGGGGATTATTTTCCCAAATTTGCTACTGATAAAATAATGTCTGTTTTCTAATTTCTGTTTTTTGGGGGACAGTTAAATCATTTTAAAAGAGATTTGTCCCTCTCATAAGAGGCCTGCCATAGCAGTCAAATTTCCATATTGGCTTTATTCAAGTTAAATGCCACTATTCTCTGAAGTAAATGCCCAATGAACCTGCTTTGATGAGTTCATGTGCTATATTCCTGAAGGTATTAATTGTATTTCACTCTAAGTTCATATGCATTTATAATGGCCATATCAGTTTTTTTGTGCTTTCAGGTCTGTGTGTGCACCTCAGCCAAACTCCAGATTTAAGATCAACAAATTTGCTTACCCATATCACATCCCCTATTCCTTTATTTTCATCCATTTCCTAATTTTCTTGAGGAGAAGACTTCACTGGGCAATGGATCTCCACATGTGAACTGATTTAATTGTAAATGTTGAGTTCTGTGACAGCTGGAATTTTTTTTTTAAGTTTTTCCTCTGCTCCCTCTTTCTTCTCCCATCCTTTCTCCTTTCTTTTTTCTTTTAATCTATTTTGTTAAATAGTTTGCAAGAAGTTTCTTAAGACATTCTACAAATCGTGCTTTACTATAGTGAATTCAATACAAAGGATTGAAATTGGTTCATTTAACTTGGCTGTTACTTACAGTGTTTCAGCATGAGTGTTTTCTCAACTTGACACTAACATTTCCATTTTATTTACTGTTTTGACCAAGAATTGCTACTCTTCCTATTTTATTCACATTATTAATTGAAACCACAAGACTCTAAAATTTCTGCCTATCTCCTCCTTTTAAGTATAAAATTCCAAAACAGCTTGAACTTTGGCTACCTTCCTACTGAATGCTTCATAAGATTTTAAGGCGATCATAAGAATCAATTTATTTTGTAACTATTAGGCTAGTGTCAATGATATTCTCACAAATATCAACAAAAAAAAAAATAGTGCAGAGCAGGAAAATTTCTGCCATAAGATAGTATTTGAAGAAAAGATACATTTAGTTTTATAAATTGAGGGTACAGGGTTGTGATAAAAACTTCATAGGTTGTCCAGTCTGTAAAAAAATCTCTCATAAAAAGATAAGGACTGAATGAGCAAGTTTCTAATTGCAGTGAGTTTTATCATTAAGAGTACAAATCACAGGGATTTAAGGAGATAAGCTTCCTGACACAAATTTTCTCAGCTTAATTATGACAGTCAAAGAGTAGAGTAATGGTGGCAGAAGTTTACACTCAATTTAATGTAGTTATTTAACAAAAAACCTGGATTGAGCTATCATCACTAGAGATGGTGTAAACCCCTTTTAGGTTACAAGAGTTTCAATACCGTTGCCACACTGGAAAAGCCTTTAAGGATTAAAAAACTGTTTATTCCTGAATGTCTAGCAGCACAATTCTGTATTTCAAGCATAATGTTCAAGTCAGTGTAAAGTAAAGTGAAAATGCCCTTCTTGTGACATGGCATCTACTACACCCTTTTTGTAATGATCTTGCACTGTGCAAGGTAACCAACAGTCGTGATCCTGTGGGGAGTATTCACCCAATTTAAACTATCATTGTTTATTGATGCTAATGGAGGTATGATAGTTGACATTATTTGCCTCTAAATATTTGGTCAAGATCATGGAGATGCTGTTTAAAAACGTACTATTTATAAGTGGGTTGAGAAATAAATATCTTCAGAGTACTGCTTTCACTCCTTGGATGTGGCTAGGATTTCACACCATAAAATAATTTCATCCCAGAAATTAAAGGGCAAAGCTGGGGATCAGAATTACTGAGCTGGTGTTATTTATATAAGTAAAGGTTCATAAATTTTGACAACACATTAGAGCAATGTGGTTGTTTTTTTCCATACTATATAAATAAAAATCTGAGCAAATTGAATCCAAGTCAGTGAGCAAATGACAGGGTAGGTTGGATAGTCGTAGTCATGTTGTCTTTGAACCTGTTTGGAGACAGAGGAGATTATCTGTTTTTAAATGTATCTTTTTCAATAGAGATCACATAATCACAACAATAGTTTATTTTCCTTCTTGTGACTCTGTTACACAGTGAAACTCAGCTTCTAACCAGTAGGGAGCCTGGGCCCAATTGTGAGGTTTTTTCTTGAACTATACCAAAAATTATATTATGTGAGTGACTGAAAGCAGCAAGCCACTGCCTTTTCAGAGTGAATTCGGGTACCTGATTTTATTTTTTTACCTTTATTTTTCCCTTTTTCTCTTCACATTAGTGGTGGTTTTTCTATTGTTGTTTTTTGGAAACTAAGATCATCTCTATTCTTGGAGGTGTTTTCAACTATTTTTTCTACCTGATTTTATTTAGAACAAGTATAGATGGATTTTGTGCTGTAATTTCCTTCTTCTCCACTTTCTTTGTTTATTTGGTATGAGACTTTCTACTTTTAAACTTTAAATAAATATGGTGATCTTCTAGAGGGACATGAAACTCAGATTTCACTTAGGCTCTGGCTCTCAAGATCTGCTAATTCACTGTCACTGCTGATTAAGTAACAAAGAGATTTCTGTTTCCAGACATCCACCTCAAATCCTGGCCAGAATTAATGCCTAGAGGCTCAGTAGTCAATGTACTTACTTCCGAGCTCTGGCAGTCAGCAGCCCAATCTACTGATTAAGTTTCATCTGCCTCTGCCTCCACGAATAAAAATCATGAAATGCTGTGGCTGAATGCTTGAATTCACAATCCTTGTTTGTGTTGTGGGTGACAGTTACAGAGTTTTCCACTTCTGGCTTACCATAGCCAGCATGTTATATCATCTTAAAGAAGCTGCTAAGCTGAGGCTTGAAATTTGTATCAATATAACCTGAAAATATGAGTTGCATCCAAAGGTATTTGAGACATAAAGCCTCTCATATTTTTATATTATGATGATCTGAGTGGAGAACAGTGGCTGCATGGACTATTTTGGAGAATAATGTGGAAAGTACCGAAGTGCCACCCTATAAATAAATTTTTAGTTATAGTCCAGGGTATGTAGTAGAGTCCTGATCACACAAGCATATCCACAGAATTGGAGGGCGCTCAGCAATGAGCAGCAGCACAACAGGGTGCTCACATGAACAAAGACTAAAATGATTGATGGCATCTTCTAGGGATGTGGCTCTGCTTGTCAAAAAAAAAA
Organism: Piaya cayana; assembly: GCA_013389865.1. Taxonomy (NCBI): domain Eukaryota; kingdom Metazoa; phylum Chordata; class Aves; order Cuculiformes; family Coccyzidae; genus Piaya; species Piaya cayana. The sequence goes on along the minus strand of WAAB01022244.1, from coordinate 36,966 downwards.
AAAAGAATAAAAAAAGAAACCAAACCAAACAAACAAACAAAAAATGGTGCTTGTGTGAACTTAAAACCCTGCTTAGTGGAACACAAACTGTGTGTTTTCCTGCGTATGTTTGGGTTTGCACTGTTTGCTGTGTTTAAAGCATTCCCAGGGTGCTTCCTGTTTCTGCTGTTCCACAGGGCCATTGCTATTCTTAGAAGTGTTCAAGAAAGGAGGATGAAAACAGGAAAAGAAACTGCAGGGACAGTACATTGTTCCTATGCCTCTCAATTCAATAAGAACAAAAATATTAAAAGGGGGCTGCAAGTTTCCATCATACTGACTGATTTACCATGTGTGTCAAAGATCAATGAGGGAGGCCTTGAGCCACTGGTGATCTGGGCAGTCGAACTGCTGGGTATATCCAATTATTAAGGAAAATAGTGCAGTTCGAGCTCCAGAATCTCTTTTTCTTGATGTGTGGAATTCATGTGGATATTTGGATTGTGCTAGTTCAGTTGCAAGAAATGCAATGCAAGATAATAATTACCCAGTTAAATGGGTTGGTGTGCTTCTATTAATCACTCTCATTAAATTATTAAGCCACTCTATCTTAGCAGTAGGGCACACAACAGAACTGGTGGTCATTACATTGATAACAAATCTATAAGGTATTCTTATCCTTTTCAAGGAGTATCAGTTAAGCAAACTAGGTAGCTCTGTGCATCCATCATACACCAATAATGCAAAAAGTTGAATCAGCCTCCCTGTTACTTAAGCAACTATTTTCATTGAGGGCTTGAGGATTTGACCCAACTTCATGATCTTTCTAGAACAAACCATAACTTTCTCATTATGTTCTGATTTTTTAATTCCTATAAAATAAAATTTCTATGTAGGTGATACTATTATGTGTGATTTACAACTGTGCTTTATCTTTTACACTCCAGTAAGCTAGGATATGATGGATGATTTTCAAAGTCTTGGTTTTGACAGGTCTCCAAATTATTTCACTCTCCAACATGAAAGGTCTTGAGTCATACTGTAAGTGTATGCATAGCATAAAGGGTTGCAAGAAGGATATGTGGCTGGTATGTTCTTGAGTTGTAGTTGGAGAGAGGTGGGGAGCAGCACCTGTCATTAGCTAATCAAGACAATGAAAGGATCAGGCCAATGGCTGCATCCAGCACAGAAAGTTATAGGATGGAGAAAAGGAAGGTGGTAGGCTAAAATACTTAAAATGCAAGCTCATTTGCAGGGCAGTATTACATGGGAGTTATCTGCATAGATCTCATGATGAGATCTGACATTTAGCCAATTGGATTTGCCAGATCTATGTTGTACTCATTGACAAAAATAAGTATTTGCGTTATTTTCCTCCTCCACTGATTTATTTCTATAAGTAAAAAAAATCAGATGTTCCCACTTGCTTCTGTTCCAGTATGTGAGACACAACAGGTAGATGATGTCTTGTGGGCTCCTGTATCTGCCGTGTGCTGTCCTGTGATGAGGCTGAGTCTGAGGTATTGGGTCATAGCTGGGAAAGGTGCCCATGGTGTTGAGCAGTTCAACAACCTCCTTGTCACTGAGCGCAGGCACAACTGGTTCAACAGAGCAGCTGTTGTTGGAGTACAACCTCTGTGTTCTCTTGGGTTTCCATTTCCACCATGATTTTGGATTCATATTTTTTCCAAGTACAGAAAGGGAAGGTTTCCTGACAGTTGGTGGAAATGCGATCAGTGAGAGTTTTGGGATGATGTAACAAAGCAAAGGACATTCTCAAGTGCTGCCACATAGTTAGGGGGAAGGCAATACATCAGATAATCAAATTTAGAAAACTGATGTTAAAAGGGGTAAAAGCAGAGGTAGCATTTTTTTTGTTTAGTAGTAGGTTTTGTGGGTTTTTTTCAGCAAATTCCAGATTTAAAAACTTGCTATAATTTGATGCACATAAAATCTAAAAGGGGGGGGGGGGAACAATTAACAAATTGCTGCAATTTGTGAGGTGAAACAAGATTAATTTGACTTGTGGGTTTTAGTAGCCCAAAGATAATTTTTATGTCATCCTTTCTTGTGCTTGTGGTATTTGATAATAGCTATACAGAATGAGATAAAGTACAGTAATTTTTTTGCCAGGGCAGGAACTGCTAAAGGAAGTCTCTGGGAGAGAAGAGTACAACAACATAGAAACAAAGGACAAATAATGCCAGGGGCAAATAACTCCAGTAGACAACTCAGGCATGTGGTGCTTCGTATAAAGCATTGTCGGTAGAGCAGCTGCTGAATAGAATGAGGAATATTAAGATAGATCTGATTAAAGCCCAAAAATGAAATCTGTTACTATTACTCTATGGTTGTATTCACAACATAAAGTCAGATCATCAACTGATGTTAAGTGGTTTATGACCTAGCAATATTAATGCAATTAGGACAACTCAGCACCATTAGGAATCTCTCCACTGAAGTGTACACCCATCCCGTAAAAACAAGACTGAATTCCCACTGTTGCATTAAACTTGCCTGAGCACCATCCATCATCCAAATGGTGAGCAGTGACTAAGCGATGTCATGTTTTAATGAATATTCAAATGTAGATACATCATTTTATTTCTGTTGGCTTTTTAATTTTCTAATGCTTTTTCAAGGTCTCTGCTTTTGAGAGGGGGAGGGAGAAGTTTGCTGTTAGAGAGGAAAAAAGGCACATTGCCATTTCATTTCTTAGTAGAGGTTCATAATGCGATTACCAAAATGTGAATAACAATCAAATAATGTAGAGGCTTATTCCCTATGGATAGCAAAAATAAATTTCAGTCAAATGTTTCCGGCAGAAATCTCAAATTTGTCATGCAAAGTACTTCTCTGCATTCAAACATAATGTATTTATGTGAGTCAGAAACATCAAACATTAGGATAAATAGCCAGATTATAAGTACAGTCTGCTTATGAAATGATTGGAATAGAAGTGCAGTTAATGAAACTGGCAGAATGGCTGTGAAGCAGTGTTAATGCCTTGAGATTTAAAGAAAGCATCCACGTCTGCTTTACAACATGGGGTGGAGGAGCCACTCAAAAACTGCTTCCCATTCTCCCCTGTTAACAATCTTTGACCACCTTTTCATTTTCTTTGTGGCCTATGGAGGCCAACAGGAGAAAAAGGAAAAGATAAGCAACATCACTGATACTTTCCTTCTACCTAGAAGGATGTGTAACACTCAATACTTTTACACACACACACACACAAAAAAAAAAAAAAAGGCAACAAACCAAACAGGAGTAGGGAAGGATGGTGTGTGCCTATGCCTGACAAAAGTGCTACTATGAACCTTTCTCAATTCTGTTGACCAGAAAGACATGTTGTCTACATTGCTACAGGTATTGCTTGGCCCCAGAAGATCTAGTTGAGTAGTAGTAGCTTCTGTCTTCTCCCTTGCTTTCTCTTAATCCTTAAAAGAGATTGGATATAATCTGAGATGCCTGTGTTGGATCTGTAGATGTTTGTGAGAGGTCAGATTGGAGTGGCAAAAAGCATATGGATCATCAGGTTGTGACAGTTGTGTGAGTCCTGTGTATTTCTGGAGTTGAAGGTTGCTTGTTTGGGAAAAGGAACAGGAGTGAGCATCGACTGTGAGGTGTATAAACCCTCTATTTGTTAGTGTGCACGTGGTTCTGTACTAGGAGGAGATTGTGGAGATATGTGTCAGCAGTCTGTTATCAGTGGATAGTTCAGTGGATTTTGTCAGTTTTCTGTGAGCATCAGCTAGTGGTGATGGAATAAAACATTTCAGTTTTGTAAGGACCTTGGAAGGCAATGCCCAAGCAGAGGCTGCCAAGTACAACACCAGGCTAAGTGAGCAGCCTCTGATAGCAGTGACTGACATTGATTTTAAGTGGTGAGAAATGCTGTGATTCAGCTCTCCCTCACCAGGACTCCAGAGATTTTTTTGGAGAATTTGTTGTGCCTGTAATTACTGGTTTTGGTTTTGGGTTTTTTTTTTCCCCCCAGTACTTTTAACTTCTGATATCGCAGTGTGACATTATTCACAGTAACAAAAATCTTTGGATTTACCATACTCCACTGTTATGTTGCTGGCAAATTGTAACACTCTTCTCCAAATAAATCTACCGATTTAATCCATTATTCACATCATAATTGAGCCTGCTCAAGTGCCAAGTTATCACAAGACTTTGAATATGTTATTATTTATTTCAGTAAGTGAATATATTAATGACAAACATCAGGTTGGTTTTGGTGAGGTGAGGCAGATGAAACCTAGGTGTGGGTGCCCCCCCCCCCGTGCTTAGCACCAAGTTTAGGGCATATGAAAGTAAAAGAATAGAGGCAAAAATGGTATTAGGACAGCTATATGATAATTTTGAAACTGTACAGAATATCACATAGAATCATTGAATGCTAAGTTGGAAGGGGCCTCAAATATCATCTAGTCCAGCCTTTTAGGTAGTATGCAGCTTAAATGAGATGGTCCAGAACCCTGTCAAGCTGAGTCTTTAAAGTGTCCAGTGTAGAGTAATCTACCACTTCCCTGGGGAGATTATTCAGATGTTTAACTGTTCTCATGATGAAAAATTCTTTTCTGCAATCCAATTGTAATCTTCCTGGGGGCAATTTATACCCATTAAAAGGGGAGTCTCCATCCTCTTGGTAAGACACCCTTTATGTACTGGTACGTGATAATAAGGTCTCCCCTAAGCCTTCTCCTCTCAGGGCTTAACAAACCCAGTTCTCTAAGTCTTACTTCATATGGAAGGTTTCCTAGTCCTCTGGTCATCTTAGTGGCCCTTCTCTGGACCCTCTCCAAACTGTCTGCATATTTTCTGGTCTAGCAGGGAGACCAACTTATAGTCCAATTTATGTGGCATTGAGGCTAGCATAGTTTATGTCCAATTATCCATGGCCAACAGATCTTTACGACAAGGGTTTTACTAGAAGATAGAAATGTTATTCTGTCCATCATAGGGGAGGATTCCTCTATAGAGTACAAAATTTAATTAGTCTCAGATTTGGGGGGTTTGGGCTTTAACTGAACTGCAAGTATTTCACCCTTTTCCCCCCTTTAACTTAGCAGTAATTATCCACTATGTCCAAGAAAACTCTGTGCACTGAAGCTATTCTTCCAGGAAACGTGGAAGATCCATAAGGACCACAAGATTTGTTATGAGGTGGTGTCTCACACGTATGATTTCCTCATTCCAGTAAGTCTCTCAGAAGTTCTCATGTGCCCACATAGGAGCTCCTTTCCTGTTTGATGAGCCTGGTTGAAGGAAAAGTTGGCAACTGCCTCATTGTCCCTCAAGCATTGCCCATGGTGGTTAGTGAAAAGGCACATTCCTGAGGAATTGTGGTGGCATCCAATTAGCTGTTCATAAATACAGAAAATTATTTTCCTTCTGTTTGTGTTTGAGGCCAACTGAAGAGTCCACCAGATTTCACAAAGGTGACTACAGAAAGAGCTAAGTCTTCTACAAAGCTTCTTGATGATATTGGCAGAGCCTTCATTTCAGGTGTTATTAGTCAGAAATATAGATTACAAGATATTTGTTTTCATACCTCTTGTTAAATACTGTCAAAATGTCATTAGTAAGATGTGATTTTTTACTGAGACAATTTACAGGATTGAGAACAAACCAACATGATGAAAGTTTAAGTTTTGTCACTCCAAATGTTGATGGTGATGGAAAGGCACTTTATTAGGCCAGTGAGTGCAACCTCTTCAGCAATCCTGGCAACTGCTTCCTTAATGTGTGTTTAGGAATGACTGAGAAGATGCTTGTTCATGGGTTTGAATTGTGTGATGTTTTTCTCTTAAATTTTCACTTCACAAAAATGTCATTGCTTTATATTTGCAATTCAAATCAGAATTACTTTTTAATATGCTGGAATTTCATATATAACAGGAATTCTGGTTCCTGATCAGCCATGTAGAAACTTTGCTTGCCCTTTAAAGAGACTGGATTTTACAATACAATGAAGAGAGTTGTAATCAAGTCCAGCTGCTCTCAGCTTATTAAAGCTGTTTATCACTGTGTCTGAATGAAAGAACAGTGGATTCATCATTAGAAAACTAAACTAGCAGCAAAAATATATAGACCTTTTTGCTTTTTACTTATATCAATGAATGAGCCTGTGATGACCTTTTGAAGATTATCAGAATTGGCCTTGTGAGTGACATTGAGTAGGTCTCTCAGCACTCATGGTTTCATCCCATATGGGCCCATGGGCTTACTTATGCGCCCTTTATTTTAACGATTCCCTAACTTGATCTTGCTCTACTCATGACGAGTCTTCTTTGGACTAGGCTTTCCCTCTGGTCTCAGGGCCTGGGATTCCCGAAGGTAAGGCTCACCAGTAAAGGCTGAGGCAAAGAAGGCCTTGAGAACGTTAGCCTTTTATATGTCCTTCCTCACCAGTGCTTCTGCTTGTAGAAATCCTCACCAAATTCCTAATCTCATTCCTACATGCTCAGACCCTGGCTCTGCTTTCCTCCTAGGTCACCTGGCCCCGTTTCCACCTCTCTACTTTTTGCATTTTAGTTTAGTGAGGATCTCCTTGTCCATCCCTGTAAGTCTCCTGCTGCCTTTCCTTGGTTTCCTTTTTGCTGGGATGGACCATTCTTGAGCTTGAAAGAGGTGATCCTTGAAACATTTTCATTGACCTGAAATCGAATTTTTCTTGTCAAGTTAAACCCAAATTTTTGCAGCAACTTGTCCTAACTGTGATTTGAATAATTTCTGAAAAGCTGGACAAAGGCCATCGGAACCTGCATAGAAATGGGCATATATGAGTGTAGACTAAGTATCTGATTCTGGATTGATTTAAATCACTGAAAAAAACCTCATTGATTTCTGTGAGCACAAAATCAGGAAGTAGATTATTCCTGTGGTTCATGAAGTCCATATGCCAGTTGGGGAAGAATCACTTTGTGCTACACATGTGAAAATGGTAGCAAGAGAAGAAAATGGAGCCTGTAAGTTTTCTGTGGACATAGTAAGAAGAGGGTTGTTGAAACTAATCCTAAATATTTAGAGGTTAGCCCTTCCTGAAAAAAAAAAAACAAATCAAGGATTTAATACAAAATAAAAGCTTTAACCATATGCTAGCAATTAGAAGAGAGTTATGAGCTGGATGTACGACCTCATATGAAAGCAAGAAAAGCCCCCAACCTCTAAAAAGGAAAAATTCCCTGTTAAATTGCCCAGATTTTCACAGTAATTACTAGGCGGCCCAATGGATTTGATTTTATCCAGTTTTTCTGTGAAGAGTCTCTTACTGGAATTATAACTATTAATGATACTTAACAAATTATTTCCAAGATTGAGATATTAATGAAGGTTTACTATCGAGGAATTTAAGAGGCTGATGTTGATGCAGTAATTTTATAAGCACACTGCCTTCATTTTAGAGCACATTTGTTAAACCTTTTTCTGGAAAATGCCCGTATTTATACATCAAACTAAAACCTTATTGCATACATCATAATAACCAGGGAACAGAAGAGATCCATGAATGGAGGATTTTGCTCAGTCTGAGTAAAACTCATATATGTGACAAAAATGAATATAACTGCAAAGCATAAAGGTATCTAGATAAATATGTATGCAACCTCTTTGAAAATTCTTTTTAATAGAAGTCATTGGCTAAAAATGACCCAACATACCTTCACAAAAGAAGTGCTTTCATCTTTGCTACCATTTTTAATTTTTTTCATCAGCACACAATACTTAAAGAGCTGTTTTATGTATTGATCCTTAGAAGGAGAGTTTTAAATCAATGCTAATTTTGAATTCTGAAGCTACTTAAAAGGAACATAACTATAAGATTTTAGTAGGCAATGGCTTTTGTATGTTCTAGTAAAATCACAGAGCAGAGCTTCTGTTTTGGGGCTTTTTGATGGAACAGTAGTTCTTAGCAGACAACCAATTTCAGCAGTGCATCCTTTATTTTGTCTGTATATAATGTGCTGGCATTCCAGGTGTATTTATCTGACTGGTATATTTAATGACCTACACAATAACTAAAGGAACATTCAGTAATTTTAAAAATAATGTTAAATCGTGCATCTCTGGAATATTCTAGTAGAAAAATTTAAATAATTTCAAATGAAGGTACCTCCACCTCAAGAAGAAAGTTTTCACAAGTGGATAAAATCCCTTGAAAACAGGGAATGTTGTAATTGTTACTGAATGTCTGAGCAAAACTTTTACAGAGCTTTGCAACTTATAAAGCACTTGTTTTCTTCTCATATTTTTATAGAATCATAGGATGGTTTGTGTTAGAAAGGACCCTAAAGATCATGTACTTCCAACCATCCTGCCATGAGCAGGGACTCTTTCCCCTGGACAGATTGCTCAAAGCCTTATCCACCCTGACCATGAACACCTCCAGGTATGGAGGGGGACTCTTTCCCCTAGGGCAACCTGTTTCAGTGTTTCACCAGTCTTTGAGTTTATTCACCAAGTGGTCCATCCATCAAATCCATGTCTCTCCATTTTTGAGACATGAATACTGTGTGGGACAGTGTCAATGCTTTGCACAAGCCCAGGTAGATGATGGATTTGAACATACTAATTGATGTGTATTTTGACTGCTGGGATTAAAATAAGAGTCAGTGTAATATTCTGAGTGTCTTTTAGCCAGAATTCTTTTTCAACTCCACAATATTCATATTTTTAAGTTATTTAAATTCTTTGGCTGAAATGGTTTGAGTTGGAAGGGACCTTAAAGATCATGTAATTCCAACCTTCCTGCTATAGGCAGGGACACCTCCCACCAGACCAAGCTGCCCAAGGTTCCATCCAACCTGCCCTTGAACACCTCCAGTGATGGGGCAGCCACAACTTCCCTGGGCAACCTGTGCCAGTCCCTCACCACCCTCATTGTGAAGAATTTCCACCTTACGTCTAGTTTAAATCTCTCCCTCTTCAAATACTGTTTCATCTCAATAAATCCAACTGTTGTTTCAATAGTGTCAAGTTTCAGCAGTTTCAGTTGCAACTACAAATTTTGAAGAGGAATAATAAAGAAAAAGGGGAGAAGAGCATTTTTAACATTTACAGAGCAGAGGGAATTTTCTGCAAGGCTCTAGATCCAGGAAGTCCCATAGCTTTGGTAGTTCTGCCTTACAGTAACAGTGAACGCTGAATAGTTGAGTCACTGATATCCTGAAGATGGGATCATAGAATCAGAGAATCATAGAATCCTTAGGTTGGAAGAGACCTTTGAGATCATCAAGTCCAACCGTACCTGTCTACTGCCAAATCATATCCCTAAGTACTTCATCTACCTGTCTTTTAAATACCTCCAGGGATGGTGACTCAATCACCTCCCTGGGCAGCCTGTTCCAGTGCTTGATAATTGTTTCAGTGAGGAAGTTTCACCTATTGTCCCTTAATGCCATCCAAGAGGGAGCCCTCTTTGGGGGGCTACAACAGCATTGAGAAGGCAGCCCTCCAGCCATTTCAAACATGCGAAGAGGGAGGCACTTTCCCTCAGAGATCCCCAGCACATGGCTTGGTTCATGTTGTGCCTTGAATGGAAGGACTTAAGCCTAAGTAAACAGTAGTTGTTGACTTGTGTGTTCTGTAATAGGCACGGCACCATTTGGTACTTAGTTGTGGTCTACCTGGTCTACCATCAAACAGCTCCCTTCAACTGCAGATCTGAGGCATGGCTCAAAGAATAATTTCATTTGCCTGTGAAAAGCTAGGGACTGGTTGACAGAGCAAGTAGCATTAGCGAGGGTGGAGACTGCCAGCATCAATGATGATTATACATGCCACTTCTGCCTGTGATGGGCTGCCAGCTTGTAAGTACTGAACAATTGAGTGACCTTGGACAAACCCTTCCCAGTAATGGTACAGCATTTGTTTTAATAGGAAAGTGACAAGAAGGAAAAGATCAGAGTGTATCTTTCTTTCATGCAATCCCTCATCTCCAAAATGGATGCATCTCATGTGAGTTTAATCATTCATTTCATATGCAAAGCCTCTTTCTCTAGTATTAAGAACATCTTCATTTCAAAGCTTAGAAAACTTAAAGAAGACTGAAGGCTGGAGTCGAGGAAGAAAGATAGTTCTTATACCTGGCAGTTGCTGTCACCTGCTTAGAGATAATGAAAATATCCTCTGAAATTTAAAACCGTACTTTATCTCAGCTTAGGTACTTGCAAACTTTTTTCGTTTGAATCCATTTTTTTGTATTGGGACCACCTGATTAATTGGGCTGAAATGCCCCTTTTTATTAAAGGAAAAGCATAAAACATTGGCAAAATATTTGTGCTAAAAATATGAACCATAGCTAATTTTTGCTTGCATAGTTTTGGGAAGTTTCTTTTACTTTTAAATGTGGATCACCTGCGACAGTATTTGAATAAAACCTTTATAAGCAGAAGAACAAAGTTCCAGATTGACAAAACTGAAGTAATTTAGCTGCAAAATATAAGCTGCCCCACAAACTGGAAGGGAGAAACCTGTAGATCAAGCTACTCAGAACCCCTAAGTTCTCACTCTTAGAATTGCTTCAAAACCCTGATAAATGGTACAGCTTTAGAATAATTTTTTAAACCTGATTCATCTTTTCCTCGTAAATGTTTAATTTCTCTTCTCTGCATTACTTCTCTGTTTGCTAGGCAAGGCAAGAAAGCATTTCTTCAGATGCAGTCTGTGGGACATTGGATACATCTTCAGCCCTTCTCTGTCTTTTTATAACAATATTTCTTTTGAACAGCTTTTAAAATATTTTTTTTAACATAGAAAAAATATGGTAGCTTCCAGCCCATATTCTAGCAAAAGCACCAAAGTTCAATATTTGTCACTGTGGCAGTATGAGAAATAATGCCGTCTTGAGTAGAAAATCATACTGCAAACTACTTTCAGAAGTGCAAAGTATTGTATTACCTGATACAGATCTACTGGCTTTCAAAACAAAGTGGACTTTTTTTCTGGTCGACTGTTTTCAACACATTCTTCTGCTGAGTTGTTTCTGAGAACTGAAACAGAGCAAGATGAACTTTTGCAATGAGTACAGCAGCTCTGGGACTTGACTGCTGCTAAGCTTGACTGCTGCTGTCTAACTTACTTTATGAAGGGCTATAAGTGCTCTTATTTTGGGCACGCAATAAAAGGGGAGGTTTTTTTGTAGTGAAAACATGAATTCTAATATTTATTCATCACGGAGAGTATTAATTTTTGGGCATCAAATGTTTCAGAAATAATTTAACAGATTTGTAGCCACAGAAATGAGCAGGCAAGAAAGGAGAAGCTACAGAGCTTTCACTCTTTGAAGTATAGAGAAGCTGATATAACCATGAGACATCAAAATTACAGCCCATGCAAAAGAAGCCTTGCTCTTTGAGATTTGCATGCTTGTCCAAGACACATAGTACAGCCATGGTCATAGTCAAGCTGAAGAAGCTGAGTGTAGCATGTCTCTGAGCGTGTCCAATTCCTACAGCATTCAGTGGGAGCTGTGTGTCTGGGTAAAAAGGCATAAAGTTTCACTGTGATTTGATTCACTGCAATTGTTTTAGAGAGGCTAAGAGATTCACCTCGAATATTCCCGACTTGAAAGCAGTAATGTATGGAGGTAGAAAGCAGAAGCTGTCTTGTAAAGCATAATGCTTTATACTTGAAGAGAAATATGACTTTTTATTATTTCCGTGCCATGTTTTTAAAATTATTTTGGTGTTATGTATTGTTTAATATTCATGTAAGAATTTACAGAGTTTTATTGAACATTTTCGGGCATTTGCTCATTGTCACAAATCTTCCCTCTTACTTTAAAAGTGAAAAGAGCTAAAAACCTCCCTATTCTAGTTCTGTGTGTTTATGTTCATATTGGAATCTGTTTGCAGCATCTAAGTATCGTGGTTTCAGAGACCTTGGGCTGTTATGTAGGGACCAAAACAGAGTTGCAACCTTCAGTTTGTGAACTGTTCCAGCAACAGCGGGGAAAATAAAGCAAGGGCAACATAAGCACAAGATCAGAGTGGCCACTGCTGGGATCCTCCAAGTGGGACAATGGTGCTGAGATAGCAGGGTGAGCTGTGTAAAGTTGGAGCTATTGACCAATCCCACTCCAGGAGGCCATGCATGGAGTTAATTTATTTATCTTTTTTTTTACTATTGCAGAATAGTCATAATTATACAGATGTGCAGTTGCGCTATTAGGGATTGTGTTGTTTTAGCTGTTTTGTAGCTAGACAAACCCTTGTATCTGATGTGCCACCCATCTGAATGGTGTATATTTGTGAGCAGTACCTGTCTCACAGTATATTTGTAGAGCAGCTAGGTAAGTGTGAGCAACTGCAACGTCTTGTGAGGCAATCCCTTCGCTCTTTCCTTTCATGTCTCAAAGTTTTAATCTGTTGAATCCTCAAACGTCTGACAAGGCACATTTCATTACTCAGTCAGTGTAAGAGGACTTTCTTCTGAAATGCTGTTTGTGTTTGTATGTTTTTGGGGGCTACCTTTTCAGCTTAATTTATGGGATTAATAGAGCACGAGGTAGGACATTATAATTTATATATTTATATATCTAAAGTAATGGACCGATAGATTAAGAATGCTTTCTGAATAAGTGCAGGTTCAGTTATCTCAACCATTCAGATTTTTTTCAGACATCAGAGATAATTAGCATTTTCCTTAAAACTTTTTTTTTAATAGTCATGAGACCAAGAATTTACTTTTTGAGAAAAAGTTTAGTTCTTTAGCTCCTTGTTTCAGAGAAAAGCTTGAAACATAAACAATCCATATTCAGAACATAAAAGGCAAGAAGTAACAGCAAACTCTGAGAAAGCCCTGAGAATTAAAAATTATGAGTCTTGCAATTCATTGGTATTTGTTTAATTTCTCACATAACCACATTGGAATTTACGTTTTCTGATAAACCCTTTTCTGTTTTGCAATCACATATTGGTAAACAAAAATACCAACTGGAAGATTCTGAAATAAATTCAGATTTGGAATATCATTTCTCATTCCTGTTTATTCCTCACCAAGATAAGCAGTTTATGTATCACCTTGCCTCTTGATAATTTCTGCATTATGAAAATGCGTAGCTTTAGCACTGTAGAAAGAATAAAGCCCATGCACACACAGGAAATACACTTAAGGGAAAACTGGTAAAGGAATACAAGCAAATCTGAATGAATAATGTAAATAATTAATAGCCTTCATTTTGAGTAGATTTAGTTGCATTTTTATAAATGCAGCAGAAAAGGGGGATAAGGATAAATGTGATAGATGGATATCTCATAGATTGATACTGCTTCAAATGAGATCTGAATATGACTTTGGTTTGCTTTTAAAACAAATGTGATCTTTATTTAGCAGAACTGCTGTTCCAAAAAGTACAGGGCAAGCCAGTTACAGTAAGCTACAGACCAATGCCTTGCATTTCCGACTCTTCCACTGTTCTCATAGTCTTATAGTGTGTGGTGTCATTCCTAAATAGCCAATGCCTAGTATAAATGATACTTGATTTTATTATGTTAGCAAGAATACCTTTACCCTTGTGTTTATAGAAAATATCTTGAAAATGTTATTCATTAAACCCCAATGTTCATTATTTGCATCATGTTTGATCAAAATCAGTCCAGTCTTGATTTATTTATTTTATAGAATAGAAATAATGCTATTATTATTTATACAACATATGTGCCATGTATTATATATAAATAATTAAATTATTTTATAGATTAGAAATAATTGCCTCTTGGAATACAAGAAGTAAATAATACTGCACAGCCAGTCTCCTTCAAGCAATTTTTCAGTGTTTAACAGGGATTAAAAGTCAAAAATCATACATTTTGCTGACAACTTTATTTCCGGTGTTGACCGAGGAATTTATGAGGGACTCCATCAGAGTTTATGATCTCACTACAAGAAGAAATACATTAGAACTTGTATGTGTGGATTTGAATCTGATCTGTGAGGACTCCAACTCTGGTTTTGATTGTAGTTTTGCAGTGATTATCTGTTTGTGAGGTTCAGAGAAAGGGTGATTTCTGTCAATATTGTTCATATAGTGAGAACTGGCAACAGAAGATATTAGCCTCACCACAGTTGGTACATGAAAGGTCTAGTGATGAACAGAAATACTAGAGAAAAAGATGAAAATGCTTGAGAGGGTGGGAGAGAAGGACTGGCAGGAGAAACTTGACACAAAAATTCATACTGCTGAGAAGCTTAAGGATAAAATACAAAACCTGCCAGGGCTGTGACAGCTCCACTCTTAATCCACATACCAGAAAGTGATTTTTAAATGAGTCTGTCTTCACTAATGCCCACTGAAGAGAACTTTTTTCCCGATTTTTACTCATTATGCCTTCATTAGGAGTTATATCACATGTTTGACACAAATGGTATTTATTGATCACGATTATTGTGTTTCTGAGTTGGAGTGTGTGTATACAGACTAGCCATCAGATTACATTTTGCCCCTAGATTGCTTTTGAGGTTACTACTTCTCTTTCTAAAAATTGGTTGAATATATATTACACATAAAGGCAAGAGTAGATCCTTTAATAAAGGCAATATAAAAACTCATAATAAACACAAGAGTTATTTTAAACCAACAAACCCCCCCAAACAAACAAACAGAAGAAGAGAAAGAGTATGTTGTAAAACCAAGACAAACATGAGCTATTTCTGGAAAAGAAATAATTTTATACTACCTGAACATCTCCTTGATTTAGAAAAATAAACAGAAATGTTATTGCAGATGTTGAAAGATTAATTGAGTCTCACATTATAATCCTCTTTTTCCTAGAAGTAATGGTTTCTAAATATAAAATAATAGTAACAATAATGATAAATCAGCTTTCCTCCCTTTGATTTGCTCAATCTTTTGAATAAGCAATTGGACTGGGAGGGAGGAAGTGTTTAGAACTGGTTATAATTTTCACTGAAAAATTGTCTGAGAGAGTATTTGTCTTATTGAAATCTGTTATTCTATATATATAGTACTTAGTATTTATTTCATTGTATTTTAAAAGTATTACTTAATAAATCCTGCAGTACAGTATTCACAAAAGGTTTAAGTGCATGGAAATGAAATATTTTAATGTCTTCAAAAGTAACATTTCCTTGAAGTTTTATTAGCTGAGAGATCTGGATACTTAAGCTTTCTTCCTGATACAATGGGTAGAACATATCACTATGATAGTTTCTTCATAAGGAGAGTCCTGTTTTCCAACTACCATTAACTAAAAGTGAGAATTCTGTATAATGATAATGAATAAATTTCTCCCTGAAACTGATTAATGACATATTTTATAATTTTATCATATTTTATTCCGTTGCTTTTGCAAAATGGACGTGCCTTTAGATTATTCCAAGTTCCAAATGGCAGCTCTAAGGGGAACAGTAAGTGCGTTATTTAAAATACAATTCAGTGTAACTGCCAGAGAACATTCCTGATTTTCTTTAATGATCTATAGAAGCTGGAGGTTAATAAAAGGGGAGCATAAGAACAAGAATGGTGTAAGCTAAGGGTAGAAAGAAGAGCCTGAGAGTTTTATAAATTGGAATTTATAAATTAAGAGTAGCAATACCAATCCATTAATTGAATAACACTGTAAGTGTTTAAAAGCAATATATTTTTATGGCTGTGTTAAGAGGTTTTAAAGATACATTTTGCTCTCTGTTTCATAAATTAATCTTAAAAATGTCCTCCTGTTCATGAAAGCAGAAATTCTCAAAATCTGTCTCTGGGCATCATGCCATTTTGTGGTACTAATAGATCATTCTGTTCTGTCAGGAAGAGTTTTAAATATATGTCTGCTCAACAAGCAGCTGTGTGAAACAGGCTGATCTGGCCTCTGTCTTTGGGTCAATTACTCCCTGTCCCTGCTGCAAAACAAAATATAATAAATAAATAACTTAAACTTGATGGTATGCATTTGGTTAGTCTGGCAGAATTTCAGAGTATCTTGAAAAGGTGGGTCCACATCTCAGTGGCACAGAGTGTATGGGAAGATGTTCTTGCCCATTGCCATTGGAGAGTTTTACAGCTGCTGAGGATCCTGTTGGCTTACGTAGGCTCTGAGTGCTTTACTGATTAGCCTGGCTTACGAGCAATGGATGTTAAAATGCCTGATGCCCCTGGCACATGCCTTAATCTCTTCCCTCCATATAGATCAAGGGACAAAATCTCTGCAGGAAGCTAATATCAGCATAGTCAAAAAGCAAAAGTAGCAGAGCAGTACAGTGATGTGTTTAACTTCTGTCTTATGGAATATGTTCAGGTACAATTATGAAAGTATCATACATACCTACATGTGGTGAATGTGATCCATAAAGTTACAGAGACGAGGGAATAGAAAGAGCTGGATAAGATGTGGGAAACAGTTCTTCATGATAGAGCTCATAATATATTACAAGAAAGTGTGGTATGAGTTCAGTCAAAGTTTGGTAGGTTGCAGCAGAAAATGAAGGCTGAGGTTGCAGTCTCTGACTGTTGAAAAAAGTGAGCCTTCAAGGTTCATCTTATAGTCAGAAATAATCAGCATGCTATCTTATTACCAACAGATTTTATCTGCTCTGATCAAGAAGGATCTAGACTTTTGTAGTAGATCGCATTCTGAACTTGACAGCTCCATTCTGATAAAGAAAGGAAAAAGGGAAGAGCTGTGATGAATATATTTGGCAAGACTTGCATTGCCAGACCTCAAAAAGAAAACTACTTTTTATCAGTTAATTTGGCTTACCTTATGAGTGAGCCAAGACTGGGCAGAGATATGAAATTATGATGTTTCTGAGTCATCAATTTATACCTTCCATTTTCCTTTACTGTTCTCTCTTCAAGACAAGTGAATTGTTCCAACTTCATCACTTCGACTTATCCTAGAAAAGTGCTATGGTTCATCATAACTTGGAGATCTTAATCAATTTATTTCTTGAATGTTCAGAGATATAGAAGGAAGAACCAACATTTATTTGCTTATCTATGTATTTATATATTTGTTGTCCAGCTTTTTAAGGGCTGTGTTACTCCCTGTGAAACATCCATCTCTTATTAGCATGTGAGAGAGCAGAACTCTCTGAGATACTAGAGAGTCTCTCTTGAGAGCAAAATGTAGGTTTTCTATCACTTCTCACAGTAGGTGGAGATTGTGATATTCAAATAGCTAAGAAGGATTACAACAAGGAAGGATAAAACACAATACTGTTAGAAGGAATAGAGAGCAAGGGGTATGTCACATGCTAGGCTTCCTCATGCTCTGGAGACCACAGTCTTCAGATAAAAAGACAAGAAAAAGCAAAATTGTTGACCATTGTAAAAAAATTCCCAGACCAGTTCCAGACCACTGAAGTTTCAGCATCTTGCTGCAAAATGGCTTGATACATAGCAGTTAGTAATGCTCTGTCTCTCTTGAGCAGTTCAAGCTGACTACCTACCATGGCCGCAAAGCACCAGGTTATACTGCATCTTTCTTATCTCTCTCCGTAGTTGTAGTGATGCCTTCTCATTTGAGAAGGTAACAGTCATGATGGGAATTATAATGAAAGGGAAAAGGATAGCAATACCATTTCATCATCCAGGATAACTGTATCTGATAAATACTTCATGTGATCACTTTAGGACATCCTAAAATAGAATTCCAAACCGAGGTTGATGGGCTAGAAGTTGCCTTTTGGTCTCACTGATTTAGCAAGAGTGTCCCTGTTGAAAACTGCTCGATAAGTTCAAACAGTTCAAACACTGTTATAACATTGGAGATGTTCTTGACATTTCTTAAAAATCATTGAGGAGGTCCTTAGTAAATACGGCACTGAGTACCACTTAAAGATTTTTTGGGTGGAAATCCACAGTATATTGTGAAACTGCTGTTGTTCTAATAAAATGAAATAGGACTTTTCCTGTACATATTTTTTCTCCATATCCTGCCATATGCAAGAAGGCAGAAAGGAAGTAAATGAAAGTACTAATTCTGCATGAAATGCACCCATGTGGATGTTTGATGCATGCAGCCTTTACATGCATTGCCATGCATTTAAATTCATGCTTCTTAAAAATCACAGTCTTCCTCTTGGGTTTACAGGCAAATGTTTGAAGAGTTTGATCAATCACTGCAGTCCTAATCTGTCTGACATTAGCTGCTATTTTGAATTAGGTGCCTTGTATCTCTTACGAAGCACCACAGTAGGGTGAGGTAGTTCCCATAGTATCATCTCCTAGAGATACAAGACCACTAGAGGCTTGGTCAACCCAATCAAGGTTGATTATAGAAATATTAGACGCTTGGGCATCCAGGAATAACTGTTCTAGTTAGTTCAATTCAGAAGAGGTTATCTGTTGAATTAAGTCACCTAATAGACAAAATACACTGAATAATAATCAGTCTTTAAGTCATAATCAGGTTTGAGTCATTTCAGCAGCAAAACAGAACTCCCAACTGCTCAACTAGAGACACTAAGCCAAGGCAAGCTTTTCTGAGAAGGAGTCTCATGCATGATTGAAGCCGTTGGAATTCTCTCATTTATTGAGTTAAACATCTTTCAAGGTGGAAAAAAATGAGAGTATTAGATGATCATACTTCAACAAGAGTATTAGATGATCATACTTCAACAAGTTTTTGCAATTCAAGGCTAAGGTAATAAAACAGATTCTTTGCTACATATTAAGAAATTTGCATATCTCAAGTGTTGCAGCATCTCCGTGTAGCCAAAGATCATTCAGCTAAGCTTCTGTCAACTTTCTTTGCCAATAGTAATAACACTTAAGTGTCTGCTAGGCATAGTATCCCTATATGCTGTGATCAGTTTCTAGATATTTTTATTTCATGGTGTTTTAAATGTGAAGCTTGCTTTGTGACCATGACTTTATTTATAGTAAAAAGGCTGCACTGGATTGGTGGGGCAAGAATGAAAAAGGAAGTAGCGAGGATTATCTGTATATTAATTCCTTAAATTTATTTGTTCCTTGGCAAAGGTATCAGTATAGTCTGAATATTTCCATGAATCAAATAAAAAATGGGGGGCTTTTTCTGCATTCGAGATGTCTTTGGCAAGTATGCTGTATCAAAGAAAAACAGAAGTATATGGCAGATAATGCTAAATAGCCAGAAATGACAAAGAGAGCTTTATTTCTGATTTTTCCCTTCATTAGCCCTGACACTGTTCTTTAATGTCTTAAGATATGGATCTCATAGAACAGTCTGAATAGTAGTAGCCAATATTATCAATTTAGTAATATTGTGACAGGATGTACAAAAAAGCATTCAAAAAGTGAGAGCTCCCAAAGAAACCAAGGAAGTAAAATATCTTGGTTTATTGTTATGTCTGTTGACAAACTAAAGTCTGAAGACCTTGAAGGGAAGAGTTAAGTGAATCTGGACCCCAAACCCCTTGTGAGTGATGTAGCTTCATCCCTATGTGGTGTGAAGGGAATTTTTGCCATCCTGCCTTCTCTTCCTCACCTGAGAAGGGAAGTTTGTGAACGGTGTCTTGAATTGGACCTTCCTTTCTGAAGCCTTGCTATTATTAAAAAAATATCTGAAATGGGAACAAAGGGGAAAGTGAGGGGGTTTGTGAGCAGTTTTTAATCATTGTGTTTACACATCAACTGTGAAGTCCCTCACTTTATAAAGCAGCAAGCAGCCCTTACTCTCTTCCCCTGACTTCTGCAGAGCTCAGATGTAATGAGTTGCTGCAGGAAAAGGTAAAGTCTTCCTAAGTGCATGCTGCCTTGCTTCTCTTCCCTGACAGTGGCTCTCTCTGAGCTGGGGCTACTCGTCCCTCACTGATGCCTTGCTTGGATCAGTATTTTCTTTTAACCTTGCCTAAGTCTGTCTTCAGAGGCAATTCTCTAGTTTACTGTAGACCTTGATTTACAGCGTGAGACAGCAAGTAGTAGGGATAAGAATTGCTCATGTCTTGAAATACTTCAGCTCTTCTGAAGTGAATCTGAAGCACAGATTCTTACTGATTTATGCTGTTACAGCTTCTTGAAGATGATATAATACCAAGAGTGGTTAATTCTTTCTGAAGCATACTACAAACAGTCTTTAGAAGGAAGCAAAAACTAGAATAATTTACATTAGAATATCCATATTTTCTACCTTATGTTTCTCTTCCAGCCTTCTTTCTAGTACATACGCATACTCTGAATTTGCAGTTGATTAAATTACCTATCCTGTGCTTACAGAAATACCCATGTTCAGTCTTTATCCACCACACTATCTTATTAATCATCATGACTTGTAAAGCATACAGTAAGTTACGTGCAGTGTATTTCAGAAGCTCATAGGAATGAACAATGTAATGACAACCTGGCAAAAGTTAATTTATGTCATCTAACACTGCCAGACATTCTGCTTATAAAAACACTAATATTGTCTTACAGAGGCTATTGCTGACTGTGTCACAGCAATGGTTGTACTTTAAGAAGTACTGATATCTCACTTTTATTGAATGAATTCTTGAGAAGTGAGACTGGAACTGTAACATCTTTGCTCAAAACTGTTGAGAGTGTACAGCATTGAGGTAAAGGAGCTAATTTCTGCTCTCGTCTTTTTCTTTCACTATCTGTGAAATGTTATGTGTGTTTACACCTCTTACTCTCTCACAGACCTTGCCACTGAACTTCAAGAGACCTGAGCCTGCCATTAACAGGCAGAAAAAATGGCCACATGAAGGAAAGTGTGTCAGTGGGTCACAGTTTGGCCCTGTTGTGGTTTAAACTCAACCATAGAATCACAGAAACATAGAACCATCAGGTTGGAGGAGACCCACCAGATCATGGCGTCCAACCGTTCCTATCAATCCCTAAACCATGCCCCTCAGCAACTAAGCACCACACATCCACTCTCTCACTCCCCATGGTGGGATGGGGGAGATAATCTGGTGCTCACCAGCAACCAGCCAATGTTCAGCCAGTCCCTGAGCAGTGGTCACTCACCCTCAGCTAGCTCCCTTCAGTTTATCTACTGAGCATAATGTCATATGGTGTGGAATATCCCTGTGGCCAGTTTGGGTCAGCTGTCCTGGCTGTGCCTCCTCCCAACTTCTTGTGCTTTTTCTTTTTTTGCTGGGAGAGCATGAATATGGTGTGGAATATCCCTGTGGCCAGTTTGGGTCAGCTGTCCTGGCTGTGCCTCCTCCCAACTTCTTGTGCTTTTTCTTTTTTGCTGGGAGAGCATGAGAAGCTGAGAAGTCCTTGACTTAGTGAAAACACTGCTTAGCAACACCTAAAGCATCAGTACGTCATCAACATTATTCTCATCCTAAATCCAAAACACAAAACTACACCAGCTAGTAGGATGAAAACTAAATCTATCCTGGCCAAAACCAGGAGAGGTCCTCATAAAAACAGTGAATGATGTAAAACTGAGTTAATGTTGCATGGGGGACAAGTTGATAAAAATAGCAGTAAAAAAAATCAAAGAATTCAGTGATTCTCAAAATGCTTAGCTAAATGTCCCTTTTGTGGTGCTAATGTAGATATTCAGTGAAACAACATTTGCCTGTTTAAAAAGCTTGAGTCAAGTCCTGGTCTAATTGAGTTTAGGATGAGGTCCAAGAATCTGAAGCATTTTTCAGTATTGACTGCATGCTTCCTTATGATTAAAGAGAGAATGGCCTCAAGCTCTGCCAGGGGAGGTTTAGGCTGGAAATTAGGAAAAAAAAATTCACAGAAAGGGTCACTGGGCACTGGAACAGGCTGCCCAGGGAGGGGTTTGAGTCACCTTCCCTGGAGGTGCTTAAGGCATGGGTGAACAAGGTGCTAAGGGGCATGGTTTAGTGTTTGATAGGAATGGTTGGACTGGATGATCCAGTGGGTCTCTTCCAACCTGGTGATTCTATGTTTCTATGAAATTTCAAAACAATTTTAGAGTTCATTTTAGCTGCTTTATTGCCTCTGTTCCGTGAGTTATGTTGTTTTTTTCCCTCCATGTTAGCTATTATTACAATAACATTACCCAGCAATGACCTAGTCTAAGAATGCAAAACCAACAGCAAAGCATCCTCTCAGGCTTTCAGAAAATGATGACTATCAATAACTCCAAAATTTCTTGAAGGAAAATACTGTTCTGCTAAGAATAATGGCTAGAGCTTATTTTATCAGCTTTCAATATTCCTGAATGTTTCGGATACGGAATAGAAATATTGAGTGTATTTTTTTCTTGCTATATCACAAGCCAGCATCACGCCTTAGAATTTGTTGTCTAGAAACTTTTCTTTTTATGTATCACACTTCTTCATTTAATTAAATGAACCCGTGGCACATCCTGTATTATTATGTTGGGCAATTTCTGTGGAGCCTTAGAAAAAATGAGATGCAAAGCCTGCACAAGAGCTGACATAGAGCATCCCACTACTTCGTGCACTGCCAGCCACAACCTAATTCAGAGACTGTCAGAGAAAAAGATGGAAGGTGTCCAACCAATGTTATCAGGAAGGGAAAGCCTTGAACAGAAATCAGTATGTTGCCTTGGGTACCAACATGTTTCACTGACAGAGAGATTTCCAGAACTGTTATATTAAAGCTATTGCTAATGTAAGAAGGCAGAGTCAAACTAATGGCTACTGAAGTGCAAGGGAAACAGGGGAAGATGAAAACAAAAATGAACAACCCACAGAACTGCAGTGCATAGAATCATAGAATCACCAGGTTGGAAAAGACTCACCGGATCATCAGGTCCAACCATTCCTATCAAATAGTAAACAATGCCCCTCAAAGCAGTAAGAAGTCATGAGACTGTCAAGTAGTAAGAGGCAAGTAGAGGCAAGAATTGTACTTAACTGAGGACCTGATGATAGTATCATAGTCTCTGGCTGAGCAGAGATGAGAAAGATTACCCTGCTACCATGTTAAAGTGATTAGAAAGTTGTTGCTAACTCAAAGAAATAAATAAGTAAGTAAATACATAAATAAATTATAAACAAGTGTTCATGCAGTCAGTGCTATATTACTCTTATTGGCTTGAAAACATAAGATTTATTGCCCAATCTCACATTTTTTTAATCTCCATGACTGTAACTTTGAGACAGAGGTTTATGCTCAGCCTCATATTAGCAATCTAACTGTTAAGAGTTGAAAACACCGGGAAACAAGCAGTAGCAGAGCTTTCACGTGCTGACTTCAAGGAATCGTGCAGAGCAGGCTCCATTAAACAAAGGACAGCACCACTTTTACAGTAAAGCAGAAAACAGGCCTGTATGTTACACTCAGGTTTCTAACAACTACCGGGAGAATTCACGTGCTTTTATAGTGCAAGTTTCTCTTGCATTTAGTCCTTGAGATGACAGAATCATGAGCAGGAGTTGTTCTGGTAGACTGAGAAGAATCTTGGGAGATAAAGCCTTTAGAGGTAAAATGTAAGTATCACATTAATTCTTTACTTTCAGCAACGATTCTGTTGTTCTTGCAGTAATCTCTGGGCTCATGTCAGCCATCACTCTTGAAGTGCAGTTTGAATACTACTTCCATGAGGGGTGCAAAACACTCTGCCTCCCCATTCTTGTTGCCAGTTTTGTGGTTTGAAAAGTCATCCTGAAATTATTTCTTCTGCTGAGAATATGCTCATGGAAGGAAAAGAGGATGGGCATGTACACCCCAATATGCACACACACCCCCGCTTCCGACTCATAAAGGAAATCCCATAGCAATAGCAAACAGAATATTAAATGAATCTTACATGGAGCTTATTTTAATTGTTGGATAGTTTCCACTCTAACAAGCAGTCAAGCAAAACTGAATTGTACCTGTAATTAAAATAGTTATACCGAGCATCAGTCAGCCAGCTGGCATGTAGAACTTCCCCTCTCTTATACTACTCCTGAAAAATTATAAAAAATAAAGGCAAAGTATTCCTCATTATGATGTTTCAAAATTAGGAGCTTCTTATTTCAGAATGTGTTGCTCATTTTATTTAGAACAAAGACTTCTAACTTCCCTCACTGTGTGAAAACAGAGCTTGAATCAGCTGCCCGAAAGAAGTGGGAGATGGGGCATCAAGGAGCCTTCTGTTCATTAAGATAAACACTGAATATATGTTTCATGTTTGGCTTTGGTATAACATTCTGAATAGAGGATTAAGCAATTGCTTCCCACAGTCTTAAACTATTGAGGTCGTGTGGGAGAAGGAGGAGAATAAAAGGATTTAAGCTATTATGCAAAGAATTAGTGTTGAGAGACCAAAAGGTTCCCCTATTACCCACTGAATTCTGCATGGATTTAGTTGTGTTGAGGGTGTAGCACGGGTCTCCATTTTGGACACACAGAATGTACGCGATTAACTTGCAAGAGTCCATCTAAAGTTTCTGTTTGGACACCGATCTTGAGAGACTGACTATTGCAACTTAATTTCAGTCAACACTATGGACTTTTTGACAAAAAGAGCGAAAAAATACATAGTTTCAGACCTGACATTTCCTTTTTATGTAATTCTTTTTGTTATATCTTAACTTCAGAAAGAATTCTGCTCTAATCTATGCATCGCAAGCTGTTATTGTTTTGGAAGTACAAATGACATCTTGGGACATAGATTTTTCCCTTTTTGCTTACAAGTACAGTCACCTCAGTGGCAGAAAGGGTCGTGGTCCATCCATCCCACTTTGTGTTCCCTAAATCAATTTTTATTACACGCGTTTTATAGATCAAGCTGAGTGTACTGTTCATATGAGTCACTGTGAATAAGGGGTTTCCGATCCGTCCATGACTTATGCATTTTCTGGAGTGTGGAGGATGGATGATTTTATGAATTTGCTGATAAGCCACTTACAGTGTTTCATGCTGAGTTTTAATGAACTAGATTTGCTAACGGTTATGTCCAATATTGGAGTGCTATTACATTAGAAGAGCTCCTTTCTGTTGACTACAGGAAAGTGTTAATGTTTTAATTTTAATGCTGAAGTTCCATGATGGTCTCTTTGACCCACAGTTCTGTTTTTAGAAGTAATATTTAGTTGCTGTTAGCCAACCTATAAGCTCATTTTCATCTATTTTAATTTATGTTCTGTTTATTTAATCTTTAAATTTATCAGTTGTAGCTACTTAAAAGTTATATACTTTTTTTCATATACTTTTTCCTCTGAGCATCCATTACTCCTTACTCTGGGAGAAAGGCAATAGCTAGATTTGGGCTGACTTAGAGCAGTTGTTCTCATAATTTAGGAGAAAAAGAACCCCACCAGGAGCATGTATATTTAATATTTTTATTGATGAATGTAAGAGCCCCACCAGAGGAGGAGTGCTCAAGGTTTCTTATTAAGTTGATTTTATTTTTCATCTCATTATTTGCTCTTCTAAGTATTGTATTCATGCATTTCAGGTTTTCGCTTTGGGGGCAGGGGAGTGGATGGTGATATGCATATTGCAGTTTCGTGTTTGCAGCATTTTGTTTGAAGCAGGATTACTAAAAAATAGCAGCGTTTAGACAACAGTTAATGTAGTTTTAGGCCAAAACACTCAAATTTGCAAGGGAGATATATGAAGCTGCCATTAACAAGTTCATCCTCAAGAGATGTTCTTCGGGAGAATAACACTAAGTAGGTGACAGGCTTCAGTCAGAGGCATTCAGTTCTGCGCTTAAAAGAACACCAGAAAAAATGCTCAGAAATAAATCTTCATGTGTGCTTCTTGGAGGAAGTGAAGGAAGAACTCCACATGTTTGACAGGATTTATAGGTTCCATGGCTTCATTAGCACATTGACACACAGGCCCTACGTGGCGATATGTCTTGCTTTGGATTTATTAGAAGGTGGCTACATCTTGGTTTTACTCTCTGCTGATTAGTTTGCTGAGATTTCAGCTCATCATTTCTCAACCTCATTGCTATCTGTTAGGTAATGCTGGAGAATACTGATTAACATTGATCTTTTCTTTATCCAAAGATGAGTTTGGATTTACTGTAGTAACAGAGAATTTGTTCATGTAAACCTTGATGTCTGTGGGTTTCATCATAGCAAGTTAGAAAAATAACTGTATATTTAATTGACAGGTCTCTTCTGCCTTATCTCCAGTATTTAGTATCTCATAATAAAAGAGATAAGAAATGTATTAGAATGCAGATCACAGAGCTTTCTGTGATCTGCCTGAAAACCTTAAGCATCAGAACTTTCATTTTAGAGGCTCAATTTCAGTCTTTGCTTTATCTTAATCTCTTTATTCAAAATATTTTATAGAAGTTAGCATATGCCTTTCTGTCTATTGTACTTTCAGGATGAAATAACATTTGAGCATTTAAGCTACTGTGAAATCCTGGTTGTTTCCGAGAGGAGTTCTATGCCATTACATGCTTGCTGTTTACATAATGCAAACCAGGTCTATATTGACTCAAAAGTATTCTATATTAAATACTCTTTGAGCATCTATGTATCTCATATATCTCTGATTAGATAAAATTTCATGGGAAAAATTAAATCTTATTGTATTTTGCATATAACAGGCAGATAATAATACAGAAGTAATGCAGATACAAGAAGTTATCAACAGGCAAGTCAAACAGTGTATTACAGTACCACGGTGACAGAATACACGTAGTTTGAGATAACTTACCTTCTCTTCCAGATGACTGAACTGTCTCTGTAGAGAGGCATATGCACACGTGCAATTCTTATGGAAGGAATGACATTGCAAATTTATCTGTGGGTTATCCAGCACTGGCACTCTGAGTTTTCCATTCTGGAGCTGTATCGATTTCCATAATTGTACCCAAATGGAAGTAGAAGATGGAATAGGAGGTTTGAGATTGTGCTCATCTGTCATGATGTAACATACTAACATATATGAACAATATAAGATTGGTGGATGAGGTGCTGAGGGGCATGGTTCAGTATTTGATAGGAATGGTTGGACTTGATGATCTGATGGGTCTTTTCCAACCTGGTGATTCTATGATTCTATGATTCTAACAGCATCTTCATAGGTTCACTAAATAATTTGGCAAGGAGGTTTGTACACAGATGACAAGCTTTTTTTTTTCAATCTTGTCTGCTCAAAAACTTTGCTGCTGCAAAATATATGTAACATTGATTGTGAGAACAAATAGTGTGGAAAATGAGGTGCTCTGGGGAAGAATTATTAATTAAATTATTGTGTCTGGCTGAATGTAAAGTTAAAACATACACACAGGGGCAAAGTAATAAGGGACGTATTAATCCACAGAAATGCAAGAGTTTCCCTTTGACAGGGAAGTCCTTATGTTTCTCACATAGGAAGAAGTAAGTTATTAATGAGAGTATCCTTTGTACTGAATGTGTTCCTACACATGTGAATACAGAGAACATTATTATACAGACTTCAACTGGTGTAATTTTAGACTATGTCAGATTCATTCTGATCCACCTTACAAAGTACATAAATTGCTCTTCAGTTTAAAATTTTTGGGGAGGGTAACTAGATGCAGGTCACCTTAATGAAACAATGCAGTGATAAGGAATAAAATCCATAAAGAGAGAGGGAGTTGGGGTACTCGAGTTCTCCCCAGTACCTTCTCAAGGTGACATATTGATGATTTTTCCCAGCAGTAAGTCTTCCAAAGCTTTAAGGTATGCTGCTTCTAAACAGGCAGCTAAGAAAGAGTCTCCAAGTATTCACAGTTAAGGAACTGGACATAAAACCTGATATCTGTATAGAGGGAAGATAAAATGCAGGAATACAATAAGGTGATAAATAGCGATTTGGCCATAATGTAGAAGATTACCGTCTCATTTACCTTAGATAGGCTCAGTCAAGTGATGAGTTTTATTTTTGTCACCCCAAATATGAGACTAGGTGCAGTAATGCAAGTCTTAGATCATGTTAGAATCCAAAGGTTTATTCTAGTTTTTATTTTCTCCTCCTGATATTTTTTTTTCCCTAGTAGGGAAAGGGAGATGAGGTAAGCACTGGATTTATGCAGGAAATAGTGCAGATAATTTTGTTTCGCAAAATAAAAATAAATCACAACTATTATCTGTCAGGACAAACTTCAGATTACCAGCATTTATTTCACAAGGTTCTCTGTGACATCAAACCTAATCACAACCTATTCTGTTACTCAAAAAATACAGGACCCTGGCAAAATGACTTGCTCTCTCCAGTCATGGGGCAGCAGAGTAACTGCAGGCTATTGCATTTGGATTTGTCAGAATAAATAATTAAGAGGCTCATCAGCTACTCATTAAAGAACAAGGAAATGTGATTAAGCAACATTAAAAGCAAATAACTGAAGACAATATAGACATGCTAGCAGAATGATTGCTGTGAATGGCAGACTGAAATTTCTGAATAAAAGTTTTCACAACAGGATGCAAGGCCAGTAGTTTAATCTTCCATTAAAAGATTCTGAATCAGGAGATTGCTGACAGAAAATGAGAAGGCTGTCACTTCTCTTAAGATGGCTACTTTCTGGCAAGTGCTGAGAAATAACTTTCCTTTCTTTTTACTGTTTCAAGACTCTTAACTTCTACAAAACAATGACTAGGACATCTCTGACTAGGCAATCTTTTATTCTCCAAGACTCTGAAAATACAAATTATCTTTCAGACCAAAATGTTCTGGAGATGCTTGCCAAGTTTACTCTGGCTAACATCTAGAAATTGTACCAATTAGCTTCTGGCAACGTTCCTTGAAAGTGCTTTGTGTGTTAGTACCTTGTTAAATATCTTATCCCTCTTTATTATTCTCCAGCACCAAAAAATGTACTTCCCCCTCATATCTAATCTGTTTCTATGCTTTTACTGTCTGCTTTCCCAGCTTATCTAAAGGAGATAGCACCTAATGCAGAAACTTGAAGAAAAGTGAAATAACAGAAATTGCTGTAACTTCGGTATGTCAGGAGAAAGATAACTTTTTTCCCCTTTATATATATTCATAAATGATACAGTCTTCTTACAAGTAAAGGCACAAAAGTCAACAAGCAGATTACAAGATTTCTATCCAAGGGCAGTTATATAGAAACTTCCAGATACTCAGATATAAAAATGGTATGCAGAGAAGTGTGAGATTCAGTTAAGCAGTTTAAGAAAAGAAAGGAAAAGAAAATGTCAGACATCTTTTTGGTGACAGAAATGTTCGTGTACCTCAAACAACATAATCAACATTACCGAAAACACTCTGGGTCTAAAACCAAGGCAGAAAAATACTGTTCTACTTCAACTGTCTTTTGAGGAAAATTCTCTTTCCTTTTTATACCCTCTTACATGATGTAGGTCCACCATAATGCAATGCACTGTGCGTTTTCAACCACAATTCCAGCTCTCTCCAGTAATTTGGTTTAAATATGTTGTTAGCAGGCATATCCCTGTGTTTCTTAACAATACTTTGAGATCACATAGTTTTCTTTAATTATTATGTCTTATGTCACATAAACATGCAAATTCATAGATTTTCAGTTTCCACTTTGAAGATGACATGTACTTTTCTTGTCCTGTATGCTAAATTACTGGTTTATTAGGGTTAAGTTTATTCCTTTTCTTGTACCGTCTTTATTGTCACACCCAGTTACTTGTCTCCTGTCAGCAATTTATCCCAGTGAATTATCACAACCTACTTTCTAATTTCAGATGGCATATGTTCTCCTTTGACTGGCTGTCCTTTGAAATGGCTCATATTGTATCTGACACTTATGTTTCAGGTTCCCACAGACAATCAAAATCTCCAAAGCCTTAGGTGACTACGGTGTGTCGTCCTATGGCACATCATAGACTCGTAGGATCATAAAATGGTTTGGGTCGAAAAGGACCTTAGAGGTCATCCCGTTGCATCAACCCCTGCCGTGGACAAGGATATCTCCCACCAGACCAGGCTGTTCAAGATCCCATCCAACCTTACTGAACACTTCCAGGGAGGGGGCATCCACAACTCCACAATTTACCCAGACAACATGAAGAATTTCTTCCTAATGTCTGGTCTACATCTTCTCCCTCCAATTCAAAGCCATTCCCCCTTGTCCTAGCAGCACATGGCCTTGTAAAAAGTCCTTCCCCAGCTTTGTTGTACACCCCTGTCAGGTACTCTGAGATGAGTACTCCTACTCATCTTTTAAACACCTCCAGAGATGGTGACTCAACCACCTCTCTGGGCAGCCTCTTCCAGTGCCTGATAGAAAAAATTTTTCCTGATGTCTAATCTGAACCTCCCCTGGCACAACTTGAGGATTTTTCCTCCTGCCCTGGCATCTCCAGGGCTGAATTTAGAGCAAAACTGGCTTTTCAAATCAATTGTTCCGCAAGGTTTTAGGGATACTTATAGGCTGGCATTATCAGTGTCCTAATGTGCATGAATCCATGTCAGTGTAACTTTAGATATCTACAGTAGAGTAATTGAAGATAAATCCTTGGTGCAGCAGTACTTCTAAAGCTTTTGTATGAGGCAAGAAACTTCTTCAAAACATATATTCATTTAAAGGAGCACGGAAGTACCAATTTTCTGCTATTTACCTCCAAGCTAAACCGTTCTGTAAAATCATCTTTTTTTTACATAAAAATAAAGCATCTGACATGTACATGCATATTTCTTTTGTAGGTGGAATGGAGAAAATAAAGGAGCATACCTTTGCATTAGCTCAGTACACCTATAATGTGCTGTCTACCTTAAAATATGCCAATGGAGCTCCTGTAGTGCGTATTTACAGTGATACAGACTTCAGTAATCCTGATCTCCAGGGTCCAATCATTAATTTTAACGTGCTCGATGAAAATGGAGAGGTGATCGGCTAACCACAGGTATGTTTTTCTTTTGCCTTAACTGAGTGTTATATTTATATTCACAATGAGTTCTTTGTCCAAAAGGAAATGTTTTGTCTATAGTGATCCCTTTATATTTTCTAGTTTTGTTTCTTCATAGCTCTGCATAAAATATACACACTATTTTTAAAGCAGCAGAAAAAGAATCCAATAAGTAGTGCTGGCATAATACAAAGTATTTAACAGAAAAAGCCAGTATTTTACAGATTAAATATTCTACATGTAGGAAGTTGGATGCATTGACTAGGCAATTTTATTTCTTGTTGATTTCCTTCTATGGAGCACTGAAAATTGGAAATTGAAGAACAAGTCCAGAAAAGCTGACATAAGAGACTGCCTTGTCTCTTCTGCCTTATTAGAACCTTCAGTTCTAATAATTACGCTCTTGTAATATTCCTGAGGGGCAGTGAATAAAGTTGAATGATCAATGGAAGGAGTGAAATTCAAGCTCAAAAAAATCCTTAACTGCTGTTTTTCTCAGCAGATTTCTGTAGTCTTTGTCCATCAGGTGTTCTGAGTATCTCTAAGATGAACTTTGTGAAACATTTCTACATGTAGTAGAAAGAAAATGGTGTGTGACCATAATCAAGTATGACTGTGGAGTGTGTAGACAGTGGGTAACAGAGAAATGCAGCTCACTTGCTCATCAGCAGAAGTCAGAAAAACCTCAGTGTTCTTGTTTTGCTTAATTCTTCTGGTTTTCATTGGCTGGCAATTGAATAAGCCCAGGAGACAAGTTCAAGTGTGCGACCTTGATTGATTTTTTTTTTTTTTTAAAAAAAAACCCACCTATCACCAGCTGCCTTAGCAACTTATCTCCTTCTGCCAGCAGTAGTAGCAGAGCTGTGTTGCTCTTAGAAGTTGGTAATTCTGTAACATTAGGGAGAGAGTGGGAGTGCTGCAAAAGGTGTTCCTCAACACTCCTCTGCTAGTGAGAAGAACTGGGTAGTGAGGGGAACACAGAGCCACATCCATGAAAATACTCAAGGAGATTCATATACACAGAAGGGAGAACAGAAGTGCAGCAGTTACTTTCTAGCCTGTCGATAAGGAGTTCTGCAGGTGCTTTTAAGGCAGTTACTACACTGATGAATATATGATGGAAAATGTGTGGTATTGGAGAAGCTCGTCTTCCCATATAGTTTTTCTGGGAGTGTGCTACCAAGCAGTCTCAAAGTCTCACTACACTTCAAAGAATTATACATTTTTAGGAGTCAATTAGACATTTATATAATTTTGAATATGTGTTGCAGTGTTCAGAAAAGACTGGAAATATTAACACAGCGGGAATTGTAAAACACTCCAAAACAGCTGTGATGTTGTTTCTATCCTTTCGTTAAACCCAAAAACCTTTATTTGCACTCATGATTTTCACAATTTCGTAGTAAAAATAGCCCTCGTATGTTTCACTTTTTTAAACTCAGCTGTATTGTGAAAGAAAAATAATTGTATTGTCTTATGCCTTCATTTTGCCTGTTTGCTGCAGTGGCTGCTCATAAAAAGCTTTGTTATTGATCTGCATCATCTGAATTGTGCTGTTCACCAAATTCTCATAATTTTGGGCATGAGTGTATAGAATGAAGAACTATAAAGTTTTCAAAAGCATACCAGTCGCGTCTGCAGTGCCTGTTAGAATACGTTAATTAAAATAATGTGCAATTTATTGGCATTTAGAAATTAGCAAGCAACAGCACTATTCTTTCCAAAGCTATAACGTGAGTGATCTATACAAAATTGGCTTCTTTATGGGATGAAATTCTTTCATAGACATAGCAGTTATAGGGGAGAAAAATGTTTGCTTTTTTTTATTATTACAAAGAAAATACAGCAGAGAGTAAGCTTCATCAAATTGACAATATAGTCTTATCTTCATACCTGTATGTGTCTCTAAAATGAGATAGATTTATTCAAATCAAGTTAAATCCGATACTTCCATTAATGGTTTAGAAATTAAATAGGGTTCTCTACTCTGGACATGACTGTGATCTACAACATGTGGATTCATTGGTCAGTCTCCAAATGTGATCTAGTGGAGTTAGGAGAACAGAGTTTCAGAAGGCTCGCAGAAAAGATTTTGGGGAATTTTTAATGAAGGAAAAATTGGATGACATTTCTATCTGACTTACCTACTCCTAGTGGACACCAGTTAATGACTGAGGTTGTATTTCGGCTAGTATATTAAAAGAGAAATGATAGAATGTCCTATTCCTTTATGGATGATGTCTCCTCTATAATTAACTACTTATAACCAGGCATCCTACCAGTTCTATTTGTCTTTCTGACAGGCATTTGTTAAGTGCCCATTGCCTATTACAGGGCACAGTGTGGCTTGACATTAGCATTTGGTAGCCTGAAAAGGACAATCCAACTAACTGATTCCAGAGAAAATATTATGACAAGGTTTGGAGCAGCATATTTGGAACATTTGAGATTGGCAAGAAAGACTTCATAAGTAGACAGTGTCTTCAGAGGATACCAAGCTTACATTTAAGCCTCAAGATTTACATAATTTATATGATATTCAAAACTCTGAACTAAGTCCAAGATATTTAGGTTGTGAAAGGCGTGTAGTGAAATACATGTCATTTAACACTGCCACTGAAAAATGAAAGCAGGGGAAAAAATGTCTTTCATCTGTGTAGCATTTTGGAGAAAAGCTGTTCTTACCTGCCTCTGTTATTGAAATCCATTTCTCACTGCTATCAGAGTTTAATTATCAGGGCTAACAAGACTATGCCACTAACCGCAAACATGCTTGAATTACATACATGGGATCAATTGCTCCAATAGGAAATAGCCACGTTCTTAGGTTCATCCTTGAGTAAAACCTTCATTTCAAATGAAGCCATCTCATTAAAGTGAGATACACAAACGAGCCTGTACCATGATTACACTCTCAGGGAGCATCTTTGACAGCCTCTCATCATGTATTATATAGAACACTCGGATGTTAAGAAGTGATAAGGTGGCAGTGAAATAATTATGAATGTTGAATTGCTATTGCTTTTTCATTTAAATGTTTCCTTGTGATTGTTGAAGGGTATCACCGTTTTAGAGTATTATATTTGGAATAAACTCACGTTATATACTATATGAATCATTGGTTTAATTGACAGTTTAATTACTAGTTTAGCTGGTTTACTCTAAATTGTAATTAAAACAATTCAAGAAGAAGGACATGCAAACTCCAAACACCAATAGTCACTAAAAATCTTTGGGGTTTTTTTCCTAGATTTTTGATTAAAATTTTCTTTATCTAGGGATAAAACCACCAGAGTTTTGAAATCTATGTAAATCTCCTGCCTTTATGCACTAAAACTACATTATATTTCCTCCTTTGAGCTGCACCAAACACTTCCCATGAAAACTATTTCTTTCAGTAAAGCTGTCTTGTAGACTACTATTGGTAGTAATTTGTTCCTGAAATTGTTTGGGAGGGAACCTATATTCTTTGTTCACAAGCTGCCCTCTGCAGTTGTTTGTCTATCATTTTATGTTACATGTTTATTTGCCCTGCAGCTCCAAAAAGCCCCAGTTATGGCAGGGGTTAAACTATGATGAGCACTTGGCAGGTCCAGGACGTAAAGATGGCCTTTATGCCAAATAGATTTTTCATGTACACTTCCTAGTCAAGAATGAGTAATTCTCTGGCATTATAGTTTTTGCTATTAATGAAGATCGGACAAATGACAGGCTGGTGATTTTGAAAGGTGAGAAAGTGCAGAGGTAGAAATAAAAACCTCAGTGTCAGTGGTGCAGCATGGAAGCAGCAGCGTTGGCATTAATGCAGCAGGCTGTCAATCTTCTGCTTCCTTGTGAGGCTACCCGAAGAAGAAGCAATTAGCCCTAGATATTAAAGGGCATTTGTGATGTCACCAAAAAAAGGGTTACATACACACTCAGTGCTGAGCTACTGCTGCAGATTTTTCACACAGAGAATCACCATTAGCTCATTTATTAACAGTGAATATCTGCAGCCCTCAGCATATACAAATGTAATGTGTTTATACATCCCTAAGTCTTTCAAGCTCTGAAACACAGCAGTGACTCGGCTTCAGTTTGCATACTTGCCATCCTTTTTTATCAAAACCTTGCATACAATTCTATGAGGTTCTAGCATGGTTTGAATGCCAAAGAGGAGATAGAACAGCTGTGATGGAACAACATTGATTTGAAACAACAATCAGATACAAAAAAAAGTGGATTTTCCCCAAATCAGGTCAAAGTGCGAAGTTGTATGCTCTCTTCCATTTGCAGATTTTAAAAATCACCACGTCTGGTATGAGGAATGTTTTGTGCTAATATTTTTTTTTAAGTTTCCCCTCTTTGTTCTGGCAGGGAGAAGAGTCCCGTGAAATGTTCTTTGTACATTCAGTAGATAATTGGAGAGTAATTCTGTAAAGTCAGTTGGGGAGTTGGAAGAGGGGAGAGGAGAGGCAGAGATGGGCAGATGGAATTTCACCCCTAACATTGTTGAATTGTATGCCCTGGAGAGCTCTTACCCGGTCACACTTCCAGTTCAGCGTTTTCTGCCTCTGGTGAAAAACAGCACTTCCCTCATCAAACTTTTTTTTCTGCTCTGGTCTCCTCAGATTTTTTTTTCCCTCCTGTGTGTCACAGGCTTAAAAAGTGAGCAAAATATCATGGCTGTCTTTTGAAAAATGGTCGTCATTTGAGCTGTGGATTACCAACTCCCTTTCCCACTCTGCTTTCTTACACTGCTTCTTTGCCTGAAGCTAAGCAGTTTGCTCTCATTGTCTCAGCTGCAAAAGTTCCCTTGGTGTCCATATTTGCTTGCCATACCTCCTAAAAGTCTTGCCAGGGAATGAGCATCAGTCCATTAGCAGTCTCAGCCTTCTTACCTGCCACTTCACCCTTGCATGTGACAGACAAACTGCTATAACAGGAATCAGTTGCCAAAGACAGAGAATGTAAACATTGTGGTTTGCCTAAGGAAGGCTCCTATGTAGTGTTGCATATGGATGAGCTTTGCCTTTCCAGACTGAGAATCCTGCTCTGATAGATTATTGTTAGTTTTGTCTACAAGCCTATATTAGCATGTTCTGGCACACTGTCTTCAATCTGGATAGAATGAAGGGAGGTCTAGACTTTAAACTTATCTTTCTTTGTTCATTTCTCAAGAAAAAAAAAACCCAAAACTATCAACGCTTAGCAGGTCATTTTCAGTGTGTCCCTTCAGCACAAATCTGTAATGAAATTTGATGACTGCTCTTATTATGGCATCTGCCAACTGTCTTACCAGACTTTCTTCTATCTCAGCCCCCCTTGAGCTGATGTAAAGATAGACTCAATGACCCCCCTATTGTGGTTTTTTTTTCTATTTCCGTCCTTATTTTCTATCATTCTGAAGTGAAGACCAAGGTCTTAAATCAGAGTGTGTGGCCCCAAATCACTTAGATATAAGAATAGCTATACAGGATCTAACTGTGGCTCCTTCTTTACCCTGGTAGTCTTTTTCTGCCAGTGTTCTCATGCTAGCACTATAAGAAGAGGACAAAACCAGAATGAAACTCCCCTAAGAAACAAAAACCCCAAATAGTTTTCTTTTTAAACCCATTTACTCTTCTACATCCAAAGCATCCTATGGCAGTGAATTTTCTTGTAAACAGTTTAGCTACCAAGCCAAATTAATCCTTGTGGTTTTAGAAGACACGGAGGGGGGAAAGAGATCTTAGGATTCCAGGGTCTATGAGACATTATTGATCATCATTGTGTGCCAAGATAGGATCATCTTTACCTGGACCTGTCCATAACCTTCAGAGGCAGTTTGTTATGGAACTTAGCTATATTCACTATTAAAAAAATATTTCCTAATGATTAATCTTAATTTCCCACAGTGCAGCCCAAGTTCATTATTGCATGGATTGGGCAAAGACAGAGACACCAGTTTGGTCAGGAAAGCAGAAATTCGAGCAGAGAGGAGTTGGACAAGCACTCTGAAACAGTGTTTTATGGGAGAGGTGTGACTAAGAAAGAGACAGAATAATATAAGCAGCCAGTTCTGGAAGCACTTTCATGTTTCAAGTTTTCTTTGTTTAAGTTTCAAAGTGTTATCTTTTCGAAGATTCCTTTCCTTCAGTGATGTTTTAATAAATTGCTTATTAGGACCTAGATCAGTGCCAGGACCCAGCAAAATAAATAACACTCTCATAGAATGAGTTGGTTTGGTACATCATTGATTGGAGGGCTGATTGGTGGAGAACATACTGGAGAAATCTGGCTAGATGGAGAAACTGAGCACTCTACTTGGCCTCTTTTCCATTTCTAATTCCCATTATT
>WAAB01022241.1:24985-40080 GCA_013389865.1 Piaya cayana | reverse complement strand
CTCTTTCCTTTGCAAGAAAAGTCTTTCTGATGTTTATTTTCCCCCATCGCCGTAAATGTGGGCAGAAGAGGGCTCTTGGGGCTCTCCTGGGAGCACGCTGTCCTTCTCCTCTTACTTTTGAAAACAGAAATATCACTGCAGGATTTCTCCAGCAGCACATCACAAGACCTGAAAGCTGCTCAACACCGGCTGTCGCTGCTTGCTAAAAACTCCGCTTGAGGGCAGCCCGGCGCTGCTCTTTGCCCAAGAGCTGACTCCTCTGAGCCCTACAGGGGATTTTTTTTCTGCTTCAGAAGCACATGGGCTCTCGCTGCCCACCAGCCAGAAGGGTTTGCTTATCACTCATTTTGTTTCAGCCTCACATCATCAGCCCCGCTTGACAAATCCATTGCAAAGCATCATCATTCATGAAGTGTGTCCAGGGAAGAGAATGGAGGGGAAAAGGGGCTGGAGCCCAGGGGTTCTGGGAATGGTTGAGGGACCTGGGGGTGTTTAACCTGGAGAAGAGGAGGATGAGGAGAGACCTCATTGCTCTCTGCAGCTCCCAGAAATGAGCTGTGTCTCAATTTCCCCTCTTTCAGATAAAAGCCATTCCTCCTTGTCCTGTCCTGCTCTCCCTGATCCAGAGATCCTCCCCAGCTTTCCTGAAGCCTTGAAAGGGGACTGGAAGCTGCTTTAAGGTCTCCCCACAGCCTTCTCTTCTCCAGGCTGAAAAACCCCAACTCTCTCAGACTGTCCTCATACAGGAGGTTCTCCAGCCCTCGGATCATCTCCATGGCCTCCTCTGGCCTCTCTCCAACAGCTCCATGTCCTCCCTGAGCTGAGGACTCCAGAACTGGACACAGGGCTCCAGGTTTGGTCTCAGCAGAGTGGAGCAGAGGGGTAGAATCCCCTCCCTGTCCCTGCTGGTCCCACTGCTCGGGGTGCAGCCCAGGACACGGGTGGTCTCTGAGCTGGGAGTGCACGTTGCTGGCTCACATTTCATTTCATGAGGATGGGGAGGTCCTGGCCCAGGCTGCCCAGAGCTGGAGGGGTTCAAGGGCAGGTTGGATGGGGCTTGGAGCCCCTGATCCAGTGGGAGGTGTCCCTGCCCATGGCAGGGGTGGAACTGGAGGGGCTTTGAGGTCCTTTCCGACCCAAACCATTGCATGATTCTATGATTTATTTCAGAATTCTCGGCTTCTCCTCCTCCGGGGCCAGCGGGGCGGGGGGAGCTGCGGTGCCGCCCCCTCCCCGCCCACCAGACCCGGCTAAAAGCCGCTGCTGCCCCGGGAGCTGCTTCTGCACCAGTAGCTGCTGCTGCCTGACCCCAGACCAGCCCAGGTGAGTGTTTGCCTGTCCCCTCCAGCTCTGCACCCCAGCCTCCCCTCCTCTCCCTTCGCACAGTCCCCAGCTTGCTGCACCCTCCAAGAAAAGAAGCAGTTATAAAAAAGGGAAATATTTTCATTTAAGCTAAAGCAGAGCTCTGTTTTGTCTATGCAACTGTATTTTTTGAAAGTTAAACATGTGTCCCTCTTAGTATGGTTTTCATAGCAGGTTTTCTTTGAAATAGCCTTTTTCCCAACGCTGTTTGCTCTGTGGTAGTGATAATGTCTTGTGTTCAGTGTGGTCTGTGCTGCATAGATGGTTTTTTCTCCTCTCATCCCCTCTATTTGGAGCCTTTCCCCATCTCAAGGCAAGGTCAGGCAGAGCTGGAGCCAAAGCTCCAGGTTAGCAGGGATTTGACTGTTGTGAAGTTCACAATAATGTTAGAATGATTCCTTGGAAAGCGATAGAATATGCTTTAAAATTCTGGGAAATTTTATCCATAGGCATGTAAGTGGGAAATCCATCCTGTCTCAGCTCCTGTCTCACTGCACTCCGGTGATGGAGCTCACTGGTGTTCCCCAGCCTGAGAAAGGATGCTCTAAAACTCCAAAACCAAGTCTTAGAGAGTGGATTTGTCAGTGTTTTGGGTATCAGAGTGTAGGATGGAGCCCCCTCCACACTGACATTTCCCAGGGTTCCATCCCATCAGCTCCATCCTCTGGCTTCACATCACCAAGACCATCAACCCACCCATGGTCCCTTCCAGTGTGTGCAGGTTTGAGAGACAGTCTGAGCCCACCACATCCCTGGGGAGCAGCTCCTGGACACCCAGGCTCCCCATAGCCCTGCTGTAGCCTCCCCAGAAGGCAGAGGAAGAAACTGGGCTGGATCCAGACCCAGCCCAGAACCTGATCTTACTGGGTTGGTCCCCTGCTCAGCTGTGGGACAAGCTGGAACGGTGGTTGAGCTGCCCGAGGAGCAGGATGTGCTCAGAGCTTTGAAGGGGGGTGTGATGAGGGGCAATATCAGCCCTGAGCTTCAATCGTAGAATCGGAGAATGGTTTGGGATGGAAAGGACCTTAAAGCCCATCCAGTTCAGCCATCCCCCCCGCCATGGGCAGGGACACCTCCAACTAGAAGAACTTGCTACATGGAGCAAGAGCTGAGAGCTTGACTGCCTGGTGCTTGTGTCTGCCCCGTGTCCAGCCTGGTCCTGCTTCCAGGAGGCTTTTGCTGGGGCTGCCCCAAACACCTCCCTCCATTGACTTTTCCCCCCCAGCAATGGCTGATGAGCTCAGCGACCTCCTGCGGGAGTTTGATGAGGTCATGGAGGACTTTGACCGAGGCCCTGCATGCCAATACGAGCAGCATCTGGAGGAGCTGAAGAAGAAAGCGGGAAGCAGCGTGTATGACAGCGGCATCGATGAGCTAGAGAGTGAGTCTGAGGCTGGGGAAGGAGGAGGCCTGGGGGATGACAGCGTGTCTAGGGATGGGGCTGCTTTGGTAGCTCTGGGGTTCCTCTGTGGTGAACCACAGGGCTTCTTGCTGATTCCTCCTCTGAGTTGCCTGCCTGACTCATCTCTCAAGGACTGGATGAGTAACATGGGGTGATGATCACTGGATCCTGGTCCAGGACCCACCAACATCTGCTGGGGCCCCTTCTGCTGGGTTGGCTGCTGCAAGGCTTGAGATAACTGGGAGCTTGGAGGGAGCCAGTTTGCTGGAATGACCCTGGGGAGTCCCCATGGCTGTGCCTACCAGCCTCTGGTGCTGGCAGAGCAGCTCAGTTCCCTTTTCCAAGCATTCCTTGCAGCAGGGGGAGTGCAGATGGGCTGGTCAAGAGTGAGGGTGAACCAGGTGCCCTGTGCCACATGCAGGATTGGTCCCCAGTCCCACAGTTTCTTTATAAGGTGCCTCTGGAGCATGGCTGATACTCTGTGTCTGCAGGTACCAGCACATCGCCAGGAAGCAGCCTCAACTCCAGTGAGGAGGACCTCAACACCCCTGCCAATGCTCATCCATCCAAAGGTGAGGCTGAAAGACCTCTCTGAAGGGCCATTTGCCAGGGCTCCCTTCTATGCACTTGGCTTGGCTCAGCAGTGATGGGCTGCCCTGGGGGAGGGGGCAAGAGATGCCAATGGGAACCTGCAGGATTTGGAGGTGGGAATGAGCCCTGGGGTCCTGGGAGCATCCTAGAAGAGGTAAGACTTTGGACTGGCATGTTCCTAGTCAAGGCTAGACTGAGCAAGAAGTTTGTTTTGGAGGTTCTTGGAGACAGGCTTGGTTCCTGAACTGGGAAGTGCAGGATCATGCAGGGATGAGAGCACAGGGAAGGTGAGAAATCTTCCCACCGCACATGGATCCAGTCTAGCTCTGGCCAACCCCATGCGCATGGGAGGACATGCCCTGCCTCTCTGTTTTCCCCCATGGTGAGCCTGAAGCACTCCTGGCTGGGTGATGGGATGCTGATCTGAGTGATACCTGTGGGCACCATCCTCCCGCCAGAACCTGAGGCTGAGATCAGGGGCAGAGGTGCTGTGGGAGGTGGAAACGCTGCATTTCTGCAGCTCCAAGTTACTCCTGGGCTTTTCATGCCCTGTTGCCCTCAAGCTGCAATTGCCACCTGTGGCACATGCAGCCCCTCTACCTCCCTCCACCCGGCTGTTACAGAAGCAGATTGTGGTTAGAAGCAAGGGGTAAAGATCTTTCTTTCTCCCAAATGAGAGCTGGGGAGAGGGAATGGGAGAGGCCTGATGGTGTGTTTCTCTCTGCTAGCTAAGCTTGGAGACACGCAGGAGCTGGAGGAGTTCATTGCGGATCTGGATAAAGTGTTGGAGGGTACGTATGCAGCTCTGACCTTCGTGCTTCCCAAGTATCCACCGTGATCAGACACCAGGGCTGGGGCTTCTCTAGCTTAGTAGAGCCTGGCCCAGCACCTCTACTGCTGCAGGGGCTCAGAGCCTGACCTTGGCTGTGGGGCTGGAATCTTTCTACCTTTTCTTTGGGAGGGGGCTACTCTGGATGTCACCCCCTGCCACCACCCTTCAGGCTCTTTCAGCTGGGGCAGAAATTCCACTGCTTGAGTGTTTTCCCTCTCTAGTGCCTCAGTTTCCCCCAGGTGGTGCAGGGCTGGAAAGGGCTGGGGATGTGAAGGTCCAAGGCTGGTCCTGACAAGGAAAACCTGCTAAAAAGGTGGCACAACCTGCAGAGTTGGTGGCATTTCCAAGCAGACGTACAGATGCTCGCGGCTCTCTGCCTACAGCATCAATCCAGCTGCTGCTCAAAGGCTTCTCTTTGCTATGGGCTGGCAGGGAAGCTGAGCAGGAGGAAAAGTCAGTTTCCATGTGGTCGTACACCAGCCTAGAAAAAAACCAGCCCTGTGGAGCTATGTGGGGTCCTGCGTGACAACCTGGGGGCAGAGAGAACTTGATTTTAAAGATAAAAAGTCAGATATTTCCCCCTTGGCGTGCTGCAAAAATCACAGTTCTCAGTATCTGTTCCCTTCTCATCCTTTCTGAGTGTCTAAAATGAGGTGGCTGGTGCGAAACACAGTTTCTGCTGGCTCTGAGGTACTGGGAGGCACAGGAAGGGGACTAGACCAACACTCCCAGCAGATTTTTAATGGCTTCAAATTGGAGGGGGAATGATTTAGACTAGACATTAGGTAGAAACTCTTCGTGGGGAGGGTGGGGAGGCCCTGGGCCAGATTGCCCAGAAACGTGGTGGCTGCCCCAACCCTTGAGATGTTCAAGGCCAGGTTGGATGGGGTTTTGAGTAACCAGATCCATTGGGAGGTGTCCTTGCTGCCCATGGCAGGGATGGAGTTGGGTGGGCTTTGAGGTTCCTTTCACCCCAAACCATTCTATGGTTTCTGCTTTAATCCTGCTGCTGGTGGTGCCTGGGGGGGTTCTGGTGTGCTGTGCAGTCTTCATCTTATTAAGCTTTTTTTTTTCCTTCCCAACCCTTGATTGTCCTACAGAGATGTGACCTGTGGTTTTGGTGGCAACTTCGGAGTAGAGCAACAACAGACGAGCCCCGTGCTTCCCCGATGCAGCCTCTGCTTCTGTGCCTCTGCCAGCCCCCACCTGCCTGGAAGATCTCTCAGCTCTGCTGTGCCGGGGACTGATCCAGCAGTGGTGTGGGCACTGGGTTGTGGTGCTGCTGGGCTGGGCTGTGTCCCTGTGTGCAGGACAGGACTCTGCCAGCGTGAGATGGGCTGAGCTCTTGCTCGGGACATTGCCTTTCGAGGCAGGTGACAGCCCTTGTGACTGTGTGGAGTTGGTCTCTGTGCCACTGTGGAAGCCACTGGGTGTTTCTTGGGGAAGATGAGGCTCGATGTCCTCTTCAGGGTCAGGAAAACCTGTTCCTGCAGTGGCATCTGCAGTGACAATCACTGCTGGCTCTTCGCTTTGCACCAGGAGCCTCAAATAGAGCCCCTGCCCGCACCCCAAGTGCTGCTGCCCCAACTGCTGCTGTAAATACTGTAAAAAGGGGGTTCTGCTCTGTACAGATGGGATAGATTTTTATGAACAGGATTTTGAGTCTTTATGCTGGTCTATGTGTGTTTGTGTCCAACCTTTTCCCATGGAGTCTTCTCCTTTGCAGCTGCCTGCAGGGCTGGGAGTAGGCAATGGAGCTGGGGAAGGGGCTGGAGTCTTATGAGGAGCAGCTGAGGGACCTGGGGCTCTTTAGCCTGGAGAAGAGGAGACTGAGGGGAGACCTCATTGCTCTCTGCAGATGCCAAAAGGAGGTTGGAGCGAGGTGGTTGCTGGGCTCCTCTCCCAAGAAGCAATAGGATGTGAGAGGAAATGGCCTCAAGTTACACCAGGGGAGGTTTAGATTGGATATTGGGGAAAAATATCTTCAGCAAAAGGGTTTTCAGGCACTGGAATGGCTGCCCAGGGAAGTGAGGGAGACTCCATCCCTGGAGGGGTTTAAAAGACAGGCAGATGAGGTGCTCAGGGATGTGATTTAGTAGTGGACAGGTATGGTTGGACTCAATGATCTCAAAGGTCTTTTCCAACCAAGCCATTCTATGGCTGTGCTCTGGGGCTGCCAGCCAGTGGAGCATTGGAGAGATGAGGGGAGAGGCCTCAGGGAAGCAAATTCAGCAGCATTTGTCTGCCTGAATGAGTGCGAGT
Organism: Piaya cayana; assembly: GCA_013389865.1. Lineage (NCBI taxonomy): Eukaryota > Metazoa > Chordata > Aves > Cuculiformes > Coccyzidae > Piaya > Piaya cayana. The sequence continues at coordinate 33,631 of WAAB01022241.1, read as the reverse complement.
GATAAGGAAACTTCATCCCAGTCTTCCTTGCCTGCACCTGGCTGAAGTAGAGCAGGCTGAGCTGCCCTCTGTGTGCTCTGAGCTCTATGTGTGGCCCTCTGGGAGCTTGAGGTCCTCAGGAACCACCTCAAGAGCTGTCAGGGAGCTTCACTGCTCCAGCTGAGCTGGATCTGGTCCAGATCATGGCCCTGACCCCACTGGAGAGAGGAGAGCTGGAGTCGTGCAGCTCACCAGGAGCTGCAAGGTGGGTAAACGGCCAAGGCAGCTGCTGGAACATCTCATCCTTTGGGCTCTAGCACTTAGACAGCAGGGTGGGACAGGAGGGAGGAGCCCACACCTTTCCACTTCCATCTGCTAGGGAAGATGAGCCACTGCCTGCTCCTCTCGCTGTGGTGGGAGGTGACCCTGGTGATGCTTCCTTTGGTTATTGTCACTCTCAGCAATGTCTGCAGCAAGGTCTTCAGGGGATGAGGGTTTGCAGCCCTGCAGGATGTCTCCCCGTGTTCCTGCCAGGTGGGTGGCTCACTGGGGCAGGCAGAAGGTGCTGTTGATGAGGAAATGCCCCAGAAGGGAGATGGACTTGGGGCAGCTGAGCTTGGAATAAGATCTGTCAGTCCAGCCCTGGGTTTTCCCTCCCCAGAAACTGCCTGGCAAGCAGTGGGATTGAGCAGGAGGAGCTCAGGAGACCGTGAGGTTCTACCCTCCCTTCCCTGTGATGTCCACATGCACCAGGACCACGTGCGGCTGTGTTGCAACTGTCTGAGAAGGAAGCAGAGCGGTTTTAGCTTCTTCCTTCACCCCTTGGTTCATGGGGTGCTGATCAGGAGGATGTTGGTCATCTAATCTGCCAGTCTGGGCTTAGCGCTGCAGCAGACGCCTGCTGAGCACACAGTAATCCTGCAGACTCAAGCACTTGGGAGGGAGGGCAGGACTGTGGTGGGGACCAGCTGTCCTGGGCTGCAACCCAAGCAGTGGGACCAGCAGGACCTGGGAGGGGATTCTGCCCCTCTGCTCCACTCCAGGAGACCACACTTGGAGTCCTGTGTCCAGTTCTGGAGTCCCCAACATAGGAAAGATATGGAATCATTGGAACAGGTCCAGAGAGGCCACAGAGATGATGCGAGGACAGGCTGAGAGAGTTTGGTTTGTGCAGCCTGGAGAAGAGAAGGCTGTGGGGAGACCTTAGAGCAGCTTCCAGAGCTGAAAAGGGCTCTAGGAAAGCTGGGGAGGAACTTTTTTACATGGGCATGGAGCGATAGGAAGAGGGGGAATGGGTCCAAATTGGAAGAGGGAAGATCTAGACTAGAGTGTAGAAAGAAATTTTTCATGGTAGTAGTTTGGGTAAAGAAAATTTCCACGAAATACAAACTAGACCTCCCATGGCACAACTTGAGACATAGTTTCTTTTGCCAGGTTCCCCCCACCCTATTACTGCTTGTGCTTTTGCTCTTGAATTTAATCTTGCTCCTCCCTGTCCCTTCACGGTGGGGACTGTCCCTGCTGTGCACGCTGGTGACAGCAGCCCCCTCAGTGTCACCCAGGACAATTTTTCCCCTCTTACTCATTGCACTCAGGCATTTCGCCCTGTTGATCTCGCTCTGACTCTGGTGTTCAGTCCACCCACAGTCTCATTCTGCTTCTGGGTCTTACAAGCACTGTTGGAGCCTGTGTGGGAAGGGTTTTTTCCACAGCCCACTCCCCGGCCGTGCTGTCTGTGTCTGGGTCAGGGTGAGGCTCAGTGCTGAGCTGGGAAATGCCACGCTGTCGCCTTCCTGGGTGCCGCTCGCCCCCAGCGCCGCATCTGCACATGTTGCTAAGCAGCTGCAGATATAAATACTTCCAACTCCCAAACGTGCTGTGGCTGATGCATCCCCTGCAGCGAATTAACAGATGCAGCAAAGCTCCAGGATGGTTGTTTGTTGTGGGTGTTGCTAGGAGGGGAGTTTGGGTTTCACCCTGGTTTTACTCAGACCGGACAGGCTCCACGGGTGCTGCTTGCTCCACGAGGCTGAGATGGCCACCTTAGAGAATCATAGAATCACCAGGTTGGAAAAGACTCACAGGATCATCGAGTCCAACCATTCCCATCAAACACTAAACCATGTCCCTCAGCATCTCATCCACCCATCCCTTAAACACCTCCAGGGAAGGTGAATCAACCCCCTCCCTGGGCAGCCTCTGACACTGCCCAATCACCCTTTCTGTGAAAAAGTTTTTCCTAATGTTTAGCCTAAACCTCCCTTGGCAGAGCTTGAGGCCATTCCCTCTCGTCCTGTCCCCTGTCCCTTAGGAGAAGAGACCAGCTCCCTCCTCTCCACAACCTCCTCTCAGGGAGTTGCAGAGAGCAATGAGGTCTCCCCTCAGCCTCCTCTTCTCCAGGATAAACACCCCCAGCTCTCTCAGCTGTTCCTCATAGGGCCTGTTCTCCAGCCCTTCCGCAGCTTCGTTGCTCTTCTCTGGACTCACTCCACAGCCTCAACATCCTTCTTGTGCTGAGGGGCCAGCACTGAACACAGGATTCGAGGAGCGGTCTCACCAGTGCTGAGTCCAGAGGGAGAATAACCTCCCTGGCCCTGCTGGCCACCCCATTTCTGATCCAAGCCAAGATGCCATTGGCCTTCTTGGCCACCTGGGCCACTGCTGGCTCACATTCAGTTGCTGTCAACCAACGCCCTCAGATCCTTCTCCTCCAGGCAGCTTTCCAGACAGACTTCTAGACCATAGCTGCATAGGGCTGTTATGCCCCAAGTGCAGGACCTGGTGTTTGACCATGTTAACCCTCATCCTGTTGGTCTCAGCCCGTGGATCCAGCCTGTTCAGATCCCTTTGGAGCCTCCCGACCCTACAGCAGATCCAGCTTCCACCCAACTTAGTGTCATCCACAATCCACCACTTTGTGCAGGGTCCTCTCCGGTGCTTGTGGTACCTCCTGCACCTGATGATATGGCTGTCAACATCTGCTTGAGCTGGTGCTGGGAGGAGCAGGGGGGGCTGGCAGTGGGCACCTGACAGTGTCAGTGACGTGGGACTTAATGCTAGAACTGTCCCACCCAGCCTGCACCCATGGCAGCAACAGTGGTGACGCTCAGCCCACCCAACCCTTGGGTTAGCACATGACTGCAAGAAGACCCCATTGGGCACAGGGGCTCCAGCAAGTCCTCTGCTGGCACAGAGTGGAGGCTATTTGTCCTGGGGAGCCCAGGCAGGAGCTGGGGACATACCTGGGAGACACTGGAGCCCAGGCAGGAGTTGGGGGCACTGAGATGGGTGCTACAGCATCCACCAGCCCATGGGATGCCAGTTGTCCAAGGGTTTTTGTGCGGCCCCAAGTGGACTAGTGTCACCTGACCATGCTTGGGTGGCTGAAAACCCAAAGGAGAGAGAGCTGGGGCTGACTGGGGTGGTCAGAGGGGATACTGGGATGGCCCCTGTGTGCACATGCAGTGGAGATGCTGCTAAAACGATCAGGGTGAAGGAGCACGTCCTGTGAAATGTCAATTCCTCCCCTGGGTCTCTCTTCCCCCAGCAACTCAGAGGAGCCTGGACCAGGGCCAAGGAGCTCTGGGAACAACAGGACAAGGTTGGACGATGTGTGGGGTTCTGCAAAGAGTCTTGACCATGATTTGGACGTGTCGGGTTAGGAATCCACCCTCCCAAGGCATCGGGAGTCGAGGGTGCTGGAGCTGCCAGGGATGGTCAGTCCCTAAGCATCACCTGGGAGCTGATGGTGTAGTTGCAGCTCCCAGCTTGACATGGTTAGGGGGGAAGAAACCCAACGAGGCTGGAGCTGGCACGTGGTGCCTGCACGGGGCCACCTGCAAGACTGGCATCGCTTCCAGCCACGTGTTCCTCGCCCTGTGGTCTCTGCCTGCTTGTTTTCTTAGAAGCAAGAGCAGCGTGCAGGGCTGCCGAGGGACGGGAAGTGGCTAACCAGAGCTGAGGCAACAACACAGACCTCCTGCCTGCACCTCCTCCATCAAGCCTTGCTGAGAACCCAGCCTCTCTAGACAGTGGTGGTTATTTGCTGTTGCAGCAGGCACTGTCCTGCTCCAGCAGGTCCAGCACTTCCATAGGACCTGGGCTGCATCCCGAGCAGTGGGACCAGCAGGGACAGGAAGGGGATTCTGTCCCTCTGCTCTGCTCTGCTCTGGTGAGACAAAACCTGGAGCCCTGTGTTAAGTTCTGGAGTCCTCAGCGTGGGGAGGACATTGAGCTGTTGGGGCGAGGCCAGAGGAGGCCACGGAGATGATCCGAGGGCTGGAGAACCTCCTGTACAAGGACAGGCTGAGAGATTTGGGGTTGTTCATCCTGGAGAAGGGAAGGTTGCAGGGAGATCTTAGAGCAGCTTCCAGTGCTGAAAATGTCTCCAGGAGAGCTGGGGAGGGGCTCTGGATCAGGGAGGGCAGGAATAGGATAAGGGGAATGTTTTTGAGCTGCAATGGGGTGATTGAGATGAGATCTTGGGAAGAAACATTTTCCTGTAAGGGTGGGGAGGCCCTGGCCCAGGTTGCCCAGAGCAGTGGTGACTGCTCCATCCCTGGAGGGGTTCAAGGCCAGGTTGGATGGGGCTTGGAGCCCCTGATCCAGTGGGAGGTGTCCCTGCCCATGGCAGGGGTGGGACTGGATGAACTTTGAGGTCCCTTCCAACCCAAACCATTCCACAATTCTATGATTCAGAAAGCCTTCTCCTCCAGGCTGGGGACATTCAGCTCCAGCTGCATTGCAGCTTGCAGAGGAGCATCTCCTGCCATCCTAGGGACCTGAACGGCCAGGTTGTGGCATGGGGGTGACAGCTTTAGCAGGACTGCCCCATAGCCAGACAGGGGCTCGGTGACAGTCGGCCACCTCTATGCCTTGCTGCATGGAGGGCAACCAGAAATGTCCCTGGTGGCCACCACCATGGGGACAACCTCTGGGCCAGTGTCACCTGTGCCTCCCTGTGTTTGTAGGCCCTCCTGCTTTTCCTATCTCTGGCATTCACAGGAAGAAGGGATGGGGAGGCTTTTGTTGGATGGAGGCAGCCCTCGAGTGTCGTGGGGAGGCAGGAGAAGCAGGACATCTGTCTGTGGATGGAGCCTGATGGAATGGAACTTGCTCCCTCAGCCTACCTGGACTAGATGCTTCTCGATGAAGTTGCTCCCACCTGGAGGGAGCTCCCCAGTCTCTGTGGGGGTAAATCCAGTGACTAGAGTTCCTCTAAAGACATGAATGATAGGCTGGATTTCATTCATTATACCCTGCTGACTGGGTCATCCTAGAGAACGGCCTATAAAACAAGGCGTTTCTCCACCAAGACACCACAGCAAAATCTGTTGTTCTTGCTGAGCTTAAAACTGAGTAGCCAGGCAGGGTCTGACTACAGAAAGATTTAGGTGGAGACCTCAGGAGTTCCTCAAGAAGTTCTCCTTCGCCCTCATGTAACCATGGCTGTCTGGTTCTCCTTAGCCTGCTGAGCTCCTCCAGCTGGTGCTTTCTGCTCCGGCAGCCAGGACACTCGTGTGGTGCCACCCAGGGTGTGTGCACTGGGGGATGTCTGTGCCAGGCAGCATCTCGGAGAGGAACCACATCCTCCTGGGGAGGGAAGCCCCTGGCTGCCCGGAGAGTCTGGCCGTGGTGATGCAAGAGGCTGTGACTATTTTGGGAGATAACCTAACCGTGGGGATACCGTTTGCTGCTGCCGTTCTTCCCCAGCAAGTTCTCTCACATGGTTTTTGGGGAAAACCTCACATTTATGGGAAAGGAGAAGTGGGGCTCATTGAGGTTCTACTGTAAAAGTGAGGTTTTCCAGCACGCTTTCTGGCTGGAGTTGGAGAGCTGCATGGGGCCAGGCATGACAGTAGTTCCTATTCCCCCTCCAAAAGCCCAACCGGTTTGGGGGTGCCAGGTCCCCAAGGGCTGGCTGGGTGGCAGCAGCAAGGGGAGCACTCGTGAAGTTTCCATTCTGGGGGCAGCAGGAAGGAACATCACCTCTAGTCCATGATTCTATCTACAAGAGAGCTGGGGAGGGACTTTTTACAAAGGCTTGTAGTGATAGGACTGGGGACAATGGGTATAAACTGGGGAGTGGTGGGTTTAGACTGGATATGAGATCAATGAGGGTGATGAAGCGCTTGCCCAGGTTTCCCAGAGCAGTGGTGGCTGCCCCATCCCTGGAGGGGTTCAAGGCCAGGTTGGATGGGGCTTGGAGCCCCTGATCCAATGGGAAGTGTCTCTGCCCATTACAAGGCGTATGGAATTATACAATCTTTAAGGTCCCTTCCAACACAAACTATTCTCCGACTCTCTGTGGGACCTGCCTGTGATGGTTCCAGGTCCTCATCAGCAGATCCTCCTAAACCAGCCCTCCCCATGCTGAGCACCTCAACTCTTGAGCTCTTTCCTCCCTCCCTACCTGGGGGGTTGCTCTCAGCCCTCTTCTCTCCTTGCAGAGCTTCCAGCCCTGCCTGTGCCTGGCCCAGGTCCTACCTGCAGGATGTGGATCAGTGCAGGACCTGGGAAGGCCAAAGTCTCCATCACCTGAATCCCTGCCCAAGAACAGCCCTGGTGATGCGGGACCACAAAGCAGAGCCCGAAATATTTTCCTAGACGAGGCACAGATCTCTGATGCCCCAAACTCAGACTCACACCCCTCTGCTGCTTTTCACCACTGTGTCCGTGCAGCCAGACACAAGCTCTGAGGATCATCTCCATTTTGGTGACCAAAGAAAGGTGGATGTGGTGACCCTCCAGACGTAATGAACCCAACTGCCTCTCACATCATTATGGCCTCAAGCTCTGCCAGTTTAGGTTCAGGCTGGACATTAGGAAAAAATATTTCACAGAAAGGGTGATTGGGCACTGGCAGAGGCTGCCCAGGGAGGGGGTTGAGCCACCTTCCCTGGAGGGGTTAAAGGGACGGTGGATGAGGTGCTGAGGGACATGGTTTAGTGTTTGACAGGAATGGTTGGACTTGATGATCCTGGGGGGTCTTTTCCAACCTAGTGATCCTATTATTCTATTCTATGATCTCCAAACATTGGTCCTTGCCTTTGGCATAGACAGGAGACCCCCTGCTGCATTATGTGGGGTGGCTTTGCCTCCTCCGAAGGCCAAGAGGGGGTGAGGATTGACTTTGACTGCTCCTCTTTGTTGCAACTCCTCCCCAGAAACAAACTTCCTTCCCAGAACTGAAAGGGGTGACGTAGACCAGTGTCACCGCTCCCATCTGCTCTTAAGCGTCCTCGCCCACAGCTCCCACCAAGGAGACAGCAGAGTCTAGCTGCGATGTCATGGAGCAATGTGAAACCACAGACAGGTGTGGTGGGGACACAGGAGACTTGGGGCATCATGAGTCATGGATGTGCTGGGGGAGTCCCCAGGGTGGCCGACTCGGCTGCTAGAGTGAAAAGCATGACGGAGAAAACTTGGTTGGTTCAGGGCTACAAGGAGAGTTGTAGCTCAGGCTGAACAGCTTCAGAACCTGATTGAGAGTGGTGGCAACGTGGCAATGTGGCCCTTATGAGCAAGGCAAGAAGTCTTTGCCCAGGGCAGTGGGGGAGTCTCCATCCCTGAAGGGGTTCAAAAACCATATGGCCTTGGCACTTGGGGACAGGGTGTAGCAGGCACAGTGGGGTTGGGCTGATGGTTGGACTGGATGAACTGAGAGGGCTTTTTCAACATTAATGATTCTATGAAGTCAGGGCTTCAGTGGCCATCGTGGGCTTGGGCTGCCTGCACAGAAGAGCGAGGCTAGGATGGAGCTCGCCAAGCAGCACCGGACAGCACAGTGGAGGGAGGTCTCTGTCAAACACAGAATGTTGAAAGAGCCAGTCTGCGCATGTCTCTCCATGCTGTACAGCCTCATGGAGCCCTCAGCTCCACCAGCCTTCAGCAGGGTCTTCTCCAAGGAGCAGCAAGTCTGCCTTGCGCCCATCTCTCAGGCCTTGGAGCTGCATCCTTGTTCCAACCCATTCCTGAAGGACCATCCCAGTGTGAATCCTTTCAATGCTCAAATCCCTCACCACAGTGAGCAGCGTGGTGCTGGCTCCAAGCCCCGTCCCTCCAGGCTGCAACTGATGACAACCAGAGCTGGGGGTCTTGCTCCTGCTTTGCACCCTTCACCCTCTTTTCAAACTCTAGTGCCCCAAGGAAACCCCTAGGGTGCTCCCCACCTCTGGGTGCCTCAGGGCAACCCCCGGGAAGGTCGGCAGTATCTGTGGTGACAGGATGGTGCCTTGAAGAGCTACCAGGGTAGGTAATGGGCCAGGTTTGTCCAGGGTGGGCTGGAGGCTTGTGCCTTCAGACCAGGCTGCAGAGCAGGGCTGGGAGGTTTCCTCAGCGGTGGAGTAACTGCCTTTCCTAACTCCTGAAAAAACCCTCAAGGAGTCTCTGTGTTGCTTAGGGATATGATTTAGTTGCTGACAGGTATGGTTGGAGCTGATGGTCTCAAAAGTCTTTTTCAACCTAATTATTCTATAATTCCATGACCCCAGAAGACAGGAGAGCTCTGCAAGATTGGTCAGTGTGGTGTGGGTGCATTGACTGCCTCCTCCAGGACACCAGCATCCCTGGATGAGAGGAGACAATGTCCTCCAGGTTCTTGAATCCTGTGTTCAGTTCTGGGTCTCTCACCACAAGAAGGCTGTTGAGGCTCTGGAGCGAGTCCAG
>WAAB01022241.1:1552-22390 GCA_013389865.1 Piaya cayana | reverse complement strand
GACCTTGTGGGTCACCCCAGAGCCCCTCATCCTGTCCCTGCCCTTTCTGATCCACAGCCCCTCCCCAGCTTTCCTGGAGCCCCTTTCAGCACTCAAAGCTGCTCTAAGGTCTCCCCACAGCCTTCTCTTCTCCAGGCAGAACAACCCCAACTCTCTCAACCTGTCCTCATACAGGAGGTTCTCCAGCCCTCAGATCATCTCTGTGGCCTCCTCTGGACTCACTCCAACAGTTCCATGTCCTTCCTGCGCTGAGGACTCCAGAACTGGACATAGGGCTCCAGGTTTGGTCTCATCAGAGAGGAGAAGAAGGACAGAATCCCCTCCGTCCCTGTTGGTCCCACCACTCGGGATGCAGCCCAGGACACGGTTGGTTTCTGGGCTGCAAATGCAGTTGCCAGCTCATGTTGATCTTCTCACCCCCAGCACACAAAGTCCTCCTCCTCAGGGCTGCTCTCAATCCATTCCCTGCCCAGCCAGGGTTTGTGCTTGGTTTTGCCCTGACTCAGGTGCAGGACCTTTCACTTGGCCTCATTAACCTCAAGAGGTTCTCTCAGCCTCATCTCTTCAGCTTTTTCAGGTCCCTCTGGATCCATCCCTGCCCTCCAGCGTGTTGCCCACACCACACATCTTGGTGAGCAAACCTTGGGACAGTAACTTCTCCCTCCAAAGGAGGAGTGAGAAGGGGGCCAGAAAAAGCCTTTCTCTTCTAAAGGATCTTCACTGACATGGCATAATGCTGGTGGCATCTTCTAGGGTCCCTGTTATTGTAAAACTGAAGTGTCTCTTCCATGTCCTGGAAATGGAAGCATTGCCAGCCCCACCACGACATTGACCCTCTTTGCTGCCTCTCCTGGATGAATGCAGGAGGTTCAAGGTTACCAGCACATTGGGTGAAGCCTTTTGATGAACAGAAGCAGAGCCAACTTGCCATGAGCCATTTGAGGAGACCTTCTTGGGGAAGCAAACACAAATGTACAGCACCTCTGCATCTCCATGCTGGGAGCCTGCAGAGCCTCCCCTGCCCGGTGAACCTCTGCTTGTGGGATGAGGGAGAACTGAAGGCTTGGATCCTGCCTGGCCCTGGTCCTCTCGTGTGTCTCTTAACGGGAATTAGGCAAGAGGCTGGAGAACAAGTCTCACGGGAAGCGACTGAGAGAGCTGGGGTTGTTTAGCCTGGAGAAGAGGAGGCTGAGGGGAGACCTCATTGCTCCCTCCAACTACCTGAAAGGAGGTTGTGGAGAGGAGGGAGCTGGGCTCCTCTCCCAAGTGACGGGGGACAGGACGAGAGGGAATGGCCTCAAGCTGCACCAGCAGAGATTTAGGTTGGACATTAGGAAAAAAATTTTGACAGAAAGGGTGAGTGGGCACTGTCAGAGGCTGCCCAGGGAGGGGGTTGAGTCACCTTCCCTGGAGGGGTTTAAGGGACGGGTGGATGAGGTGCTGAGGGACATGGTTTAGTGTTTGATAGGAATGGTTGGACTCTATGATCCAGTGGGTCTCTTCCAACCTGGTGATTCTATGATTCTTGCTCCACTTCCAGCAGCATCACCCCCACTGTGTCCTCAGCCATGTCCTCAGCATGGCTCCATGCTCCTCGAGTTGTTTCCCAGCAGGGACCAGCCAAGCTTCCAGGCCCAAAGAAGAAACCAGCCAGGTTTGAGCAGTTTCTATGGGAGAAGACACCTCCAAGGCCAGCAAGGGATCACTGGGGAGCTCAAGGGAGGTGCTCCTAGCAGGTGGTGGCTCTGTCTGCCTGGGCAGCTCTTGCCTGCATCGTTGCTGCCCTCTAGTGCTCCCAGCACCCCCAGTACAGCCTGTCCTGGGGCAGACTGGTGGCACTGGAAGGGAGCAGGTGGGCTGTGGTGGTGGAACAGAATCAGAGGGTCTGGCTCCTTCTGGGGGCACAACCCCTACTCACCTCAGATAATGCTCCAAGGAGTTTAGTGTGGCTGAGGACACTCTTGCAAATAAAACCTGCTGCCAACAAGTCCAGTGCTTGGTCCATGGTCACAGGTGGGAAGAAGGGAAACTGAGGCACCGTGGTGGTTCTTCCTCCCCAGCTCACACAGCAGCTTGGAGCTCTGACGGTGCCTGGAGTTGGGGACGAGGGTGGGGGAGGCTTCTCCATGCTGGAAGAGTTGGGGTTGTTCAGCCTGGAGAAGAGAAGGCTGCAGGGAGAACTTAGAGCAGCTTCCAGTGCTGAAAGGGGCTCCAGGAAAGCTGGGAAGGGGCTCTGGATCAGAAAAGGCAGGGGCAGGATGAGGGGGAACAATTTTCAACTGGAAGAGGGGGGAGATTGAGATGAGATCTTGGGAAGAAACATTTTCCTGTGAGGGTGGAGAGGCCCTGGCCCAGGTTGCCCCGAGCAGTGGTGGCTGCCCCATCCCTGGAGGGGTTCAAGGGCAGGTTGAATGGGGCTTGGAGCCCCTGATGCAGAGGGAGGTGTCCCTGCCCATGGCAGGGGTGGAACTGGATGGGCTTTGAGGTCCGTTCCAACCCAATCCATCCCATGATTCAATGGAGAGATGTTGGTGCTCATTGTGCCCCGCAGACGAGCTGCTCCTGGGCACCATCTCACTCACCTTGGTGCCCACATCTCCACGTTCCGAGGAGCCAGCCAGCGCTCCGGCTGGATCAGCAGAACCTGGGGAAAAGCGAGAGGTGCTTTGGGACCCCTGACCCCCGGGGGCCCTCAAGGGGCAGCAGAGGAACATGGGGATCTTCTGCAGCAGCCTGGCAGGGGGAGATGGGGGTCAGGGATGGGGATGGGGCAGTGATGGGGTCTGCAAGGCAGGGGAGCAAAGGGGGGCAGTGATGGAGGGGTCAGTGATGGAGGGAGCAGCAGTGGGGGTCAGAGATAGGGTAGCAGTTATGGGGCAGCAGCGGTGGGGGTCAGTGATGGAGGGTCAGCGATGGGGTGAGAAGCAAATGGGGTCAGTGATGGGGGGGATCAAGTGATGGGGGAAGCAATGGTGGGCAGTGATGGAGGTGGGTCAGTGATGGGGGAGCAGCAGTGAAGGTCAGCAATGGGGGGGTCAGTGATAGGGAGAAGCAATGGGGGGCAATGATGGGGGTCAGCAATGGGGGCAATGATTGGGGGGGTCAACAGTGGGGGAAGCAGTGGAGGGCAGTGATGGGGGGGTCAGTGATGGGGGTTGGCAGCGGAGGGAGCAGCAGTGGGGGCCAGAGATAGGGGAGCAGTTATAAGGCAGCAGCAATGTGGGGAGCAGGATGGGGGTGTCAGTGGTGCGGGGGGGGGTCTGCAATGAGGGGAGAAGCGATAGGGGACAGCAAGGGGGGTTCTGCAGTGGGGGAGTCAGCAATGGGAGGATCAGCCGGGGGGTCTGCGATGGGGGGGTTGCAATGGGGCTCAGTGATGGGGGGGAACAGCAAGGGGGCTGCAGCAATGTGACTCAGGGATGAGGGGTCTGCAATGGGGAGAGCAGCCATGGGAGGAGCAGAAATGGGGGTCAGTGATGACGGGTCTGTGATGGGGGTAGCAGCAAGGGAAAAGTCGGTAATGGTGGGAACAGCAAGTGGGGGGGTGAGAAATGGGAGTGGGGGCGGTATCGCTTTAAGAGCCATCGCCCACACCCAAGATGGCGGCATGAGGCTTCAGTCATCCCAGTGCGCCTGCGTGCCCGGCCTGCCTGCTGCGCGATGTGGTCACGTGGCCGTTCCGCTCCGCCCCGCCCGGCCCCGCCGCGAGCGGAGCCGCCGGGAGCGCAGGTAGTTGGGGAGAGCAGGGGCTGTGGGGCCCGGGGGGAGGCAGCGGCCCTGGGGTTGGCAGCGGGCCCATCGTGGGGGTGGCAGTGGGGCAGGAGCTGTGCACCCGTGGGGGTAGCAGTGGGGTAGGGCCCTTGGATCCATGGGACTGGGCCAGGGGGCCCATAGGGGTGGCAGTGGGGTAGGGTCTGTGGGTTCGTGGGGCTGGTGGTGGGGCAGGGTCCTTGGATCCATGGGGCAGGGCCCAGGGGTCCATGAGGCTGGCAGTGCGGCAGGGGCCTTGGGTCCATGGGGGAGGCAGTGGGGCTGGCAGTGAGTCCATGGGGCAGTGTGGAAGGACCCATGGGTCCATCGGACTGGCAGTGGGGCAGGGGCTGTGTGTCCATGGGGGTGGCAGTGGGTCTGTAGGGGTGTCAGTGGGGCAGGGGCCATAAGGCAGTGGGGCTGTCAATGAGTCTATGGGGGTGGCAGTAGGGGAGAAACTGTGGGTCCATGGGGCTGGCAGTGGGGCTGTCATTGGGTCCATGGGGGTGTCAGTGGGGAAGGGACCATGAGTCCATTGGGGATGCCGTGGGGCTGTCAGTGGGTCCAAGGGGGTGGCAGTGGGCCTGTCAGTGGGTCCAAGGGGGTGGCAGTGGGGCAGGGGCTGTTGGCCCATGGTGGGGGAAGTGGGGCAGGGGCTGTGGATCCAAGGGGGAGGCAGTGGGGCTGTCAGAGGGTCCATAGGTGTGACAGTGGGGCAGGAGCCGTGAGGCTGTGGAGGTGTCAGTGGGGCAGGGACCATGGGTCTGTGCGGGTGGCAGTGGCTGTAGGGCCATGGGGGTGGCTGTGGAGCAGGGGCCGTGGCTGTCTTGGTCAAAGGTGACCTGGAAAGTTGAAGGAAGTCAGGAAATAGGGCGGTTGCAACCCCTGGACCAGGCAGGGCTGTTCATGTGGGTCCTGCCCCACATCCCACCCCCAGCATGCCCGCAGCCCCCCTTGCTAGCCCTGTATCCCACAGGGGTGGCACTGCCAAGGACTGCATGACCGGGGCATTCAGGCTCACCTGAGGATGGTTTTCTCTCTCCCAGCAGCTCCAAGACGCGTCAGGGTGAAGGCCGGAGCAGCTGAGCTGTGGGAGAAGGTATGACCGCCATGTGTGGGATTGGGACGTGGTGACACCGGTTCGCAGGGGACACAGCGTCCCCCAATGTGTTTGGGTGCTGGAGGAATATTCCCATCAGAAGGAGCATTCAGGAAGGAGACTGGGAAGAAATAATGCAGAGCTCAGCAATCCTTTAGTACAGTGAGTGTTACCGGCTTAGGTTTTGCTTGTCCAGGTGTTAAAGCCAGCGTTAATCTTGCAGGTTGTACCTTGGTGGCTTTATAGGTAGAAGGAAAGGAAGGATTTTGGTTTGATGCTGGCTCAGGGCTTTTGGAAAAGTGTCCTGGATAACTTCCTGGCTGTTGGTGCTTCTGGTCCAGGTGGAGGCAGAGGGATCAGCACCACCAAGGCAGCAGGGACATGTGGCCGGGAGTCACCGCTGCGCCTCCGACTCCCTCTGTTCCCAGGGGAACTAGAAAACAGCATTGTCTTTGTTTGGAAATCCCTGCTCGAGGGATGGTTCTATAAAAGAGCAAATTGATTTTAATTCGTTGGGACACAATGACCAAACCATCATCTTGCCATCCCTAGCTGGAGCCTTGCTGGGCTGCTGGTGTCTGAAACATCCTCCCACCTTCTGCAGGTGAAAGTCAGGGGTAAGCGACCTCAGGTGTGGTTGTACCGAAAGATCTTTAGAGATTTGGTTTGCTCAAGAGTTTGTGGTGTTGTCACCAGAGTTGTCCTCCACTAGAATCATAGAATCATAGAACAACCAGGTTGGAAGAGACCCACTGGATCATCAAGTCCAACCATTCCTATCAATCACTAAACCATGTCCCTCAGCACTTTGTCCACCCACACCTCAAACCCCTCCAGGAAAGGTGAATCAACCACCTCCNAGCTAAACAACCCCACTAACTCCAGGAGCTGCCATGGCAGCAGCACCCAACCCAAAATGGTTTATTTAGTGAGGCTGTGTCGTACCTGCACCTTCCAACCCCCTCGTGCACTTGAAAATGTAACACAAATTCCATTTGGTCTCCCTGTGGCCATGAGCTGCTGCTGCCAGGAAGCTGAGAAGGTGGAAAGTCACTGTGGGCCCTACAATATGGACACTTCCTTTCTCCTTCCTCCTGCTGCGTTCTGCAGGGCTCACTGGGAACCTGTACCACGCACCATCCTTATCTTCTCTCTTGTGTCCCGTACAGCCCTGCTGCTGCTTCTGCTGCCATGTGCTCTTGGCCACCCCAATGCATTTCAGGCCTGGGGAATGCTGAGAACAAAGATTTTCTTTTCATCTCAATGCTAGAATCATGGAATCATTAAGGTTGGAAAAGACCTCTAAGCTCCTCCATTCTAACTGTCAGCCCATCCCCCCCATGCCTGTTAAACCATGTCCTGAAGGACCACAGCCACATCTTTTTTGATCTCCCTCCAGTGATGGAGACTCCCCCACTGCCCTGGACAGCCTCTGTCAGAGCTTCACCACTCTTTTGGTAAAGAAATATTCCCTAATATCCAATCTAAACCTCCCCTGGTGCAACTTGAGGCCATTTCTTCTCATTCTATTCCTTGTTCCTTGGGAGCAGAGCCCACCATCCACCTCGCTCCAGCCTCCTTTATGGGAGCTGCAGAGAGTGATGAGGTGTCCCCTCAGCCTCCTCCAGGCTAAACAGCCCCAGGTCCCTCAGCTGCTCCCACATCCCCTGGGCTCCAGACCCTTCCCAGCTCCGTTCCCTTCTCCAGACGTGCTCCAGCCCCTCAAGGTCTTTTCTGCACTGAGGGCCCCACAGCTGAACCCAGGATTTAAGATGTGACATCACCAGCACTGAGTCCAGGGGGACGATCCCTTCCCTGCTCCTGCTGGCCACCCCATGGCTGATCCAAGCCAGGATGCTGTTGGCCTTCTTGGCCACCTGGGCCACTGCTGGCTCATGTTCAGCCACTGGCAACTAGCACCCTCAGTTTTTTTTCCACTGGGCAGCTTTCCTACCACTCTTCCCCCAGCCTGGAGCGCTGCACTGAACATCCTGTGGTTGGTTTTTTTAAGTCCTNTGTCCCTTGTCACTTGGGAGAAGGGCCCAGCTCCCTCCTCTCCACAGCCTCCTTTCAGGGAGTTGCAGAGAGCAATGAGGTCTCCTCTCAGCCTCCTCTTCTTCAGGATAAACACCCCCAGCTCTCTCAGCTGTTCCTCATCAGGCCTGTTCTCCAGCCCCTTCTCCAGCTTCGTTCCTCAGAGGGACTCGCTCCACAACCTCAACATCCTTGTTGTAGGGAGGGGCCCAGAACTGAACACAATATTCAATATTCAATAGTCCATCCTCCTTTGCTTGTTCTCCAGCAGTGTTTTGTCTGATTCCCATTTGATCCGTTTTGGTTTTTTTTCTAAGCAAAAAAAAGCCATGAAACTGGTAACTGTGTAAGAAACCCGGCTGTAATACTGATATTTCAGGAGAGCCCTGTTAATGATACGTTATTCTTTCGGCTCTGGATGTGTTGGCAAGGCAAAAAGCCAGTTGTGCAACTGTCACGTTGCAGTGGCCAATTAGAACGTGGAACTCGTTTGCTCTCCAGATGAAGAGCTGCTTTTCACCAGCTGGTTTAAGAGGACTCGCTGAGCAAGCTCTGAGGTCAGCGGTGGTGACGTGAGAACCTGGTGGCAGGGGTCAGCCAAGGGGTTCGAGTCAGGAAGCCCAACGGTGCGGGAAGCAGCGGATCTGGTGTGGGGTGACGGCAGCCAGCATCGTGCCTGGGGAGGGTGCCTGGAAACACCTGGCCTTCTGCTGCCACCTGGGTTTGCTGGGAGGGTTTTATATGCAGGTGGATGTACGTAGATATTCTTTTTGCACTTGGGAATAGTATTTTCAAGGACACACCTACCCTTAGAGCAAGGTGCCCGCTGCTCCCTGGGCTCTCAAGGCTTGCCTGCTTCTTAGAATCATAGAGTGGTTTGGTGGGAAGGGGGTTCAAAGCCCACCCAGTCTCCATCTCCTGCCTTGGGCAGGGACACCTCCCACTGGATCAGGGGCTCCAAGCCCCATCCAACCTGGCCTTGAACCCCTCCAGGGATGGGGCAGCCACCCCTGCTCTGGGCAACCTGCACCAGGGCCTCCCCACCCTCACACCAAAACCTTTCTCCCTAAGATCTCATCTCAATCTCCCCTCTTGCACCTCAAAACCATTCCCCTTCATCCCTGCATGTCCTGATCCAGAGCCCCTCCCCAGCTTTCCTGGAGCCCCTTTCAGTACTGGAAGCTGCTCTGAGGTCTCCCCGCAGCCTTCTCTTCTCCAGGCTGAACAACTCCAACTCTCTCAGCTGCCTTCTACTCCTTTGCCCTGTGTTCACCTTCACCCACCTCCTCCTTCCCCAACACCTGAGATATTTCTTTCCTTCTGCCACGGTTCTTCATTTTCTTCTTCCATCTTTGGTGTTGATGGTGGCAACAGCTCTGTCTGCAGCTGCACCTGCTCACTGGGGAAGGAAGTCAAACCTGTCCCTCCAAATTCCTCACTGTGAGCATGCTTCTGGGGAGGCGGAGTTGATCCGTACAATATCCAAGCTGTTTGGGTGTTGTGGGTGTGGACAAGTCCAGCTGGGCCGCTGGCACCCCAGGCTGCGTGCACACGACCAGGTGAGGGCTGGCAGTGGCTGATGTTGCCATTGTCTGGACTTAGACTCATCCAACGGGTTTGTCCAGGAGTTTGGATCCACGTCTGAGTGCCCGAGTGCAGAATTTGACAAGCGTGGGGTTTGAATATGTGCATCTTGCATCATGCTTTTAATTATTCCCTCTGTAATAACAAATCACACTTGGTTATGCAGCAGGGCACCACGTGCAGTTGTTTCTGAAGGACTGTGAACCCTGGGTGTTGAAGATCCTTTTCCGAATGAGTCCCTTGAGCGTGGAAGCCCACTCGTCTCGGTGGTGGGACTGGGGCTGCGTCCGAAAGCAGAGCAGATGAGGAGCCTGCTGCACGAGACAGACCAGGCCAGGCCTGCTTAACAGGTGAACCTACCAGTCATGGAATCGTTGAAGCTGGAAAGGACATTTAAGCTCATCCAGTTCAACCAGCAGCCCAACTGACCATTTCTGCTAATGCATGTCCCAGAGTTCCATGGACACACCGTTTTTTAACCCCTTCAGGGATGGAGACTCCACCGCTGCCCTGGGCAGCTGGTTCCAGTGTCTGGATGACTTGGATGTCATGGTGCTGCATCACTGTCACTGTTTATGCAGTGCTTTTGGCCTCAGGCTGACGCCTGGACACTGAGCTGATGTGAGAACACAGTGACCAGAGTCTCTGGGCTAGGGACAGTGATGCCAGCTGCATTTCACAGCTGTTCCCATCATTCATGTTTCCTCATAGATTTCTCAGAGGCCAAGGAATGGGTGCAGCAGGCTCAGGGGGAGCACCCTGTGTTTGTCTGGGGAAGGAAGAAGGGGCTGAGCAGTGGGACAGAATCAGATTGTCTCCCATACAGAGCAAGCTGCTGTGGAAGCTGCTTCTGTCTCTGTACTGTTCTGTCTTCTTCAGCTGAACCTCAGGTGCGGATTTGTCTGTGCAGAGGACGGGTGCGTATGTGATGCAGGAGGATGCTGCAGGCACACCTGGGCAGCAGAGGTCGGGGAGGGGAGAGCACACAGACAAGAGCTTTTGCCAGGTGGAGGCAACCAGTGGATTTTTGAGGGGTAAGAAGTTTTCATCCCGATAGTCCCTTTGCCTCTTTGTGGATTTGTGCTTTAGCTGGGGTTGTTTATCCTGGAGAAGAGGAGGCTGAGGGGAGACCTCATTGCTCTCTGCAACTACCTGAAAGGAGGTTGTGGAGAGGAGGGAGCTGGGCTCTTCTCCCAAGTGACAGGCAACAGGACAAGAGGGAATGGCCTCAAGCTCCCCCAGGAGAGATTTAGGCTGGACATTAGGAAAAAAATTTTCACAGAAAGGGTCATTGGGCACTGGCAGAGGCTACCCAGGGATGGGGTTGAGTCACCTTCCCTGGAGGTGTTTAAGGGACGGGTGGATGAGGTGCTGAGGGACATGGGTTAGTGTTTGATAGGAATGGTTGGACTCGATGATTCGGTGGGTCTCTTCCAACCTGTTTGCTCTGATTCTGTTATTTAAGCAGAAAGTTCTCAAGGTGTTTAAGTGCTGTAGTGAGACTGACACAGGGTATTTAAAAATGAACTCCATTTTTTCTTATTGAATGGTACCAGCTACAATATCATTTTTAAAAATATTTGAAATAAAAGGTGCTATTTCAGTGAGCGGCAGTCCACATCTGCTCTGCCTTGAGACCCCACCTGGAGTCCTGTATCCAGTTCTGGAGTCCTCAGCACAGGAAGGACATGGACATGTTGGAGTGAGGCCAGAGGAGGCCACAGAGATGATCCGAGGGCTGGAGAACCTGCCATATAATGAGAAGCTGAGAGAGTTGGGGTTGTTCAGCGTGGAGAAGAGAAGGCTGTGGGGAGACCTTAGAGCAACTTCCAGTCCTGAAAGGGGCCTCAGGAAAGCTGGGGAGGGGCTGTGGATCAGAAAGGGCAGGGACAGGATGAGGGGAACATTTTTGAGCTGCAAGAGGGGAGATTGAGAAGAGATCTTAGGGAGAAATGTTTTGGTGTGAAAGTGGGGAGGCCCTGGCCCTAGTGGCTGCCCAGAGCAGTGGTGGCTGCCCCATCCCTGGAAGGGTTCAAGGCCAGGTTGGATGGGGCTTGGAGCCCCTGATCCAGTGGGAGGTGTCCCTGCCCATGGCAGGGGTGGAACTGGATGGGCTTTGAGGTCCCTTCCAACTCAAACAGTTCTGTGGTTCTATGAGATTGTAAGAATCCATAAAGTGTGTTTGTTTGGTGTCTGTGCTGCATGACAACAGCTTGAGTAGTTCCTGTTGAAACACCCGTACAGTCACATTTCCCAGCACACTTTATAGCTCACAGCCTGCCAGGTATCAGCCAACAGAGGGCCTGAATCCCACCTGGTGACTCTGCTCCCTTTTCCTAATGACAGTATTGAAATCTCTTTGCATTCTGAGGACGCTGGCATCATGGGTTGCTTCAGAGCATGGGGACAGTGAAACGCTGCGATTGCTGTGGCTGGAGGGTGGTAGGTGGCTATTGAATGTGTGTCCTGGTTTTGCAGAGAGCTGAACCATCTGTAGAAATTCAATGAGCCCCAAGAGCTGTTTCGGTATTGCAGTCAGTGCATCGGGCTCGTTGTTTCCGTGCCAGCTTGTTCTGGTTCAATGCAGCAGGTTTCAGACCTGTTGGGCTGCAATTCAATGCTTCCAAAATGACGTTTTTATGCCTCCCCCACCTCCAGGAGCTTCTCTTTGTATTTTAAAACATTTAGTGCCTGTGGAAGGAAGAGCAAGTGTGCTCCAGCTTAAGGAGCCAGTCAGCCTGAGGAGGCTGCGAGCAGTGTGAAATCCATTGCTTTGACAGAAATGGATAAAATCAGCAGCGTCACGTGTGCCAAGCAGCTTGGATTTTGTGGAGAAGGACGTGTTGGAAAGATCCAACATGGATCAGTGGGCTGAGGCCAACAGAATGAGGTTCATCAAGGCAGAGTCCTGCATTTGGGGCACAACCCTCTGCAGAACTCTGGGCTTGGAGAAGAGCAACTGGAAAACTGCTGGGCAGAGAAGGACCTGGGGGTGTTGGTTGACAGGGACTGAACATGAGCCAGCAGTGGTCCAGGTGGCCAAGAAGTCCAACGGTGTCCTGGCTTGGATCGGGAACAGCATGGCCAGCAGGTCCAGGGAGGGGATTCTGCCTCTCTGTTCAGCACTGGCGAGGCCACTCCTCGAATCCTGGGTTCAGTTTTGAGCCCCTCATTGCAACAAAGACATCTTGGTCCTGGAGCATGTCCAGAGAAGGGAATGCGGTTGGTGAAGGGGCTGGAGATCAAGTCTTATGAGGAGCGGCCAAGGGACCTGAGGTTGTTTAGCCTAGAAAAGAGGCTGCGAATAGATCTTATCACTGTGTGCAGCTCCCAGAAAGGAGGTTGCAGGGAGGTGGGTGCTGGTCTCTTCTCCCAAGTGACAGGTGACAGGATGAGAAGGAACGGCCTCAAGCTGCACTAGGGGAGGTTCAGATTGGATATTAGGAAAAACTTCTTCAGTGAAAGGGTTCTCAAAGACTAGAACGGCTGTCCAGGGTGGTGGTGGTGGCCCCATCCCTGGAGGTGTTTAAAAGATGGGCAGGTGAGGTGCTTAGGGATGTGATTCAGTGGTGGATGGGTATGGTTGGACTCAGTGATCTCTCAGGTCTTTTCCAACATAGGGATTCTATGATTCTGTGACTTGTGAGTGCAGCACTTGGGGCCTGGCAGCTCCTTAGCTTTTCATGCTGGCTGTGATTCTCGCTCTGACTTGGCAGCATCTCCTTGGGTGGTCCATGCTTCCTCCATGTTCCCATGGCCATTCTGCCATGGCTCCGGTTGTCCTCCCATAAACCCCTTACTGTCACCACCTTGAGGCTTTTGTAGGCTGTTCTCACTTTGGATTTTGCACAAGTTAGGTGCTTTACTTTCTCTTTGTGCCCTGGAAAATCCCCTCTGAAGTCCATTACAGCCTGTATTTCAGTGATTTAGGTGCGTTGTACCATGTCAGACAAGAAGCAGAACTGGCCCTGGCCCAGGTTGCCCAGAGCAGGGGTGACTGCCCCATCCCTGGAGGGGTTCAAGGCCAGGTCGGATGGAGCTTGGAGCCCCTGATCCAGCAGGAGGTGTCCCTGCCCATGGCAGGGGTGGAACTGGATGGGCTTTGAGGTCCCTTCTGACCCAAACCATTTTTTGACTCTGATCTAAAAACCACCTTTGGCCAGTTCTATTGGTTTTCATGCTGCCTTAAAGGCTTTTTTTGCGTTAAGATCATCTCATCTTCCATCCACATCATTTTTCCACTTGGTATGGGGAGGATGCGCTGTGGCTAGTTCGATCTACGTACGCTGCGAATTGCTCTGTTCCACCGTGCCAGACAGAACCTGCAGGTCACTGGCTGGTCCCTCCACAGCCCATTGCAGGGAGAAGATGAAGCCTTGGTGACCTGAACACCTTCACTGCCACGTGTCTAGGAGCCCCTGACTCCCCTCAGCCTCCTGCAAGTTTGGACAGTGGCTACAGCTCGTCGAGCACAGTCTGTAGCAATCTGGACTTGGAAACTGTCATCCAAGAAGCAGGCTACCTCCTTCAGGAGAATGGGGCCTGTGGGGTTGTCCTGCTTCCCAGAGCTCTCCTAGGAGAGGAGTTGGCCACGAGGACAGCTTTGGTTGTGATCCAACTTAAGTCTAGAGACTCTGCCTGGAGGTGGCTTTAGAGTCTTCTTCATCCAAGGTTTTGATGTTTCCAGGATGAAAACCATGTCAGATGTGTTCTTGATGCTGGAGCAGTCTCCGTGATGCAAACCGCCTGTTTCACTCTGAGTCATGTGTTAATCACGCTCTTCCCGATGGGAAGGCTGGAGGTTGTTGAAGATCATCTGACCTGAGGATGCCCTGTAGACACGTTGAAGTCATCGCTTACCAGCTGCACAGGTATGTTTAAAACCAGCTGATACTCCTACGCAGAACCATGCCAGGCACCCAGTGTCACCATCCTGGATTTCATTGAATAGAATCATAGAATGATTTGGTTTGGAAGGGACCTCGGAGCCCATCCAGTTCCACCCCTGCCATGGGCTGGGACACCTCCCACTGGATCAGGGCCTCCAAGCCCCATCCAACCTGGCCTTGAACCCCTCCAGGGATGGGGCAGCCACCACTGCTCTGGGACTTTGTGGAAAACGCCAGGAGAGAGGTCTCCAGCTGCAGGTCTTCTCCCTTCTTCAGAAAAGCCAAGGTAGAAAAAAGGCATCTGACCTGCCCTCTCGAGCAAACCCATGGGACCTCCCTTTGCCATGCCTTGTGAGTGTGTTTTTTCCTTCCCTCAAGCCTTCTGACGAGTGTGTCGCTGACACGAGCTGTGGAAATGCCTGGGAAAGCTGGAGATATGGGCTGCTTTATTCTTCTTTCTATAAATCCCTTTGATGTAAAGCATCTGCAGCAGCAAACAGTTTCTTCCATCAGCGGGAGATCATTGAGGGGGGGATTTTTAATAAGTGAAGTATTGAAACATCTTGCTTTTCTGGTACACTTTTCTGGCAAGGGGATGTGATTCGCTTAACGACACTCACAAAACAAGTTTTATTTAGAAGCCAAGTGTGGATACTCACGAGCCGAGGATGAAATTGGTTCTGGTTGATGTTTGCTTCACCTTGAGTTTTGCACTGTCCCTGGGCAGAGTAACACAAGCCGTGTGGAGTGCCGAGTTATCGAAGCAGAGGGCACAGCAACAAGGCATAGACTGCTCCTCGAATCCTGTGTTCAGTGCTGGGCCCCTCACCACAAGAAGGATGTGGAGGCTCTGGAGCGAGTCCAGAGAAGAGCAACGAAGCTGGTGAAGGGGCTGGAGAACAGGCCTGATGAGGAACGGCTGAGAGAGCTGGGGGTGTTTATCCTGGAGAAG
The DNA here is from genome assembly GCA_013389865.1 of Piaya cayana. Classification (NCBI taxonomy): domain Eukaryota; kingdom Metazoa; phylum Chordata; class Aves; order Cuculiformes; family Coccyzidae; genus Piaya; species Piaya cayana. The sequence continues at coordinate 8,082 of WAAB01022241.1, read as the reverse complement.
AGGAGGCTGAGGGGAGACCTCATTGCTCTCTNTGAGTCACCTTCCCTGGAGGTATTTAAGGGACGGGTGGACGAGGTGCTGAGGGACATGGTTAGTGTTTGATAGGAATGGTTGGACTCGATGATCCGGTGGGTCTCTTCCAACCTGGTTATTCTATGATTCTATGATCAGCTGGAAGTGCCTGTCCATGCATCAGCATCACGGCACAGTGGAGAATCCATGAACACCCTCTGTCAGCCTGACGTGGAGGAGTGCCAGGGAAACCCAGAGTGTTGTAGGCCTCGGACAAGGCTTTGTGGCATTCCCTGGTGAAGCCTGCTGGCACGTGTTACCTGGCTGGGAGGCTGTCGGCTGTGTGAGCCACGTGTGGAACGTTGTTTCCCTGGGGAGAGTACATGGCAGAGAACAAAAGAACCCAAACAGGCCCAAAATTCACAGAATCATAGAATCACCGAATCACCAGGTTGGAACAGACCCACCAGATCATCGAGTCCAACCATTCCTATCAAATACAGACAGATGCACAGCAAGAATATCAGATCAACAGAAGTTTCCCCAGTATGAACCCAGCAGCAAAATCAGGTCCCACTGCTGAGGCAGGGACAAGAAGAGATGAATAACTGGAGCTTGACGTGAAATAAAATTAATATTCANAAAACAGCACCATTAATTTAGTCAAGGAGGTGCTAACGAGCTACTGCCAAGGTTTTCTGCTGCTGCAAGATGATGCTCCACAGACAGTGAAAAAGCAAGTACTGTTATTGCAAAGGGAAATACATTTATACACATAAATTAAACACATTTTCCAGCTGGAGGCTTCTTGGACCTGCTGTAAAGAAATAAATAGATTAAAACTAAGGAAAATTAAGAGATGATACTGCAGCTGGTCTCTATTTTGGTGTCTTTTGAGGATCTCTTAACAACTTCCACATGACCATAAAGTATTTCTCATGGAATTCCTGTAGCGTCAATGAAGTGGAGCCAGGACCTTGAGCACAGAAAGAGATTCCAATTTCAATCTTTGTGTTCACCTTGTGTTGGGAGACTTCCCAGTTTCTGCAAAACCGCCTGTTGTTCCAGGCTGAGGTGGCTGGGATGTGGTGTGAAGCGGCCAGGGACTCCAGCCCGAGAGGGACGGTTTCTCTGGTTCCCCGGAGCCCTCCTGGGTCACCCCAGCTTCTATCACCCCTGGGGAGAGGAGCAGAATGGGAGGAATGGAGTGGTGCTCAAGGATGAAGCAGTTGCCTGCTCTTCAGAGGAGAAACAGGCAGGCAAACGGCACAGAGGAACTTTAATTAAATGGGTTTGTGACTGTACACTGCAAATGCAATGGTGAAAGAATGGGTGATAATCTTAGCTGAGCCACTAAACCTTTCCGTTAAGTGGTTTGTGTGCTGTTTGTGAAACCAAGCGATTGCTAACGGTGCGTTTTGAACACTTCATCTTTGCCTGAAGAGGTTTGCGTGCTCCCAAAAGGAGCTTGGGGATGGCGTTAACAATCCTCCTGGGTAGCAGCTCACCCCTTTGCGTTGTTTCATCTCTACAGACAGGGAGACCAGTTGTTGTCACTCTAGACAGTGCAGGAAAAGGGAGGAAGGAAAGACTGGGAAAAACAGCATCATCCTTTTTAACATGCTACAAAATGATGCTGTCGAGGGTTCTGCTGGCCTCTGAGCCCTGATTTGTGTTCAGAGGAGGGTTGAAAACCTTGGAGATCCTCAGTGAATGCTGCTCCTGAGTTTGTACACGCTCTGGTTTGACTTTTTTTTTTTTTTAGCAGATAAAGAAGAAATTACAATTGACTTGGGTTTTTTTGTTGTTAAGATCATTGCCCAGCCCTCTCGTGACTCACTTGAAGCCCAACATGGAATCATAGAATCATAGAACAACCAGATTGGAAGAGACCCACTGGATCATTGAGTCGAACCATTCCTATCAATCACTAAACCATGTCCCTCAGCACCTCATCCACCTGCACGTTAAACCCCTCCAGGGAAGGTGACTCAACCCCCTCCCTGGGCAACCTCTGTCAGTGCCCAATGACCCTTTCTGTGAAAATTTTTTTCGTAATGTCTAGCCTAAATCTCCCCTGGTGGAGCTTGAGGCCATTCCCTCTTGTCCTGTCCCCTGTCACTTGTGCCCATGCCTGGCAGGGCTCCATGTTCTCACTTAGCTGCCCAGCACCATGAAGTTTCTCTCTTGTGGACTAACCTCTTCTGTCCTGAGGAGTAACCTTTTGGTTTTTTTAAGGGTGATGAAGTGATAATGTTGCAGTAAAGCCTTGCTCTGCTGGCACCAAGCCAGGGCTCTGGAATATTGACATAACAGTCAAATGGCTTTTTTCTTTTTTTTTCCTCCCCCTCTCAATTCCTTTGGGTTTGGTTTTGTTGGTTTTTATTTTTCAGTTACAGTTGGTTTATTGCTGTTTCTCCTCATCTGGGCACCATTAGATCTGGCAGCTGTGGGATGGGATGTGGCCTGAGCTGTCTCAGCCCTGCTCAGATGTGCTGAGCTCTGGCTTAAGGGCAGTCTTGTGATTTAGGCTTTGGTTTTCCCTGTGCAACAGCCGCTCTGTGCTAAGCTCGCTCCTTCCCCACCGCAGCAGCGACTCAGGACGGTGGCTGGTCAGGATGACTCTCTGCTCTGTTGTGTTCTCTGGACGCGATGTCTTTGTGGTGCTGGTGGAGCCGGAGCCAAGCCACCCATCTGACGGCGGGGAAAAGCGCTACAGGGATTTTTACCACACTCTGATGTGGAAAGCACTGAAGCTGGGCGCTAGGAGGGCTGCAGCGAGCCCGTGTGTTGCTCAGCGGAGGCCGGGGTGGCAGTGCTGGAGCTCAGGGGTGTCGCAGCTCGCTGGTCCTTGTTCTCCATCTGCAGAGAAGAATGGGGAGTGGTGGTGGGTGCTGCGGCCAGGCTGGAGGAGCAGCTTGCTCAGGATGGCAGTGAAAGCATGAAATAAGGCGAAGAACCTACTAAGTCTGGTGTTGATTGAAAAGCGCCGCGAGGACTGGAGCATGACGGTAGAAGCCGGGGCTGGGTTTGCTCTGCGGGATGGAAGTGGGGCGCTCTGGCTTCCTCATTGCAAGCGCTGTCATCTGAGTCACTTCTAGGCATCACGAGGCTGTCCCCGTCAGGTTCGTAGCTTCCCTTTGCTTGACTGCGATGGGGAGAACGCAGACCTACTGAAAAAAGGAGAGGTGGTGGCGAGGAGCAGCTAGAGGAGGATGGCTTCTCGCTTGCACAGGCGCTGGCTGCACCCGGAGCCCTCTGGTACGTACGCCCACATCCCAGAGAGTGTCCTGAGCTGGGAGGAAAGCGCCAGCCGTGGCCCAATGAACTATTGTGGTGAATAACAATGCAGAGAAGCACAAAAAGTCTTTTTGTGCGCGTGGTTTAGGCTGGAAAGGCATTGCTCACCCATAGAGGGAGCATTCCTGTAAGGAAAAGTGGCTTAAGCCCACATCTCCAGTGACTGCTCCAGGACCTGAGCAATNAGATTTAGGCTGAACATTAGGAAAAAAATTTTCACAGAAAGGGTCACTGGGCACTGGCAGAGGCTGCCCAGGGAGGTGGTTGATTCACCTTCCCTGGAGGTGTTTGAGGTGTGGGTGGACAAAGTGCTGAGGGACATGGTTTAGTGTTTGATAGGAATGGTTGGACTCGATAATCCGGTGGGTCTCTTCCAACCTGGTTGTTCTATGATTCTATGACTTGGGAGAGGAGTGAGCTCTGAATGATCAGCTCCTCAGTGCTTTCTGGACGGCTCTCGTGCTGGGTGTGAGCTGGGTGCTGCTGCGGTGGGACCGTGGTGGGCATGGGGCCTTGGGCTTGGCTTTTAAGCCTGTCGTTGCAGACAAACTTGAGGGTGGGCTGAGGGGAACAGGAGTGACATTGCTGCAATTGGCTGTCAGGGAGCCTCTGGCAGGACCATGCATTTAGGCTTTTAGCACAGAGCAAATACGTGAGTGCAGGTGTATTTGACACCTCCCCTCCAGTTCTCTGCCGGGGTGATCACGCTGTCTCTGCCTCCTGGGGGGGGACCTTGATCCACTGGGCTCCTTGGCAGCTTAGCAGAGCTGCACTGCAGCACCTTAATGCCATTTAATTATTTTTAATGTTAGCTGCAAATAACAGCTTTGATTTCCTCAGTTTCTCCTGCCTTTGGTTCTCCGTGCGTGCTGATGGAGGAATGCAGCCCGTGTCATCTCAGTGCCACAGGCGGCAGCTCTCGCACCTTCCCAGTGCCCACTGCCCCTCGGCCAGGCTCTTTACTGGTGTATTCTGCACCAGTTTAATGAGCAAACAGGGCATACCAGTTTAAGTAACATGGTGTTCTACAGAGTGAGGCTCAGCAAAGAGCCCCGTGCGTCACTGCACACAATGCCAGGACTTTTTTGTGTGTGGTGCGATGGCTTTTTTGTTGCAATAGGAAATGCTTTCTGCAGAGCGTGTGATTCCTGCTGCCTGCAAGGGCTGGCTTCTTCGCTTCCTGAAATAAAGCAAAGCAGCATACTTGGTTCCTCTAATTCTCTTGAACAATGTGTATGTTTGCAAGAGAAAAGCGAATGTGGTCTCCCTTCTCGTTGGGATGAAGAGGTTCTCACTTTCAGGTTGCCAGAGCTATTTTTAAGGCTGAGACCTGATTTTTTTTTTCCCAATTTAGTTTGTTGCTCTGTTTTCAGAGCTTGTACCCCTGTAGTTTCCCTGCTGTCCAAGAGAAGAGGAGAGAACATAGAATCAGATAGTGGTTTGGGTTGGAATGGACCTCAAAGCCCATCCAGTCCCACCCCTGCCATGGGCAGGGACACCTCCCACTGGATCAGGGGCTCCTAGCCCCATCCAACCTGCCCTTGAACCCCTCCAGGGATGGGGCAGCCACCCCTGCTCTGGGCAACCTGGGCCGGGGCCTCCCCACCTTCACACCAAAACATTTCTGCTTAAGATCTCATCTCAATCTCCCCTCTTGCAGCTAAAAACCATTCTCCCTGCTCCTGTCCCTGCAGTCCCTGATCAAGAGCCCTTCCCCAGCTCTGGGCAACTGAGGTGGGGGCTGGTTCTGGTTTGTAGAGTAGTTGCTATCACTCTCATAGCCTTGGTTAAGCCTGTCTCGTGGCTGACAGCTGGTTATTCAAGAACCAGTTTGAACCCTTTTCCAGCAGGTGGCTGGCTGAGGATAGAGGACGTGTGTGCGTGATCCCACATCATGGAAGGATTTTTCTCTGCAGAGCTTGACTTGGCTGTGCAGGTTTCTGAACTGCTTCTCTTTTAAGAACCTGAGTCCCCATTGCTGCTGTTTGTATAGCTCTCCAGTTGAGTTCAGATGCCATACTGGGTCTTGATGTTTGTTTCTGGCTTGTGGCAATATGAAATCTAGTGCAAGAGCTTTCCTTGGAACAGTAAATATCCAGTTTTGTCTGGTGCAGTTGTTTGTTCTAGCCCATACTTAGAATCATAGAGTAGTTTGTGTCAAAACAGACCTCAAAGCTCATTCAGTCCCACCCCTGCCATGGACAGGGACACCTCCCACTGGATCAGGGGCTCCAAGCCCCATCCAACCTGGCCTTGAACCCCTCCAGGGATGGGGCAAAACTTCACTTGGTGTCACTGTGTTTCTCCTTTGCATGGGAAGAGCAGTGCGGCTTCCTGGTCTTCAGGACAAAGTGTCAAGCAGGCGTCAGTCCTGTTGGCTTAGAAACTAAATCTACCTGCTTGCACCCTAACAATTTTCCCTTTCCTCCCAGGTTTGGAAGCTCTGGCCATGGATCAGAAAGGCTATCGACGAGGGAGCTTCCAGAGCAGCACTAGCGATGAAGACATGCTGGAAATAGCAGGGGCATCTCTGGACTTCTCCATGACAGACGATGACCCACCACTCGACAGGGAGATGGGAGGTAACGCTCCTGCATCACTCTGCTTTCCCATTTTCATAATGGCTTTTGGTAGGATTTCAGAGTCATGTTTTCTGTACGGGTCCCAGCAGCCTTTGCCAAGAGGGAATCACAGCACCAGTGTGAGTTCTGCACAGCATCACATCCTGAACAGACTTGTGCAGAACAGCTAAACGCTTGTTTATGTGCCACACTTGACTCCCAGCCTGGCTTTGTAACCAGTGGGAGGCGCGTGTTCCATGCATAGGAGGAAATCTCCTTCAGATAAGTGGAAAGCTCAAGAAGCACATGAGGGACTGTTGTCCTGGGGAGGCGCTGCTTGTCTGTCTCTACTGCCGAGCTGTCCTTGTGCTTTGAGTAACCTTTCAGAGAGGAAAGCAGCTCTCTGACCTGTCTGTGTGGTTACTTTGCTCTTCAGTGTAGCATATCCAGTGTAGCAAGGCCAAATGGCGGGTCCTGCACTTGGGGCACAACAACCCTGAGCAGCTCCAGACTAGGAGAAGTGTGGCTGGAAAGTGCCTGGAGGAGAAGGACTTGGGGGTGTTGGTTGACAGAAACTGAACATGAGCCAGCAGTGGCCCAGGTGGCCAAGAAGGCCAATGGCATCTTGGCTTGGATCAGAAACAGTGTGACCAGCAG
>WAAB01022240.1:32213-48575 GCA_013389865.1 Piaya cayana | reverse complement strand
CTAGCTCGGTGCTTCCCTGGCAGATCATGTGCTCCAGAGGACAGCCACACTGCCCTCCCTGCTTTACCCCTCTCTGAGAGGCACAAGTTAGTCCCAGTTGCACGGGCTGGTGCTGTGGCCAGGGACGCTTATTAACATACACGATGCCTGTATCAGCATCTTAGCACTACCTTTAATGATGAGGCTGTTGGCCTTCCCTCTGTGCTTCTGGAGCAGCGATGCTGAGCTGTGCTGGGTCACAAGATGGTTCTGCTGGGCACCAGACAGGGAAGCAGCAGTGGTTTCAGCCTGACATCCTAGCTCTGCTAGCACAGCCTTGCAGCATTAACACACCTTTTCTCTCGTGCTGAGTTTTGGCAGCTGCTTTGAGGCTGTTCAGGACAGAACCAGTCCAGGCAGTCAAAGGCTGCTGTTTTCAGAGTCTTCCTGGCTAAGCCCAGCAACATTTTGCTGGGCAGTCTCAGACCCTGTGCCAGTGTTCTCCTTGGCTTCCTCTAGCACTGGGCGGATGGAAAGCCTGCCTTCTGGGAAGCACATAGAACTATTTTCATTGCCACAGTATTTCTAAGAACTCACTAATGCATGGAACTGAGACATGTATGAGAAATGCATTTCAGTAGCAGAACAGCTACGTAACTCTTTCCTAGTTCTTGTGCCACAAAGTATGGTGTAAGCCCAGGACAAAGATCCAGCTGCAAACTACTTTTCACTCTTGTAGCCTGGCAGGGATAATGCTGAGCAAAAAAAGGGTTGTGAAGAACTTTCCCCCAGCAACTGCTTCCAGCACCTTCCGGGTGCTGCTGCAGGTGCAGCTCACAACTGACACCAGGGGAACACCTCAGGGTCAGGACAGTTCTGGTGGTTGTGCATGGCATGTTTCTGCAAGCTTTTCCAAACCAGAGTGGATTGATATGGATTTTTTTTGCCCCTGCTTTGGTGAGTGGAAAATCAAACCGCTGTGCCAGGAGCCTGGCACAGACTTGGTCAGCACACCTGGGCTGGCAGGTCAGGTTTCTTCCACTTCTGCCACTTCTGAGGTTTTCTGTGGCACAGCAAGAAGAAACCAAGGAAAAATAAGGGTAAGTTGCTGCTAGGATGTGGCACAGCACTGAAGGCATTGTAATAATTTTTGTAAAGCACTCATTTGCAGAAGTATTGGCAAACATTCAATGCTCCAGGCTGTTGTGGGGAGAAATAAGTGCCAGCAATGGGGAAAAGCTGGGAGAAGAGCTAGGACAACAATAGATTGCTAAAGTGCACATTTGATTTTTCTGGCATAGTCTTTTCCTGCGTGCTTTCAGCTCACTGCCAGAATCAGGCTCTGAGAGCATGAGTTATGCTAAAGATTTCTTTCATCTTCTCCCTGAAGATGATCTTGCCTGTTAAAGAGAAGATGCTGCATGAGCAACCCTATCTAATTTCCTATGGCAGCAGCTTCCCTTATGGCACTCGGAAAGTTATCTCTTAGAGATGACAAAGAGCAAACAGTGTAAGCTGAAGTGGGAAGGCTCTTCATGTTATATCATGTTATAGTTCAGCTGGTGCGTGATGAACTGACTGGGATGTACTGGCATAAAAGGCAAACATAGGGCTGTATCAGCTGTGTGAGCAGGGGTAGCACCCAGAAGAGGGCCTAGCAGCTCATAGATCCCCCAAGCACTGCATTTCATGCCCCGTGGTTCTTCAGGGTTGCTCAGAGGGGAAGACTAGAAAGAGAAACTCAGACATGGAGTCCTCAGCAGAGCTGGCACACGGGAAGGTAGGTACAGCTGTGAAAAGGACTTGCAATCCTCAGGAGCCAAAACTGGAAGTTCTAAAGGGACACCTGAACAATCTTGACTGCAAACAACCTTTTAGCTAATTGTCTATAGGCTAAGACCCAGTCCAGATCAGTCTCTTTGTCCAAACTAATGCAGCTGTGACTTGCCTTTGGTATCTGACCAGCAACCACCAATCAGGCTGTGTAAAAAGGGAAATTTTCATTCTTTTCTACTTCCATTTATTACACCTCTTGTTCCACCCTTTTCCAGCTCTGCTTTTGCCTCTCCTCAGCCTGACCACCACATTTGATGTAGACTTGAGCTTTAGGAATGTGATCCCATTACCCAAGGGCCAGTATGGCTCTTAACCTCTCCTCATAACACTGGCAGCTCTCGTGTTGTTTGTTTCTTCCTGGGTGATGCTATGGTGTATCTTGACATTTTTCCTTTCCCAAGTGTATTTTAAAGTCCTATTTGGCCCTCAGCCCAGACAAGGCTTTCTATGGTGCTCTTAGCTTCCCTCCAGTTTATCTCAAGTGGCTGTGGAGCATTGTAACAGCATCTCTGAGATAACCACATTTCCTGTTTTCTAGTAAACTTTTTTGTCCAGACCAAACATTCACTTGGTGTTACACTGCTTTGCAGCAACATTTTGGACAGGTTATTTGACTTCTCAGCTAGCTCCTCCTGGAGTATCACAAGAGTATAGAAACTACTGTGTGAGATGCAGGGGTCAGACCAGCTGGGATCCTGGCCATGAAGGCAGCCAGTGGAGCTTATTGTAGATTGAAGAGCAATGCAGGCACAAAGCCATGCTTCCTTTGCCATGTGTTTTGAGCAATGCTCAGTTCAATCTTATTTTTACAAAAGTATCTTTCTGCTTGCCAGTCCTTGCTGGGTTGCTCTTCCATAAAAGCATCTGGCTGTTTTTGGTCAGCTCTAGATTATTTTGTCTCCACAGCAACCCTAAGCAATTAATTCCACAGATTTATGATGCACAGCTAAGTAGTATTTATATTTCTTTGGGTTTTTTTACCTGCTATGCCATTATTTAATCAATATCCCCTCATTTCTAGACTATAAAATACCACAAGCAATCATTTCATTAAACACCTTGCTCACTGCATGTGATTTTGTATCTATCAGTTTCTCTCCCTTTGCTGTCTTCCCTGTCCTGTGCATTTGATTTTCCTTTTCCCCTTTTCTGCCTCTTCTTAATTCCATGGGGAGGAAAAGGACAAAACACAGAACCAACCCTCCATGAGTGGGGATATCTGGTATGAACTCCCTCTCTGTGCAGGTAGAGCTTCTCCTTGTAAACTAGCTCTAACAACACTGTCTTCAATTTTTATTACCCAGCCCTTCATGGTAAGATCTTTCTGGAGCTCCACAATGAATCCTCATTTTCACTACACTGAATATCTTGGCCTCACCAGCAAACTCGGCCTCACCAGCAAACTCAGCCCCATCACTGCTTAAACCCATTCCCAGACCACTTACGAGTACAGCTATAATCACAAGCCCTAGCATGCACAGATTTGGACGGGACAGCACTGATACATTCTTCCATATTATACACTGACCATTTTCCATTCATTGTCTTCTGCCTTGTTATTAACCATGGGAATAAACATGTTTTGGAGTACAATAGTTTAGGAGATGTGGTGTGGGACCTTCCTGAAAGTGTTTTGGATGCCTGAGTACATCCACCTACCCTGCCACACCCATGAAACATGATTCCTCACTCCTCTAAGAAATAAGACAAGACTTCTGATAGAATAGGGTTGGGTTTTTTTCCTTTTAATCTCACTTCTTTATACGCCTAAGGATATTATTCCTAATTCTCAATGTCAGATCCACAAGTCACAGATCCCCAGATTTATCCAAAGCTCTTAGAAAAACAAAAACCTAACCCTAGCATCTCATTTGCCTCTTGTCATTCCTGTGGTTTCAGGCTGAATTAAGCAACAGGTTGCACATTCCTTAAGCGCTGAAAGATCTGTGTTGGGGTTCCTCCAGAGCTTTTGGACAAATGCCATCTATGTCATTGACTGTGTTATAAATTTGCTCTGAAACATATCCTGCTGATGCTTTCACTTCAAGCAGGTCACTTTATTCATACCTGCAAAAGGACGTTGCAGCATTGGAATTTCATGTAATCATTAAGGTTGGAAAAAAACTTCTAAAATCATCAAATGGCNTCCAGCCCCTTCTCCAGCTTCACTTCTTCCTCTGCACATGCTCCTGCCTCTCATTGTTTTTCTTGTAGTGAGGGGCACAAACATGAACACAGGATTTGAGGCATGGCCTCAGCAGTGCAGAGTACACGGGGATGATCCCTTCCCTGCCCCTGTTGGCCACATCTTTTGTGATACAGGTCAAGATGCCGTTTCCCTTCTTGGCTACCTGGCCGTGCTGCTGGCTCATGCTCAGCTAGCTGTTAACCAGCATCCCCAGATCTTTTTCCACTGGGCAGCTTTCCAGCCAAGCTTCCCCATGTTGGAGATGATGTTCCCTTTGTTCCTTGGTAGTGTGGATAACTCATTGTGTATTTCTGCTGGGCATTTTGGTTTTGACTGAATGGTCTTTCACACTTCTGTTATATGTTCAGTCTATGGCAAGTGTCCAGTTGAAAATGGCTTTTTGTTTTGGGATGGTTTAGTGTTTAGGTTTTTTTTTTTCTCACTCTAATGGACTGTGTTATGTTTTTTTCATTTAATTTGTTGTGGTTACTAACCTTCAGAGAATTGCAGAAAGTTTTGAGATATGTCAAAGAGTGCGTAATCTCTTCCACTATGTCTCAATTACCCTTGTCTAGTATTCGAAGTCTCCTAGAAAACTCCTAGAAACCTCCTCTTAGCCATCTTTCCACATATTGCAGCCAGCTTTACTAGGGAGGTTACACACCACTTGAGATTTCAACGCTTTCACCTTTAGCTCCTTTGGAGCCACTTTGGAGGAAGTTTGGACATGAAGCATCCAAAGAAGGTGCAGGATTCAAGGCCAAAGCAGCACCATGGATCTGAATCCAGTAGGAAAGTTATGGCCATTCTTTCACCCCTCCTGTGGTTCATTCACACTTGAATGAGGTTCTGGGCAGCTCCTGACCCTGCTCTAATTGCATTCTGGGGAGATGCTGACTATAGGGACATGTTCACAGCAGAGTCCCTGGAGGAAGCATAGAATTTCTAAGGCTCACAGCTGTTTTCTAGACAGGGTAGACCAGCTTGCATTTTGGTCTGTGCACTGAGCTTGCTGTGTCTGGGGTCAGCTCTTAACATCACAGATCTTGGCAATTAACAGCTGGGGAAACCCCAGGTACAACACAGATTTTGTTCCAGTTATGCTTGGCTTCCTGTCAAGCAAAAAGTTGTGGCAAATTAGGATGTTGGAAAATTAGAAAGACAAACCACTTCACAGTCTAGAAAGACCTAGGAGAGCCTTTCAAAGGGATCCTCCCAGTGCTTTTGTGTGTTGGAGGTTTCTGCCACTAACTGAGCCCTGCTGCAGTGCAGCTCCTGGGTCTCTACCAAAGGTATCACCTCATCCAAATACTACCCAGGCTGTAATAACAGCAACCACACAACAAGAGCCTGCCAAGCTGAGCTTGCATGGGCTTCACCCTGCTGCATGCACTGTGCCAGGAGAAGAGTGGAGGGAAAGTACCAGGTACAGCTCTGCATAACCAATGGACCGCATGATGGCTCCCCTGGAGAAACTCAGTCCATGACACAAGATTCCAATTAGGAGAAGGCAGTTATCATTCTGTTTTAAGGCTGTAAGAGAGAACTTGTGTAATTGTATGGCTACAAGTCCGCTGTTGTCCCAGATGGGGAGTGAGAGAGAATGGACTGCAATCCCAATGAGACCAGAAAGGGTAAGTATTTGCCAGTGCAAGATGACAGAAATGGTCCTGCAGAAGCCAGCCTGGATCTGGCATGGCCATCCCTGATCCACAGCTACTACACCTACCCCTAGCTCTTTCCTTCAGAGCTGTTTTGTATGTGCCTAATGTGCACCCTAATGCCTAAGTTGCATCAGGCATGGGGCTATTAGCACAGATGCCACTCTGGCTCCAAGCTCCACACTGCTCGCATTAGCCAGGAATGTGTGGCATCGTGTGTCCCCTGCACAGAGCTTCACAGGTGTCTTGGTGCACGATCCCTAGTGCTCTGAGATGGAATTGCACAGATATTTGCTTCAATTCTTGTGAAAAAGGAGCTGAGCACTTTATAGCCTGGAAAGCCAGTTATAAAGATATTGGTTTGTCTTTGTTGTGGATGGAGCCACCTCTGTGTCTTCACATCCACAGTATGGTTAATCTACAAACTGTCCTCAAACAAGGGAGAGTTGGAGTTTCGGAGGGGACTTTGTATTTGAGATAGTACTGCAAAACATGACCCTGTGCCACAGTCAACAATATTCAGTAATGTATGCCTTTAGCTTTCAATTGCTTTTCTGTTTTGATTTCATCCAAATTGAGGTGTTTCTGTTCTGGTTCTTCATAACTAAATGCAGCAGTTCGGCTCCAGTTCCACTTCTCCATAACTGATTTTTTCATTCTTCTGTAAACTATCTCAGAGAAAGATGGAAGGAAGCTTCTCTGTAAGAATTTCTCTGAAGAAGCCTTGCAGGACATAGGGAGTAGCATAGTTGTGCCACGGTCTCTAAGAAAAGGTGCCACTTTTTCTCAGGATGAGTGCCTGTCTAGTGTATGGAATACATGTGAGTTTTGTATTTGGATGGCTACAAATTTGCTTTTATCCCAGATGAAAAGTAAGGGAGAATAGACTGCAGTCCCAATGGTACAGAAAACAGCAAGTACTTGCCAGTGCAAGCTCACAGAAATTCTTCTGCAAAAGCCAGCCTGGATTCAGAGTGGTCACCCCTGACCAAGGGCTCCTACACCTACCAGAAGCAGCCCCTGGAAGTATCTTCTTTCCTGAAGAAGCCTTGCAGGACACGGGGAGTAGCATGTTTCTGCCAAGGACTCCAAGAAGAGGTGCTACTTTTTCTCAAGATGGATGCAATCAGCATGTCTAGTGTGTGCATCCTCTAGCACTGTGGCTCCTGTGACCCCACGGCAAACACAGGCCATTGCTCTTGTCCCAGGGTGAAGGAAACTTGGCTGCTTTTCAGCCAGATGGCTAACGGCTGGGACAGGAGACGGCGGTGCTAACATTGCATCAAAGGCTTAATGAATTCCAAAATCATGTGTTCCACGTGACAGCACTAATGCTCCCCTTCAGCAGCTCATTTGGAATTCAGTTAAAAACACATTTGTCTAACAAGTTCCCAGAGCTTGTTACTGCTCTCTTGATCCTGTTATCCCCTCGTGGCTCTGCTGCAGCAAGAGCGAGAGGCCAGGGCTGGGTCTCAGCTGAGCTGAATGCTCCACCAGCCCCAAAGCTGTCCCAGGGCACTAGCTTGGCAGTGGGCAGCAGAGCAAGGAAGACAACGCTGCTGAGGCTACATGGCCAACAGACGGAGACTGCATGGCCAAATGACAGCTTACAGGGACGTGGGAGTCCTGACTCCAGGGTGGGGTTTCCTCTTTTTTTTACTGGTGTTTAGTAACTTCAATTCTGTTCTGACAGATTTTTATCCTCTGTGGAAGATGCAGTTTGAGAAAGAGGCCAGACTGCAGTTTAATAATAAATGGCTTAAGTTTCTCTGCAGCTTGTGCAGATGACTTGCTTTTGTCCAGGTTTTATACTTAACAAAATGTTACCCAATGTGTTCTGCCTGCACTGAACAAACTCAGCATGATGTGTTTTACAGATCTTTCCTACCTAGAATTATAGAATCATAGAATCGTTAAGGTTGGAAAATACCTCTAAGATCAAGTCCAGCTATCAACACAATACAAATATGCTCACTAAACCATGTCCTGAAGAACCACATCTACACAGCTTTTGAAACCTCTAGGGATGACGACTCCACCACTTCCCTGAGCAGCCTGTTCCAAGGCTTCACCACTCTTTCAGTAAATAATTCTTTTCTAATATCCAACCTAAACCTCCCCTGATACAACCTGAGGACATACTTCCTCTTCTCNAATCATAGAATCGTTAAGGTTGGAAAATACCTCTAAGATCAAGTCCAGCTATCAACACAATACAAATATGCTCACTAAACCATGTCCTGAAGAACCACATCTACACAGCTTTTGAAACCTCTAGGGATGACGACTCCACCACTTCCCTGAGCAGCCTGTTCCAAGGCTTCACCACTCTTTCAGTAAATAATTCTTTTCTAATATCCAACCTAAACCTCCCCTGATACAACCTGAGGACATACTTCCTCTTCTCATGTGTATATACATATATGTATGTGAAACAGCAATGTAGCTCTATGTTCTTTCTAAATCTCCCACTTAACATCTTCCTTCAGTTTTATATTCTCACTGTGTTCACACTGTTTTTTTTACCCTGTGTGCAAGAGCAGTTAGCACTTGGATGAGTCTCTTCCTGCCTCTTCCCAGTTTAAACATCCCAGTTGATCTTCCTTTGTCCCCTTATGTATAAACCCTATCCTTTTCTGTAGGGACTGCTGCCAAAGGAGATGGTTGATCTAGTCTGACATGAATAGGAGAGGAGAATCTTCTGTTTGCAGAGGTTCTTTACTTTGGCTGTTGGGAATGTCTTTAGGTTTGAGCTTGTAAGTTAGCTTTGGTTTGACAGAGTCAATCTCTGCTGTCCTGATAGATGCTGAAAAGTCTGGAGCTTCTCAGAAGTGAAATTTGTTATTGCTAAGTGTTTTGCTAACACTTTCCCATCTAAGAAAATGGGATCCTATGTGTCAGACAAATAAAATGCTGGAAGGCTGGTTGTAGGAGGGGGGGATTACCAGCATCTTATGAAACAGAAATTGTACTCTCTGCATTCCTGCTGTAATTATACCTGCTAGAGAAGAGCCTCTGCACGACAAGACAGTTTATTTAAATTGTTACCAGGTAGGGACTTGTCAATTCACAGTGTATTAGGCCCATAAGAGACCACAAGATCACCTGACCAGACTGCTCAGATGACCCAGGGGAAGGCTTTCATGCAGTCTTCACCACATTGTGCAAAGCCTTCTCCAGGGGCTCAGAAGGACCCAGGGTGTATGTTGCCTCTGCTGCTGACCGGTGTCTCATACCAGCTCATTATTCTGTCTTCTCAGACTGTCCACTTCAGGTGTCAGTGGTGCAGCAGCCTATGCCTAGTGCCCTGGGCCATTTCCAAAGCTGTATCCTGCTTTGGTGGCTCTGCGGTCTCCTGGCATTACTTGAGCAGCAGTGGGAACTGGTTCCTCCTATCTGAATTGTGTAGAGCATCTACCCTGCTTCTGCTCCTATGGGCAGCTGTGTTCCTACCAGCTGTGGCTGTTTGCTGATACTACCCATGTACCTCCCTCTCCTGGGAGCACATTGCTACAGTGCCTGCCTGTGCAGACTTGCAGTTTTGCTGGTCTGGGCTTTCACACTTGTCTGTAAGATCAGGGTAGATGGACATTGGTGTCTTGTGGGTCTATAGGTTTTCTCATGCTCCCCCTGATTCCATGAGTCTTGTGTTCCTGCCTGGGGCAGCAGTTTTGTTTACGCTGACCACAGTAGACTGTAGCATGGTCTGAGCCCCAACCTACACCATAAGCAGGAGCTCCTGTTGCCCTTGCCTGCATGGAGTTGCCATCCCTTTAGCGGTGGCAAAGCATCCCAGGCAAGTCTGGTGCTCTCTGTTAGCATTTGTAGCAAAGGATGCCTGGTCTGGAGCACGTTTGCAGGAAAACTGATGCAAAAAATAAACATGAGAGATTATGAAGATTTTCAGATAAGAAAGTACTGTGAGAATACTGTGCAGAAAGCTGCACAGAATTAGGTCTTCAGTTGCTACATGAGCACTGTGAAAAGCATTCTTACTGCATTTTGCTGGCAGCATCAGCTTCTTCAGGCATTACATGTGCCAGGAATCAACGTGACTGTAGAGGAGATCCAGGCACAACTGGGTCAGAGACCTGCAAGGGCCAGCCTGTTTGATAACAATGGTTTGGTGAGATAATGATGCTGTGGGAGTGTTTATTAGGGAGTCCTCTCATTCTACAGGAAACAGAAATACTTGCTGGCCTTGAGACATCCTAAAGCTCTGTGTTCTGGGAGTGCTTCCTGCAGCTCAGGGTTAGAGCTGCTGAATAACATCCTTTCTGCCTTATGCTGCTGCTGGCCAAAAGGAATGCATTAGGGTAGTGAGGAAACCTGGTGCATGTGATACCTAGGTCATGCCAAGAAACCTGGGAAATAAAACTTTCTTGCCTGAGCACCTTGGTCAGGCAGTGCTTCCCTCATTTGCCAGCACTATGTACAGATTAAGCCCAGGAAATTTAGAAGGAGGGCAGGCAGGGAGGAGTAGAACCTGCCTGGGAAAACCAGCAGTTTGCTAAGAGAGGCTGTGGTGAATTGAGACATCCTCACCTCCTCTTCCTAGTGTCCTCCCAGGCATCATGTGTGCTGTCACCATTGCATGGCTTTGAGTAGGAGTGACACAGGGCACAAGTGGCTTGCATGTGTCCCTACTGGCTTGCACTCCACATTCTGCTCCAGCTGTCATCCAAATTCTGGGTGGTGGGCCCCTCCACCCTCTTTCTGGAAGGAGCTATTCAGAGGTTGTTCAAGGACCTTTCCAGCAGCTGCTGCCTTCGCACATTTCTACAGGCAGTGGCAACACATTTCTCTAGGCTTTCTCCCCCACTCTTTGCCATTGCAACTCATACTGTGCTGCTGATCACATCCACCCAACATCCCACTGGAGCACTTATCTGTGGGTTTTATTGCCCAACAATGCGTGCAATGTTATTGTGCTAAAAAGAAAACAAAGCCTAATCCATTTTAAATTAAAACAGTGCCTCAGTGTCATGCAACTGATGCAGGCATGGTCTGGCTGTGCAGCCCTGCCAGGTCTTCCAGAGCTTTACCCCAGAGGTGCTGGGCTGCCCACTGTGCTCCCAGTAGACATCAGCCACAGCCTTCAGGTTGGGGAGGGGCTGGTTTGCACAGCCACCTCTGCTCCAAAGCCCCTGGGCTCTCCTGCCTCCTAAAGAACTGCGTTTGTTTGGGTGGGAGGTAAGCTACTGTGATGTGCTAGACGTCAACAGCAGGTAGAAACCAGAGAAGAGAGAAGCATGTGTGTGCTTCCCTTGGTGGTATGAGACTGCTATAGAGCCTTGGCCAAGTCTGGCCTGGGGTTTAGAAAGTCTTGAAGGGCATGAAGGGGAGGTGAGCAATGATAGACTGTTCACAAAGCATGGCACTGTTATTTTCAGCCAAAGAGAAGATTTTTTTTTTTTTTTGCTGTATTGCTTCTATTTTAAGAAATTAGTTTCTATGATGGCCCCTTGCAGCTGCATTTGTCAGCCAGCAATATTACAGAGACCTCTCAGGAGGTAAGGCTGGCCCCTCACTATCCTAGCCATTTTTCAAGTGATTTTATTTCCAGCTGATGCATGCATGGACACTGGCCACAGACATTATGTAGGGCAGACCCATGGTGCCCATACTGGTTTGTGTGGTAGAAAACAATCCTTTGTGGCTGTGATGAGCAGGCTCACCTTCCCCTCTTCCTCACTCCTGGCTCTGGCAAAAGAAATAAAGCTTCATCCTGTTGTGGTGGGAGACATGCTGTGCCCTGACTGCTCCAAAGTGCAGAGCCATTTGGTTTGTTTGATCTATAGCTCTTTTATGTTTGGATTATTGTGCAGCAGTTGTGAGTGTGCTGCAGCCCGTTGCAGCAAGTCTTGCCAGTGGATGCTCTGGCTACAAATCCCTTCTGCTACCCCCTCCTGTCTGCTCACCTCTTGCTTGCCACTGCATGCAGGAGAGACTGGCTGCAGAAGATCAAGGCTAGCATGTGCTGATGGGACTTATGCCCATTTAGCCCATTATAAGCCTAATTTGGGAAATTAAGCCAGGTGACCATGAGTAAAATCTCTTCTGTTTGTGTGCTGCATCTCTCTGCATCTGACAAGTGCCCTGCTGTGAAAGGTGCAGGTCCTGTGAGTCTACAGCTGGCGCTAGGGCATGGGGAGGATGGCTTCTGGCAGGCAGACAGGAGCTGAGTACCCCTGGGGCGAGTGCTGGGCAGTGCTGGGACATGCTAGCGTGCTACCTCAGGGAAAGCACGTTCAGCATATGGCAGAACCTCATAATTTCTGTGAGGCTTTCTGACAGCACTCTTGGCTCTTCTCTCCTCTGTCGCAACCAAGAAAGTGTCATTTGTGAATTCAACTTCCTTTTCTTCAGCCTATTTTGCCAGCTCATCTCTGAAGAGGATGATGATTAACAACAGAGGTGATGGGGTGTGCTGGATCTCAAGTATACTGGCCTGCTACATGTTAAAGAGGATTCTTTTTTCCATTTGCTGACTTCCACACAAGTGGCAACAGAGATGCTCAGGGCATCTGACCTCCAGAGCTCAGTTTCTGGAGATTTTTGATGCCAGAACAGTTCCACCCCTTGTGAAATGTCCTGTCAGGATGACTGTCAGGAGTTCTGGCAGCAGAGACTGGCTGTAGGTGGGGGGCAATCTACTTGGAGGTGAGTACAATAGCCCTCTAGGGAAAATCCCAGATGCACTTCAAAGTTAGAAAGTGAGGATTAACTGTGAGACCTAAGTGGCCTGGGTCTCTTTGAAGGTATGGCCCATGAAAGCCAAGCATGCAGGCAAGTAACAGAATAGCCTTAGGAAATGAAAGGCTTTTTCCTGGAAATCCATGTACTGGAAAAGGATCTTGAGTCCTATAAGCAGAATAGTGTGAATCCTATAAGCAGAATAGTGTGAATTCCTACCAGAACTCTGTGCCCGGAGGAGCTAATGTTTTTTTTCATTCAGTAACAAGCAGGGAAGGGATTCTTCCTCCATGAGCTGTTTTGATGAGGCTGAGATTGATGTAAAGGGTCCTGTTCTGGCATCTGCATCTTTGAAATAAATTTGATGGAAAATTGGAGGGGTACAGGAAGAACTGCAGACTGCTGTAAGGCAGTGAAAATGTAATCCAGAGAGAAATTCAAAGGGCTTTATTTGATTAGTTCATCAAGGTGGCTCTTGAGAGATTCTTCAGGTAGGGTATATGAAAATACACGGGCATCCTGGACTAGCACCATAGTAAAATGAGCAGTGTGGCGTTATAGTCAGACTAACAAAAACCAAACATGAAACATATAATTTCAACATCCATTGGAGGAGATTCCTCATGGAAATCCTAAGTCCCCCTCAGTTTTTGGAGCTCCATCCATGGTTTGTTCAAACCATGTGTTTCCCAGAAGCGAAGATTGAATCACACACAAGCTGCTGGGTCAGTGCCAGGGTGACTGGGTGAGGTGATGCACAGCCAGGCAAAATTTCACAGCTCTGAGTCTGTAACTGCAAAATCCTCGTTTGCTCTACCATGGGAGTATCCTACCTGATATCCTAGTTACTTTCTATTTTGTTTTGACTTCTTCAGGTCTGTAAGACACTGTCACAGGAATTCAGGGTGCTTATTTTTAATTTTCTCTACCTTTAAGTATCTGGTTTGTGGTTTTATGGCACCAGCAGAGGCTTTCTTAGTCTATTTCCGTCTTTGGAGAAGATTTTAAGAAAGAAAAAGTCATCACACAGGTACCTCTGATGCCAGTGATCTAAGTAGCTCTAACCAACACCAAATACCATTTAAGTAGTGAAACATGTTTGGTTTCTAGGGGTATGGAGTTTGCAGTTCTGGGGAAATGTTTACCGGGAAGCATTTCACAACTTTCTGTAAATTACAGACAAGATCCTCAGCTTTGCTCATTTCTTATTCATTAAGAAGTTTCTGTTTCCTTAATGCCAGTTCACACTGCGGCAAGAGGCAGGGGAGTATCTTGGTAGTTTCCTGTGACTATAACATAATTCAGAGTTTGCTGATGGCTTCTAGTAGGAGCCACTTGTACCAGCCATTGCTTGCTCAACTTAAATACCCAGGGAACTAGCCTGAGCTCATGGTGATTAACATTGTTTCTTACATATGTGGAAATTTCTGTACACAAGCTTGTTACAGAAAATAACCTTATATTGAGTGATAAAATTTTAATTACACAAGTAGAAGGTTAAAAAATATTACAAGCATGATTCTTAATTTCAAGGACAGCAGTAAGAGAAATAAATTACAGAAAGTAGTTAATGAAGTCACCTGAATTGAGAAGCACGAGGTCTTGGCATGGAATGAAGAGTGGTATGGAATTTTTTTGTTCACTCAGAACAAAAGCCATCTGAAACCTGTGTCCTGAATAATGTGTAAATATTTTAGGAGGCAACTCCAGCCCTCAGTGAATCGTACTGAGAATGAACAAAGAGTGTGCTAGAAGTTGTAAAAGTGGTTGATCAGCAAAGGATGCTGTGGCTTGGAGATGAACATAGAGAAAAAAAATAAGAATCATTCCCGGATGAGATCCTGCAGAGGAAACTCTAATATACACCACAAAAGTAGTATTTGTGTGAGACTGAGGGAACAACAGAGCAGAGATGGTTGCTACATAAAGTTTAAAAACAGTTAATTGTGGCTTCACAACTGAACAAATATCTGCTTCCATGTTGCTAGACGTCGCAACAGAAGCAGAGGACCCAGGAAAGACGACTTGTGAGTGCTGTTGGGTAATAAGCCACACATGAGACAGAAATGTGTACTTGTAGCCCAGAAAGCCAACCAAATCCAGGGCTGCATCAGAAGTGTGAGAAGCAGATTGAGGAAGGAAATTCTGCCCCTCTACTCTGCTCTTGTGAAATCCCACCTGGAGTCCCACATTCAGTTCTGGAGTCCTCAGACCAGGAAGGGCATGGGTCTGTTAGATTGAGTCCAGAGCAGGGCCAGGAAGATGATCAGAGTGCTGGAGCACCTCCCATACAAGGGTATGCTGAGAGTTTGTCTGGCTTAGCCTGGAGAAGAGAAGGCTCAGGGAAGGCCTTATGGCAGCCTTCCAGTACTTAAAAGGGGCTCCAGGAAATCTGGGGAGGGGCTCTTTATCAGGGAATGCAGAGACAGGATGAGGGGTAAGGGTTTTCAACTGAAAGAAGGGAGATTTGGGTTAGATATTCAGAAGAATTTTTTTCCTGTGAGGGTGACTAGGTACTGGCACAGGTAGCCCTAAGAAATCATGGTTACCCCATCGATGAACATTTTCAAGGCCAGGCTCTGAGCAACCTGATCCAAAGGAATTTATCTCTGCCCATGGCAAAGGTGTTGGAGTGAGATGATCTCTAAGGTCCCCTCCAACACAAACCATTCTACGACTCTTTAAAAAACAAGTATAAGAACACGTCACTCAATACAGAATAAAGCACAGAGATTAAGAGATTCAAATAGTTTGGAGTTCATAACCAGAGAGCTGAAAGAAGCAACAACTTGCAGGTCTGGTGTTCAGCTGGAGGTGGTTCCACACAAGAGAGAGATAAAAGTACCTCACTTTCAGTGGAGAAAATGGATCTGGGTATCAATAGAAGAAGGGAACTTACAGAATAAGCAGGAAGAAGGAGAAAATTGAATGTATGTTTGCTACAATGATTTTGTACAAACAAAGCCAGTCTCTCTCTGGAGAAAGGAAGCATTATGGGTCACTGTAGCAGGACTTCAATAAGCTATTTAAAGTGATTTCACATGTGAGTATTAAATAAAGTGAGGACAATGGGGATAAGGACTGTATAGATTCAAGGGAAAAATAATTGGTTATCTCAAGGAAAGAAGCACTGCACTGTGAAGAAGATATAACTAAGACCTACTGAAGTGGGTTTAGGACTCAATTTTTTCAATATCATTATTAGGGACCTGCAAAAAGTACAAGAATATGCCAATAATATGAAGTTGGGAAACTCTGCTGATGCATCTGGAAACCAAACTATTACAGAAGAATCATAGAATTATCGAGTCATAGAAGCACTAGGTTGGAAAAGACCCGCTGGATCGAGTCCAACCATTCCTATCTGCCACTAAACCCCGTCCATGAGCCAGAATATGCCAATAATATGAAGTTGGGAAACTCTGCTGATGCATCTGGAAACCAAACTATTACAGAAGAATCATAGAATTATCGAGTCATAGAAGCACTAGGTTGGAAAAGACCCGCTGGATCGAGTCCAACCATTCCTATCTGCCACTAAACCCCGTCCATGAGCCCCTTGTCTACCTGTCTTTTAAATACCTCCAGGGATGGTGACTCAACCACCTCCATTTCAGTGCCCGATGACCCTTTCTGTGAAAATTTTTTTCCTGATATCCATTCTGAACCTCGCCTGGTGGAGCTTGAGTCCATTCCTCCTTTCAGAGAGTTGTAGAGAGCAATGAGGTCTCCCTCAGCCTCCTCTTCTCCAAGCTAAACAATCCCAACTCTTTCAGCCACTCCTCATAAGACTTGTTCTCCAGCCCCTTCACCAGCTTCGTTGCTTTTCTCTGGACTCACTCCAGGGCCACAACATCCTTCTTGTGGTGAGGGGCACAGAACTGAACAGAGGACTCGAGGAGCGGTCTCACCAGTGCCAAGTACAGAGGAAGAATAACCTCCCTGGACCTGCTAGCCACACCGTTTCTGATACAAGCCAGGATGCCATTGGCCTTCTTGGCC
>WAAB01022240.1:1131-31499 GCA_013389865.1 Piaya cayana | reverse complement strand
TGAGGGTTGGAAGGAAAGGGGGGCTGCAGACGCTGTGAGGGTTTTGGGAGGAGTTTTGCCCAAACCACCACACTATGTTGACTGGGCCTGATCACCCGGTTCTCTTGCATGTGCTTCATGATAGCACTCAAGACCACCTGGCACTGAGGTCAGACTGACAGGCCTGTAGTTCCCTGGAGAATATCCTGAGTTGGAAGGGACACACAAGGACCATCAAGTCCAACTCCTGTCCCTGCACACACCCTAAATTCACATGATGTGTCTGAGGGCCTTGCCCAAATGTTTCTTGAATATTGTCGGGCTTGGCACCATGACTGCTTCCCTGGGAAGATGTTCCAGTGCTCCACCACTCGCTGGGTGAAGAATCTTTTCCTAATATCCAACATAACCCTCCCCTGGCACATGTTCCTGCCATTCCCTCTGGTCCTATCATTGGTCACCACAGAGGAAAGGTCAGCACCTTCTCCTCCCCTTCCCTCATTTGTGAGGATGTAGTAAATTGTGATGAGGTCCCCCCTCAGTCTTCTCTTCTCCTGGCTAAACAGATCAAGTGACTTCAGCTGCTCCCCATACAACTACCCCTCTTAACCCTTCACCAACTTCATGACCCTCCTCTGGACACTCTCCAGTAGATTCATAGCCTTTTTATACTGCGGTACCCAAAACTACACAGAGTACTTGAGAGTGGGACAACCTCCTTCCTCAGCCAGCTAGATGTGAACAGTTTGTTGTAGCATGAAATCTCATGTTCCTGACTGCTGGTGAGCTGCTAACGAGAACTGCTGATACCACTTAGTGTAGGAAAAGAAAAAAGATGAAGCAAACCACTGATTTTGTGCTTACTATGAGCACACATAGTATGTGCTTACCATGTAGCAGAAATATTTTCCTTATACGTTAAATGTATGATTCACTATGTAATTTATTCAGAAAAAAATAATTAAAATTTGAAGAGGTGCAGAGGTTTGATGAGATCATGAGAAGAAGAGGCATTTATGTCCTGATAAGCTAAGCTTTTTTTTACTTTTCTCTAACGTTTTAAAACACAGTTTGAGTATGGCTGCCTATAAACACATGAGGGAATAAATACAACCAAAAGGGCAGCCTTCACATAGGAACAAATGAATGCATTTTAATGGAAAAATCAAAGAAGATTCATAAACACTGAGGTTTTATAATAAGCCCAAGGAATTACAAGGCAGAAGAAGAACCGTGTTTTCCACATATAGCTTGATCAAGTTTGTACAGGAGGCCACGTAGCTGCTTTTTAACAAAAGGGATCAGACTCAGTGCCCAGGCAAGTGCCGTCAGTCCTAATTTGCACATAGCTATAGGTAAAATCTTGTTCTGTTTGCTGTAATTAAAAAGATTGACTTATTCACTGCTTGAGATAGATCACGGTGCAATTCACCACTCTTGGAAGCATTTGCCAGCTCCCAGTCTCTACATTTTGCTCTTGCTAGGACAATGCTGTAGTTGCTGTTGGCCAGCAGCTGCTGGGGAGGTTCCTTGCCTACCTGGAAAAGACTGACACAGTGATCCAGAGGCTCCTATGTAGACCTTGCCTGAAGTCAGCCTTTCTAGTTTCCCGACATTTTGAAACTCAGATTTGTAAGTAAATCTCTTAAAATAAAAATCAGTTTCTCACTATACAAAATCAATTTTTAGGCTTTACTAGTAGGTAATGATGAATATATAAATATTATACATTATAATTGCACATAGAAACACAAAAATATATATTAAAAAACAATCTGTAGTAGAGCTGCTATAATTCATAGCTCCAAAGTAGCTGCCATAGGAGCTCCCAAGGACCTCCCAAGTCAACAGGTTCCTCCAGCTACTTGTTTCCTACAGATTGGTTACACAGTTGAGAAGACTAGCATCTGGCCAGATGGGATCTAGAGCCCCATAACACGGGTGCTGGGATTTCTCTGAAATTAGGAACTAGTATCCTAGAAAATCAAAGGACAGCAGCAAACTATTTAACACTCTTCCCTCAAAATGTTCCTTGGTGTCCAACCCTTAGGCACTGCAAGTTGGCCATTTGCTGGACATAAGCTATTCACTGTGACTGAGAAGGTCTGGAGCAGTTGATGGTACCACTACAATGAATGTACAACTATAGAGATGAGAACAACAAGAACTAGTAGGAGACATTTTTTTAAAGAGGCATTTTGCAACTACAAAGCAGAGCCTAATATTACCCTGGAGGAAAGCTTATTATTTAGGCAACTCTAACCAAATCTCAGTAACAAAACACAAACTGCAGGTGCTTCTGTCTGGGATTCACCTCAGTGAATCGCATATACCAGCCCAGTTTCATCTGAAAGTTATCCAGGGAACTTCTAGGCTGTGAACAGGCACAACAGCACTGACAAACTAGTGCCTGCTGCTGTTACATTAAAAGTAACAGACAATAAGCCTGGAAAAGAGGTCAGGAATTCACTAGTATATCCCGTGGGAAAGGATTACTGGTACAAATTTGAATCAGACCCACAGTCCCAAACTTAGAATCATAGAATTATAACTTCTAAGTTATTCTAGACATCCAAGCCTTCCCTTGACATGAGTCAATTTTCCTGGGAATGGCGTTAGTTTTACTGAGAATACTCTTTTACAAGAATTTAGAGGTCATCCCTCCCCACATCCCTGGAAGTAAAACAAGACCAGCCAGTATTTCCAGAAGTATATCGATTTGAACTCATCCCAGTGCATCCTGTGCTGCTGAGGATCAGAGAACTTCTCTGGGATGCTGATGCTTTGTGATTCAGGCTGGATCTATACTAAGCCAAGCAGAGGTTTGGTGCTGTGCATTTCAAGATACCTCAAAGGGCACAGATATGTGCTGCTTACAGGGGTCCAAATCCAGCTGACCTGACCTCCTCTGATATAAGTGTATCAGAGAAGACTGGCACACGTCCTTTGTTCAGGATATTGCATTGGTGTGAAAACCTTGTACAGGAAGACAAACGCTGTGCTCTTTCACCTGACCTGCAAGCCTCATGGGATAGGGTTATGGATCACAGGATATCATCCAGATAAAGTGCCTTGAAGGTGAAGTTACCTTTCATTCTAATAGTGTCCCAAGCTGCCAAGTATTGCCTTTACAAAAAAGTTGACAAATTATAAGAGATTATAGGTGGTAAGAAGACATGTATGATTACAATTTCTCTGATATGGTATGCTGAGCTTTGAAGATCCTTGAAGAGGGAGGACAATGAAACCTAAGAAAGATAGGGCAATGGAGGTGACAGGTCCCTGATTTCTCGATTTATGCAGAGTCAAAGGAACACCAGGTAACCTCTCTTGGGAAGCAAATGGAAGGGATATCCTCAGCTCTGAAGAGCGAATTGCACAGGTCTTGTCCTGAAAAGGTGGCAGAATGAGCCTGTCCTTCCTCTGACACCCAGCTGTCTTCTTCCTTTTTATTCATGATAAAGACCATTAATAAGTAAACCAAAGGAACATGAGAAAGAATGAGCATTGGAATTGTGTTTTATGGTTTGTTTTCCTCCCACAGACCTGTTTCCTTAAGCCTTGATAAATTATTATCTTCTTATCTGATGCCTCAGTCTAGCCAGTGTCGGAAGGAACAAGGTGAATCAGAATTAAGGCTGTAGTTTGGGAGAGCATTGATCCTACCTTCAGGTCACCTCCAGTAACAGAACTCTTCAGAGAAGCCAGGTGTGAGTAAGGCTCAGTGGAGGTTAGGAGCCCATGGTGCCATGTTGCCAAGGGTAGGTGGCTTCTGTTCCCAGCTGCCAGCTTTTTGGTAGGTGTTCCTTCTACTCAGTGCAATATCTAGCCCCAGTGGAAATCTCTGTCCTGCTTGATGGGTCTTGAGCCCTCTCACAGTGATGGCAAGTCTATGGATGTGGATGTATACACACGAGTTATGCTGAGCACATTCATAATGAAAAAGTCCTGGGATGACCAGTGACTTGTGCTGGGAAACCACTGAGCAAACTGTTTTAGCAGAGGTGTGAGGCCCAGAGCTGGGATTCTGGCAGCATCAAGAGGCAACTATTCCATCAACCTATCCAATATCTTCTTGACTGTGCACATATTGCCCCCTGGATGAGGAATTCCCCGATTCCCTTCTGCAACCCATGAAAAACATTTTGCTGGTTGGATTCAAACTTCCTGCTTGATGATTTCGATGGATTATGCCATAAATCTGCTATCCCAAGACAGTAAGCATGCATTCCCTACTCCCTGGTCCCATACAAGCTGGGATGGTATGGGGTATAGACTTGACTTCACCAAGCTGCACAGCCATGCTTGCCTCCTGCATACCCCTGACAGCCCTGGGGCCCCATGTCTGCTGTTTCTGATTCTGACCCTTTTGTAGTGAGAGAAACAAAACCACGGTCAACAACTGAGAGGAGGTTTCACCCAAGATTTATACAACAGCAGAAAAGAGGGGATTTGGTTTGAGTGCTTTTTTTTTTGTTTTGTTTTTTCTTGGTAATCTATGATGTTTACTTCATTATTTTCTTGGCAAGCAGTGAGATGACATCACTATGACTCTAATCTCTTCTGTGAGTTGCATTAGGTAGTTTAGGTCCAATCTTATGTTGTGCATCCCTTATTATATCAACTGTGCATCACCTTGCATCTACCTGTGCAGACCACAATCCACTGTTGACGTGCCCGGTCACTCAACACCACTGTTGACCCTCAAGGCAATTTCAGTTCTTTGCTGCCCTAAATCAGAGTCACAACTACTTCTGTCCTATTACTGCTAATGTGCTTTTTCAGAAAATTTATGAAGATACTGAAAAGTGGAAGCACTGAAAAGGACAAACCCTAGTGCAGCTTCTGAGGAAGGCATCACTGTTATCTCCCTCCTTGAAAACTGACCTCCATTCTACCTTTCATTGCCTATCTGCTTAACCATGGAGACTAGTGTCTTATAGCATTAAATGGTCTAAGGACACTTGGTGCAGGACCTCATTTAAAGCTTCTGGGGATCCATACTCCAAGATGCACCCACACACTTTTTAACACCTCTGAGGAGCAGCAGAAAGGCAAGACTTCTGCTCAAAATGGATCCATGTTATCCTCTAGCCTCAATGGAAATAAATGTCTCTCTTAAATGTACATCACTAAGAAGAGGGGAAAACCACTGAGGGATCCTTCACTTACTGCTGAGGAGAGGGGACACTCATGACTGAGAAGTCCTACCCCAACAGTAAAGAGAGGGGACATCCATTGCTGAATGATCCCTCACTGATTGCTGAGAAGTGGGGACACTCACTGCTAAAGGGTCCCTCACCCATTGTTGAGGAGAGAGGACACCCACCACCAAGGGGTCCATCCACCATCCATCATTGCAGAGATGAGAAGAGAGGAGAGGAGATGGCTGAGGAGGTATGAACCACTTAGGTGTTCTTCACCCATCACTGAGGAAAGGGTACCCCCATTGCTGAGGGTCCCTCCCCTCCTCGTTGAGGAGAGGGGACACTCACCACTGAGGGATCCTTCACTCCTCACTGTGGAGATCACTGAGGGGTTCCTCACCCATTGCTGAGGAGAGAAGACACCAATGGTTGAGGGACTGAGGACATGGGACATGCACTGCTCACAGGTCCCTCACCCTTCACTAAGGAGAGGAGACACACATGGCTGAGAGTCCCAACATTGGGTAGAGGAGACACCCACAACTGTCCCCTTCACCTGTTGTTGAGGAGGAGGGACACCCATGGCTGAGAGGTCCTGAACCCAACACTCAGGTTAGGGGACACCCATCTGTCACCCATCACTGAGTAAAGAGGACACTCACTGCTGAGAGGTCTCAACACCAAGGAGAGAAGACATCCATGGCTGAGGGGCCCCTCATCCATCACTCAGGAGAGCGGACACCTATCACTATGGGATCCTTCACCCATCACTGAGGAAAGGCTACAACCATTGCCGAGGTTTCCTCACCCACTGCTGAGGAAAGGAGACACCCATTGTTGAGTGGTCCCAACCACAACACTGGGGACAGGAGACTTCCACCACTGAGACATCCCTCACCTATTGCTGAAGAGAGGGGACACCCATGGCTGAGGAGTCCTAATCCCAACAGTGAGGAGAGATGACAGCCACCACCAAGGGATCCTTCACCCATTGCTGAGGAAAGGGGACAGACGTTGTTGATGGGTTCCAAGCCCAGTACTGGTGAGAGGAAAATTCCACCACTGAGGAAATCCTCACCCCTCACTGAGGAAAGGGGACACCTATTACTGAGAGGTCCTAACACCAGCACTGAGGATGGAGGACACCTGTGTCTGAGGGGTCCCTCACCCATCAGTGAGGAGAGGAGAGATTGATTGTTCTAGGGTTCCAACCCCAACATGGAGCAGAATGGACTCCTAATGCTGAGGAGTCCCTCACCCATCAGTGAGGAGAGGTGACACTCTTTTGAGGGATTCTAACCCCAACACTGAGGATGGAGAACACCTATGGCTGAGAGGCCCCTCATTGCTCACTGAGAAAAGGGGATACCAATGGCTAAGGTGTCCTAATCCCAACATGGAGCAGAATGGACTCCCATTGCTGTAAGGTCTCTCATCCACCACTGAGGAGAGGCGACACTCCTTGTTGAGGGCTTCCAACGCCAGCACTGGGGAGAGGAAACTTTCACTACTGAGTGGTTCCCCACCCTTTACTGAGGATGGAGGACACCGTGGCTGAGTGGTCCCTCAACCCTCACTGAGGATAGAGCATGCCCATGGATGAGGGGTCCCTCGCCCCTTACTGAGGATGGAGGACACCCCTGGCTGAGGGCTCCCTCACCCCTCACTGAGCAGGGGGGACCCACGGCAGAGGGGTCCGAGGACCCGACGGGTCCCCCCGTTTCCTCGCGCGAGGTGCCGGGGGTGGGATGGGGAGTCCCGCGGGGGGGCGTCGCGGGTTCGAGTCCTGAGTGGTGCATCTCACCTGGCCGGACCGATCCGGGCCGGGTGGCGTCAGACTTTGCCTCCAGCCTCTATAAAAGGTAGCGGCGGCGTTGAGTCAGAGCCGCCTCCTCCCCGCCCGCTCTCACGTACGCGCGGCCGGACGGGCAGGCACGGAACCGGCGTCCCGCACCCGAGCATTTGCTGGAGATGAACCGCGCGGGGCTGCGGGTCTCCCTCCTGCTCCTGGCCACCCTGAGCCGTGTCGGCGCAGGCAGCCCTCACAGCCAGGAGCAGGAAGGCGAGGAGCCCCCGCATTCCCAGGAGCAAGGTGAGCAGGGGGTTCCCCCGCCGTGTGCGGGGCGCCCCGATGCGGGGGGCACCTCGCTGGGAGGGCTTGGGGTTCCCTTTCCGCGGGGCATCCTGATGCGCGGGGCATCCCCGGTGGTGGGTTTGGGATCCCCGATGCTGGATTTGGGGTCCCAGGTGGCCGGGCGCAGTGATGCACGGAGCGCCCCAATACTGAGTTTGGGGTCCCCGTTGCACGGGATGCGCTGATGCACGCGGTTCTTCCCTTGCTGGTTTTGGGATCCACATAGTGGGGCACCCCGGTGTAAGGGTTTGGCATGCCTGATGCTTTAGAGGAGTTCCCGAGTGCTGGGGGCCTTGGTTTTGGGGGGGAGCTGCTGTGTTTGGGAGAGGTCTGCAGTACCTTCTGTTGCACCTCCCATTCCACCCTTTTTAAGGGTCCAGGTGTGCCCCAGCTTGGGGTTCCTCGGTGGGGTTGGGTCCCCACAGCATCATCCAGCTGTGGGAGCTGCCTCCCCCAGCACGTTCCTTTGTCCCTTCTCCCGCCAACTTCTGCGCAGCGCGACCCCTGCCCAGGAGCTGGGAGCCCCAGCCTTGTTTGCAGCCCTTTTCCCCCAAGTCCCTTTTCTCTCAGGTTAGAGGGGTGACAGCTAGTTGGTAAGGAGCAGCTGGGACTGTGCAGCGACTGGGGCTGCTTGGAGTGTCCAGCCCTGGTCCCCAGCGGGGCAGAATGGTGGCTGGTCCTCTTTATCCTGCAGCGTTGCCTCCCCTCAGTGGGGTCTGCTCTGCCTGGCTCTACACCCACGTTCGACCCCCCACATCCCAGGGAGGGCAGATTCTGGCCCCGATGTGGAGATGAAGGGGGTCTGCCCCATGGGGTTTGGCGTACGTGCCTGTAGTTGAGGGCTGGATGGTGGTGTGACCCCACACCCTCAGAGCTCTGTTCATTAACAACATGGGGATTTTCAGATTTCAGGGTGGGGAAAAGTCCCATGTCTTTGGTCTTGGTCTCTTTTCTAACTGTGGACCATGTTGCTGCCAGTGATCAGCAGGGATTTTTGGGGTGCTGCCATGTATTTGCTCTCGTGGGGCTCAGCGCTGCACTGGGACATTCCTGTCCCTGGCTGCGCTCCTCATCCCAGCTTTGCCTGCGGGTTTGTTTCCCGGGCTCAGCCTCAGTGTGTCCTTGGTTTTAACTCTGGTAAGGAGTTGCCCTGACCTGTGCCAGGACAGCTGCTTTGTGGTGTGGACGGGCAATTGTTTGGTGCCAGGAGCTGTCTTTGTTATTGCAGTGATTCACATTTCGTACCAGAGCTGCTCCTGCCGGGATGAGCACTAGGCAGGGATGGGGATGCAGATGGTCCTTGCCACAGAGATGAAGCAACTCAAGCCACAGGGTGGGAGGGCATCAGGCTTTCAGCATACTGATGTGGTGTGCTGGCAGCACGGGGCTGTGCATCCCATGGGTTTGGGATGGGTGGGTGGGGAGACTGGGATGGAGATGGGAGAAAGGTGTGAGGGGAGGAAAGTGGTAGGGAAGTAGGTATGGAACAGGCAGCCTGGCACATCTTATACCAGCGTTAGAGGCTGAAGATTGGGCTGGAGTCCTGTGGGGAAGCAGGTCTCCTACCAAGGGACCTGCCAGGTGCTAGAAGCTGCTCTCAGCACAGCTATCGGATAATGTGATGGTCCCCTCTTCCTTGAGGGTGTGTGCACAAGGTACAGCTGGTGACCCCCCAGCCCTGGGCACTTGGCACAAGTAGCTGAGGAGTCATCACTGGTGCTTTGTCATGGAGTTGCTCTCTGAGGGGCATCTGACTTGTTCAGAGATCCGAGTCTGGTGTTACAGCTGTCTTTGGGAAACAATAACCCCCTTTCCCACTTCAGCCTGTTTCCTTTCTCCATCCTATTCAAACCTGTCCTTTTCTTTGTCCTCCCCTTGTTCACCCCAGGATTCCTTTTTCGTCTGTCTGAGGCCATTTATCTTGCTTAATATACATTATTCATCCCATTCTCCAGCTCTAAGCACTGATCTGTCCCCTGGAATTCCCCCATATTTACCCTTTCTGCTGGGATGACCCCTTTTCTGTAGCACTCTGCAATCGTTTCCTCTTTCCCCTGGCACTTGCTAGGGCAGTTGGGTTCACAGGGAGCAGGAATGTGACCTGGAGTAAAGCCTGCTCTATGCCTTCCTCCACTCAAACCCTTGCTTCTCTCAGGAGAAGCTGGTCCAGTCCTGGGCCCCACAGCCCTCTTGGTCCTCCCACAGGAGCACCAAGAACAATCCCCACAGCAACCTCTGCTAGTAGTGGTGGATTAAAGGCTGATCCCAAAGGCTTGCAGTGGGTTGGAATTTATAAACAAAAAGAGGCTTTGATGCTGCTGGACTTGGAAGGGATCGATGCCCTCATGTGTGGTGCATGGGATGGTGTTCTGGGCTGAAAAGACACGGGTGTCACACAGGGTGCCATGTCTGTATGGAGAAATCAGGGCTGTACTGGGGGAAGTATGGCTAGTATGGCACAGCCCTTCTGTAGAAAGGCTCCTCATGGGGTTTGGCAGAAGAATGCTCTCACATCACGCACCCCACTGCCCTAACCCAGCGTCTGTGCTGTGTCCACCACAGACTGGCCTGGGGAGCTGGCTGTGGGCAGCATCAGCACAGTTGCACAGCCTGGGTGCTGTGATCATGTTATTGTTTTCAAGGGATGTGGTGCCTGGATGTAGGCTGGGACCTGGCTTCTGTGGCTGCTCCCTGCTTTGGGACCTATATTCTGTGCATCATTGTGTGTCCTAGTACATACTGGTTCATCGAGTGTTGGAAATGATGCCACATTTTCCCTCCTGTCTGGCACATGAGCTCTACGGGTCCCACCACAGCTTAAGACTGACCTGCAGAAAGGGACTTCTCCTTTGGGGGCACAGCAAGATGGTCCTGCCCTGGCACCCCCTTGCAAACCAGCCTCATCCCACAGGACTTTTACCCAGATCTGGCCCAGCACTGGGAACCAGCTGGGAGAGGAGGCTCTGGCATGTTGTGTCCAGCTGGTTAACAGAGCAGGATGTCTGAGCTAGAAGTGAGCCCATGGTCCCATCCACCACACACAAGGTGTTGGACTTCTGCTGGAGTTCAAGGCAGGCAGGCAGCACCAATGGCTGTGCTGCTGCCAGGAATGTCCATGCTGCCAGCAACATGTGTGTTCCAGCATTGTTAGGTGCCCTGCAGCAGCTTCAGACTTTGTATCCCATAGAATGTGAAAAGGGCAGGATGGAGGAGGCCCTCTAGTCTCCCCCCTGTTGCCTGACTCTACCGAGGGGTGCCTCTTGCTCTGTATAAGTAATCCTGAGTCCCTTGGACCCACGGTTCAGCCCTCTGTGCCTGTGGTGAGCTCTACTCCTGGGCGCAGACTTTTCTATGGGAGAATAGCAGTGACCCACAGTCATGCTAGCTCCTCACTCTGCCAAAAGCTGCTCCTGATCCTTCCTCCTGGGCTGTAGAACATGCTGAGCAGCACGCTGGTAATGGCAGTGTCTGCTTGAACACTGCAGGAAAGTGTTGTTGGATGGTGTTGGATGTCAAGGAGGGAGCTGGCTCTTGTGGCAGCGTTAGTATCCCAAAATGGGAGGGTTGAGATGGAGCGAGAAATGGGGAGAAAGTGTAAAGGAAGGAGTGAGTAAAAGGAGGAAACTGCTGGATCACAGGCTGGAGGAAGGGGATTCTGCAGGGCTGAATATGGAGGCTTTCTTGCCGGCAAGAGCAGGCAGTTCCTCTGGGTGACCTGCTGTGTTTTTGTACTGTGATTCCTGCAAGGAATTAATTTCTTCCATGTTATCTCACAATGTGCTCATTGCAGCAGCAAGTCTGTTTCCTCTCACATTTTTGGAAGGGCTGTGCAGCCCATGCCAGAGGGAGGGTAGGGCATGCAAAGAGCTGCAGCAGCCACTGCTGAGGTGCATCCACGTCTGATGTGGTGAGGGGCAGCGGTTCAGCAGACAGAAGACCTGGCACAGCACAGCTTTTCAAGGGAGAAGACATGCCGTGTTGGGGAGTGTGGGAGGCAGGATGAAATTATGCAAATCGACATTTGGGCAGGGCAGTAGGTTAATGTTCATGGCAAAGGGCTGTGGTATTGCCAATGCCCCCATGTGGAAGGGACCAGCATATTGCAGGGCTCCTACAAGCTGTGCTGAGGGCAGGGCAGATGCCAGGAGCCCAACCCAGTGCCTGGGATGTGCTCACTTCGATGCTCTCTTGCAGCACAAGGTGCATGTGCTAAAGGGACCCAACCCTGCACAGCTGCGCTTGCCAGGCTCCTCCTCGAGTGGGTGGGCTGGCTGTGACATAGCTACAGCCAGATCCACAAGATGGGGAAATGCTCTTGGGTGGCTTCAGTGCATGGATAATTGTTCTTGGGTCCTCTTGGTTCTGATGCCAAGAAACCTCTGGGCAAGTCTGTTGAGTTGGTACGGATCAGACTGACTCCTGAAGGCAGCTGCAGCCTCCTGGGCATTCAAAGCTGCTGAGCTCAGCTGGCAGGAGCCTGCAAGGAAGGTTCAGAGCCCCCTCAGCTGTGGGAACAGAGGAGTGGGGGGGTCGTGGGAGCCTGGAGTGAGTGGCACAGTGCTGACACAGCAGGGCAGGTGCCAGCATGGTGTTATTGCTCAATCTGTGATGTTTGA
The DNA here is from genome assembly GCA_013389865.1 of Piaya cayana. NCBI lineage: Eukaryota > Metazoa > Chordata > Aves > Cuculiformes > Coccyzidae > Piaya > Piaya cayana. The sequence goes on along the minus strand of WAAB01022240.1, from coordinate 19,623 downwards.
GTTACTTTCTGTGAAGGTAGAGTCCCTGGAGGTAAGCAAAAAGTGGGGTGCTGGGGTGGGTCCTGCTGGTTGAGGCATGTGAAGTGAATGAATCAAGGCACCACATGCCAACCCAAGGGCTTCTGTGCCTTATCTGTGGCAGGACTGTCCCAATGTGAGTGCCCCTGTGCTAACAGGCACTCTCATGCTCCAGGAGGGGAATCCTGCCTAGGAAGCAGCAAACGCGGCTCTCGTATATGAGATGATAGAACCAGGTGAGGCAAGTTATGGGAGTGAGGTCTCTAGAGGAGGGTTACTTAACTGTGGAATTTGATGCATAATCACTGTCTGGGGAGCAGGTAACTGTTGTGTGAGTAAGGTGTGCAGGATGAATCCCAGCTTTCTGCAGCACAGCTGGGTCCATCTCTAGGCAATACCATGCAAGCAGGCATGGAGAGAGCATTGCACTCTGTCCTGGGGAACACGTGTTCCTGCCTGACACAGCTTGCTGCTCTTTCATATGCATTTGGGAGTACCCTTTGCCTGACTGAGTGACTCCAGGACATTACTCCTGAGCTTCAGAAGCACTGCAGAGATGAGTCACTGGTGATACTGGAGCAAGCCCTAAGAGCTGTTCCCATCTCTGCGACTCCTGGTGTGCCTAAGCACCCTCCAGCCTTGTTTTGCCATGGCCATCCATTCCTCAGAGCAATAGCTGCACCAAAGGCCTCTGGCAGCGCCTATGCATGGATCATTGCTGAAAGGAGGGCAGCATCCTACTGAGCTGGGGTCTTGCTTAGAACATCTGGGCCTGGGAAAGCGTGCCTCTTCCTTTCTCACCCCTGAGCTGGAATCTGTTCCTATTAATAGCAAGTGGCTGTCAATATCTGTTGTCAGCAGCAGCGTTGGGGACTGAAGCAGTGCCTGCTTGAGGCCCTCTTGCAATTCAGCAAGACTGGTAGGCATTTGGCCCTGCCAAGGGACAGAGATGGTATTCGGGATGGACTGCACCTGCTAAATGCTGCTCCATGTCCTTGCACTTTGGAGAGGTGATGGAAATGACTCTAAATGCTGCCCTTTGCTGCTAGGTACATTGATGCCTTCACTTCAAGCCTATCCAACACCATTATGCTCAGCTCCTGCTCTTGTTGGGTCGGATGTGCCAACAGCCTGTCTACATTGACAGGCATAATAATAAGGACAAGGCAGAGGAGGAGTCCACAAGTTTCCTGTTGTGCCAGTCAGGGCTGGGGCGTAATCCTTATAGGCTGCGTTTCTCTGCTTGAGACAAATCCAAGCCTCACCTCACTTTGGAGCTGGTTGCATGCAGAAGGGCTGGTGATTGCCAAGGTATTTGGGTGGGGGGCACCTGAGAAGAGGCTCTAAGGCCAGCTCCAGTGATGTTCTGTGAGCATTGTCTTTGCTGGCAGCTGTGGAGGAGCATGGTGGTGTGAGGCCAGATGAGTGGACCACACCAGAGTATTCTCAGGACTTATTCCAGGGTGGCTTTTCTCCCTGTAGATCTGAACACTAGGAGCACTCCCAGCTGTGGGACACTCGGGACACACTAAGGTGTGTTCTGCCCTGCTTGTGGCTACTGTCGCACCCCATGGGTGATGTGGGATGTGCAGAAGTTTGTCCTGCTTTTCACAGAATCACAGAAACACTAGGTTGGAAAAGATCCACAGGATTATCAAGTTCAACCATTCCTATCAAACACTAAACCATGTCCCTCAGCACCTCATCCTTTAAACACCTCCAAGGAAGTTGATTCAACCACCTCCCTGGGCAGCTTGATCCAGTGCCCAATGACCCTTTCCATGAAATTTTTTTTCCTGATATCAAACCTGAACCTCCCCTGGCAGAGCTTGAGGTCATTCCCTCTTGTCCTGTCCCCTATCACTTGGGAGAAGAGACCAGCTCCCTGCTCTCCACAACCTCCTTTCAGGTAGTTGTAGAGAGCAATAAAGTCTCCTAGAGAGAGGGTTTGTGTGTGGCAGGACCATCATGCAGCTCTGTGTGGGAACTGGGGTGCTCAACTTAGCTGGGACAAGGGGCTGCCAGGACAGAAGCTGGGTGTTTGATCTGACATGTTTTGCCCATGGTATGGGCACTTGCTGTGGAGGATGATGAGGGTTTGTTGCTCATCTGCTTCCTCCACTGAGAACGCTGGGGCTGCTTTCCCTGGTGGGAGGAGGACATCCATGGTGCAATGTAGCTTGCCACTGAGACTCCCCATGGTGGGGGAGCTGCCCTTCTCCACAACCCTTCCAGCACTTTGGCATCACAGGAGTGCCACCAGGACAGCTGCTTCCTCTCCTGCTCTCACTTATGGAGCCTTATCAGGGAAGCTACAAACCTGCCTCGGTAAGTGTTTTGTCTTGGGACAGCAGGAGGTTTTGGCTGCTCCAGAGTAGCTGAAAAAGCACTGGGATGGTTTCTCACTGACAGAAGCCAATATCTGTGATTTTTCCATTATAAGGATGGTAACAAAGCATCAAGCCCTGGAGCTTTCCCTCTAGACTGATGCATGCAGGAGACCTGGCCCTGCTCAGGGGAGAAAAATGCCTTTTGATAGCATCCCCCTTGTAGGAGCAGCAGCAGGAGTGGGAAGGTGAAGGCAGGGAGGAGGATTGAAAGCAGTGGGAGCCCAGAGACCTGCTGCTGGGGCCAGGAGTACTGCCTGGCAGGGGTGTGTGTGCTTCCAACCTTTCCCTTCCATTCATGTGGTTTTCTTCTCTTTTTTTTTCAAGGTCCTGGCCACAGTCACTGGAGCTATGAAGGTAAATACCCTGCAGTTACTCCTGCTTTTTTCCTACCACCCAGCAGACCCTGGGCCAGAGCCAGCTGTGGTTAATGATTACAGGGCTCCTGTGCGCACTCTGTGGTTTACCCTTCTCTCCTGTCTGACCCTGATGCTTCAGCAGTGCCCATACCTAGGCACAGATGAGCTGAAAAGCTGGGGATTGCTCAGATTTTTTCAGGAAGAAGTAAATCCTCCATAGGTTTCCTCAGCCCCCTGGGTCTGGGTAGGGCTCCTCCCTGAATGGGAGCTCCCCTGATCCTGTGCCAAATGGGGAAGCAGGCTGGGCTTTCCAGCCTGGACTTAGAGCCAGTGCTGGGACTTTGACCTGCCCAGGGATTAGCTTGTGTCCTCACCTGTGTCCTCTGTCTCCTTCCCTCCCCATTATGACTGGCCCAGCCCTCCCATCACAGCTTGGGGGCTTCTCCACAGTACCCATGATGGGCATCACTGCAGCACTAGCACAAATGCCCCCCCTTCCTGTTGTGGTGGTGGGTCAGACCAGGCACTATCACTCTGCTTAGGACTGGGGGATGTCTTGAACTTGCTAATGCCTAGCTCCATATTTGCATGTGTCCTACAAAGGGCTGAGCTGCAGGTGAGCCTGGACTTAATGATCCAACATAATGCTAGAAGCAGTACACAGTGGCAAGGGGAAGTTTCTGGAGCATCAGGTGCACTTACTCCAGCTGTGGCAATGGGGAGAGGTGGCAGTTTAAGCAGCTACCCTAGCCATGTGAGACAGACCTTTGAAGGGCTGTACCGGTACAGTTAATGATGGAGAATCCTGTGGCGGTGAGCTTGTGTGATCTCACAAGGTACAAGTGTGGTGCCTCACTCAAGTAGCAGAGCAGGTGAAGTGGTGGGTCAATAACTGCCACAGGGACCAAGCCATGCAAGGCAGCAAGTATATGATGAGCTGCAGAGCAGCAGTTCCTAGGTCTGCCAAGTCCACTTGTAAATGATCTTCTTGCACTCTTCCCAAACACCCCAAAAATAGACCTTCCTGGCAGCTCACCATGCTCCAAGACCTTTTCTGATACATCTGCCAACAGTCACATAGTGGCACAGAGCTGTTCCCAAGCTAACCTGATGGAAACTAACCTTATGTGCTTGCTTCATTCCCTGGCCAGTGCCCATCCCCTTCCCTTCCACCCTCCAAACTCCCTTTCTAAAGGGCTTCTTGCCCAGGTGGTTTCACTGGGTCTTTCCTCCTTTTACCAGACCAGGAGCACTGGGGTATGAAGGACCCAGACTGTGCGGGCAACATGCAGTCACCCATCAACATTGACACAGCCAAGACCGTCTTCAGCCCTCAGCTGCGGCCGATCCAGCTCTCTGGCTACAGCCTGCCTGCCAGTGAGAAGCTCAACCTGACCAACAACGGGCATACAGGTGGGTGCAAAGACACAAGTAGGGGCTGGAACACAGGCAGGGCCCACTCAGCCTTTCCCAGAAGGACCAGGTTTCTCTGCCCTTCCTCTGGGCTTTTGGAAAGGAATTCTCTGCTAGGGTGCAGTTGTGTTGCCTTCAAGACTGAAAGGGAATCATCAGGCTCCTGGGCCTTTACAGGTCCATGTGCTTTCCCAGCTAGAGGGGAGAAACAAGGAGATGAAAAGCTCCCTACTCAGTCATTGCCTTTGAAAACTGTCTCCAGGAATTTATTATAACCCCTGTGTCCCTGGTATTTCTGATGCAGATGTGAAGTTATTGGCTCCTCTCCCACATTCACTTTCAAAGACTAGTCAGTCTCTGATGTGACTTAGCCTTTAAGGTGCCTAACTCTTAGTCTCTGAGGGCTGAGTATTGGCTCACTTCTTCACAAAGTCAGTGCTTTGGGATGCTGCCTCAAGATCTTAAGAATTTTCTTTATTTTCTTCGCACCTCCTTCTCCAATTCTGGAATGTTTTAGGAATTCTGGAGAGTGACTTCTTCACAATATTTCAGTATCAGTCTCACCATGCCAGGTATAGAGGAAAACCACATCTGCTTCCCATTCATTACTCCACAACTGGGGATGATGGTGGGTCCTGGTTGCTACTAGCTTTTACTGGAAGCAAGCAGATTGTTTCATGCATGCTGGTGTCTGCCAGTCCCAAAGCTAAGAAAAAGTGTCAGAGAAAGGGCCTTTAAAACTTGCTGACAATGTGATAAAGAACCTCCTTACCCTGGTAGCTAGTGAGATGGGGTTGACCTGTGTACACACTGAACTCAACAGGTTGGAGTTGCTGTGCATGGTCAGATCAGCTGTGTGGTGCGTGCAGCGGTTTATATTATGGCCTCCTGCCCTAGTGTGCCTGTAGAGTTAAACTAGTTGAGCTCAGTAGTTGCTATTTCAGACACCCTGGCATCTGGTGTTGCTTGGTGTTTAGAAAAGCAGTCAGAGCATGTTCATTGCTGTGGGGCTGGGGGGGTGGTAGTTTTTCACATGCTTATAAGATGCCTGTTTTATTCTGTCAGCTACTGGTCTGCTCTATGAAAAGCCATAAATAAATAAAAAGTTCCGTGTCAGTAAGGTATTTGTACAGTTAATCCTTATGTTAATACAAAGAGTATACGCTGCATAAGCTTTACCAGGGCCCTGAAAATGACTCAGGTAGCTCATAGAAGAATGCATCAATTTAGATATACAGAAGAAATGCAACAGCAGATAAATTCCCAGGGAGGGAGCAGTCTCCCACTTCCCATATTTGAGTTTTGTATCTCTGAACCCAGTGGCAGGGAACACAGGAGAGAAATGACTCATCACAGCCTTGTTATGTGGTTAATCTCAGATCTGTACCCTAGCTTGGTGATATGACTAAGGGACACTTCACCTATAAAGAAGGAGGAAGGAAAAGAGTTGACATTAAAAATGAGGAAAAGGTGCTTAGAAGGACAGGACACTTTCTCAGGATCCAGTGATGCTCCTAATATTTTTGCCAAGTGCCTGGGTAATTCAGCTTTTGGATTTACCACACTGCTGCATGGGTCCATGATAACTGGCTAAACCGTGTTAAAGTAAAAGGCAAAAAAGCGCAAGTATGTATTTACTGTACCCAAAGAGGCAAAATTCTAGTTCTAAATGCTTTCAAAAGATTTAATGCTCTCGTGTCACCAACTCCAGTGTTGTCATATGCTCACGGGCTGCTTTATTTGAAAGATCTCAGCTTGCCAAGAGCTGCAGCATTCTCTGACCAACTGCCCTGCTCTTGTGGAAGCATAGAATCATAGAATGTGTTTAGTCAGAAGGAACCTTTACAGTTTACCTAGCCCAGCCCCCACTGCAGGAGTAGGGACATCTTTAACTAGATCAGGTTGCTCAGAGACGTATCAAACCTGACCTTTAATGTTTCTGGGGATGGGGCCTCCACTACCTCCTTGGGCAGCTGCAGCTCTGACAAACCGCCCTGCTCTCATAGGTATTCACTGCTCTGCCAGCATCTTTCTCTATTAATTTTATCCACAATCTCTTTATATTATTCTCACTTACTGAATAAATTGTTGGATAACATTTGACTTGGACCTTGTCCATGGGAGTTCCTGCAGAGAGGCTTTTCACTTTCCAGCATTTACATAGCAGCTATTTTGGACACTGGTCTATTTACTGGGATGCCCTACAACCTAAAGTCAAAAGTTAAACTTTGCTGTATTGGCACATCTCAGGATATTGACTTGCCCATAGCCTCATTAAAGACTTAAAGCATGTTTGTTTTGATCAATTTTCACAAGCCCAGGGTGACCTCCTTCCCTTGAGAAACCTCTGCTGTGGACCTGTGAGATGGACTGGGCTTTGTTTTACTGACTAACCTCTTCCTTCTGCCTCTGCAGTTGTCCTCATGTTGCCTAAGTCCCTGGCCATCACTGGGGGCTATGCCCAGCAGTACCGAGCTGTGCAGCTGCACCTGCACTGGGGTTCACCATCAGGACCCGGTTCAGAGCACACTGTCAATGGGCACCGCTTTGGAGCTGAGGTAAGGAGTCCTTGTAGTGATGGATGCATCCTCTCTTCCCCGAGTGCTGAGCAGTAAGGGTGCTGGAGTGCTGTCCTCCTCCTAACCCATGGTCTTGGTTGTCCCTGGGTGTTGTAACCCTTGGCCAAGATCCCTGCTCCCCAGATAGCTCTGCAGCAGCAGAGCTCAGGACAGGAGCCCAATGCTTTGGTGCTGAGCTCTTAAAACAAGAGGCAGATATGCTGTAGCCTGCAGTGCAGAAGCAAGAACACCCTCTAGAACGCTCAGTTCACAGGTGGGCTGGGGCTGGCTGCATCTGAGCAGTGTGTTGTATCCCCATGCTGCAGCCTGGACTGGGGCTGATGGAGCTGGAGCTGTGTTGGTTCCCACGCTGGGGGAACCAGATCCTTAGGTGGCTGTCAGCAGCCTGCTTTGGGAGCTGTGGGGCTGTTTACTCTGTACACACTGTCCTCTTGCTCTGCCAGCTCCCATCTGGTTTTATCCCTACTTCTCTTGTTGCTGTCCTCAAACTGAGCCTGACTGTGCAGTGTGACCCCCTGGTATCTAGGGCAGAGTGCTGGTTTGCTGCCCCTGAACCAAGGAAGCTCCTGCGGGCAGACCTTAGTGCTTGCTGTTTCACAGCAGCATATTCCCCTCCTAGGAGGGGTATTTGTCAGGAGTGCACATCTCTCCTGGTTCTTGCTCCAGGAGGGAAGAGTACCTCCTGCAGGTGCCTGTCCTGCATCATCATTGCATGTTTCTTTCACAGATCCATGTGGTCCACTACAACACCAAGTACAACGGCTTTGAGGAGGCAAAGGTCCAGCCGGATGGGCTGGCCGTACTGGGAGCCTTCCTGGAGGTGAATCCATGGCTCAGCCCTGGGCAAGAGGGGGTAGTAGCAGGAGGAGGGTGGGACTGTGGTGGGCACAATCAGACACAGTTCTACGGACAGGCAAAGGAACAAACACTCCTGGGGAGAAGTGGAGAGTGAAGACAGAGCAGCCCTGATGGGAGAAAGGTGTCACTGGGACAGGATGCCACTCTCCGAGAGTGGTTCCTACCTTGCTGGCTCTGCCAGCACCAGTCAGTCTTCGTTTGGCTTCTGTGCTCATTACCATGGGGGGGCCTGTGTTGCAGGTTGGGCCAAGAGAGAACCCATACTATCAGGAAATATTCCAGCATCTGTACAAAATCCAAAGAAAAGGTAAGGTCCGCTCACACCTCATACTTATCTCAGGGGCTGCAGCCCAGCATAGAAACCTGCTGCACCGCAGAGAGGCTGCAGAAGGCATTTTGCTGCACGTACATGAGAAGGGGGGCATTGCACAGCTTGTACAGAGATGCCTTTCCAAGGTGCCCTCTGCTTGCTTGTGTTTTCCCCTGCCTTCAGGGCAAACACACTGCTCTTTCTGCAGCACACTGTGGGCAGTGGTGTTGACGCTGGCATATGCAGTGCCAGGGTGCCTGTAATCTCCATGCTGGTCCTACCTGTTCTCCTCCAAATGGTTTCCTTGTCTCACTCCCACGTTGTTTCTTTTCCCAGGTGAGGAAGTCTTGGTGTCTGGATTCAACATAGCAGATCTGCTGCCTGACAACCTGAAAGAGTACTTCCACTACAATGGCTCTCTGACCACCCCTCCCTGCTTCCAAACAGTGAAATGGACAATCTTCAACGAGACTCTGCTGATCTCTCATTACCAGGTCTGTCAGGGCAAGGAGCTCCACACAGAGTCTTGCCCAGACTCTCTATGCAAGTATGCACCATCCATTCCCCCCTCCTGGGGCCCACCTGGCTCCCAAAGATGGGATGAATGCCACCGTGCTCATGCCATTCTCCTTCCAGATGTCGATGCTGGTGATGAGCCTGAGAAACGATGACAGCAGACCTCTGCAGAACAACTACAGGCCGGTGAAGGGCTTGCATGGGCGACGGGTGCTGGCAAGTTTCCAGACCACCCTGCCTCCAGCAAAGCATCTACCTGCTGGTAAGGCACGCTTGAACTTGCTCGAGCTGCACCCAGCTGTGGGGATGGGGTGAGGAGAGGGTCTGGGGGCTTCATGTCTCTTGCAGAAATGCAGCATTTGCATGAGTTAGCCCTGCCTGGCAAGTGACTTAGAGCAGAGCTGGTCCCAGGGTCTTACTTTCCACCATTCCTGCACTTGTCTTACCTTGTGTGGGGAGGATCAGTTTTCAGGAACTATATTATCAAAGAATCATAGAATCATGAGGTTGGAAAAGACCTCGTCAAACATTGAGTCCAACCATTCCTATCTGCCACTAAGCCATGACCCTGAGCACCTTATCTACCTGTCCTTTAAACACTTCCAGGGAAGGTGACTCAACCACCTCCCTGGGCAGACTTTTCCAGTGCCCAATGACCCTTTCAATGAAAAATCTTTTTCTGATATCTTCNGAGGGACCCAGAACTGAAGACAGGATTTGAGAAGTATTCTCACCAGTGCTGAGTACAGAGGGAGAATAACCTCCCTGGATCTGCTGGCTGTGCCATTTCTGATCCAGACCAAGATGCCATTGGCCTTCTTGGCCACCTGGGCACACTGCTGGCTCATGTTCAGTCAGATGGCAACCAACATCCCCTTCCGCTAGTCTATAGCACTGCATAGGGTTGTTGTGCCCCAAATGCAGGACCCAGCATTTGGCCTTGTTAAACCTCATGCCATTGGACTCAGCCCATTGGTCCAGCCTGTTCAGATCCCTTTGCAGAGCCTCCCTACCCTCCAGCAGATCCACGCTACCTCCCAGCTTAACATCGTCTGCAAACCTACTTATCCTCAGTCTTGCAGAAATAACAGTAGCGGGACTAGATGTATGGTCAATGGCAAACAGCCAGCTCTGAGCATCCAACTAGATTCTTCATCCTCAAACGTAACAGCTAAATTTGGTAGGAGCTGCAGTGAACACCCTGTTGCCAAGCCCTGCAGCAAGGACAGTGCAGGATTCCTCTTCCCGAAGTCTGTGCTCTGCCAATGCGGCCACGCAGCCATCCTAGACAGGCCAACCATCCCCTGCCCGACACATCTCTGCCTACTCATCCTCAGTCCATCCTTGATGGTCTTTCTTGCATTGGTGGCTTCCAATAATGAATAGGAATTCCTATTAATCCTCAGGTGTGACTAGCACTCTGCATCACTGAATTCTTGCCTGTTGCAGCTCTTTGAGGTCACTGGGTTTTTCTGTCTAACATCCTGTTCCTTTCTTGTTTTGATGGCATTTCCTACACCTTGTGTCAAGGTGACTAATAGAAATAGCACTAATAGAAACAGGCTTGGTCCCAGGCCCTTAGGTAATGCCACCATAACCACACACAGGGTGTAAGGCATTTCCCTTCACCATCCTACCTGCAGCCAGCTCATGAACGGCTGCAGGCTTTTAGTCACTGTGGCCTTCAGACTGCCTAGCAGTTCCCATGTGGCACTACATCAAATGCTTCACTGAAGTTGGGAGAGATAAAATCTACCACATTTTCTATTGCCTAGAATATCATTTATCAAAGAAAGATACCGGGTTAGGCTGGCATGCTCTATCTTTGGTAAACCTGTTAGATACTTTATCATATTTTCCATTTACCTCCAAGCCTTTCTTTTACCACTTTCTTGCAGAAGCTGTTCCAAAGCCTCCAGCCACTGGGACTGGGATGAGAGGCAAATTACTCAGCTCACCTTTTTCCCTTTCCTTGTTTGCTGTTTCTATATAACCAATCCCCACTTTAACAAAGCCCTGGCTCCTGGAGTGCCAGGACCACTTCTGAGTACTCCCACATGAGGTTACTGGTCCCTTGCCTTGGGTGTGTGGGAATGCTGGTTATCTCTTCAGTGCTGATAACTTCCCTGGGACGACTGAGTGCTAATATGGGGGTGCTGTGGGGTCACATCTCCTTTCTCCTGCAGTTGCACCTCCTGTGCCCACGCTTGTTGATCTTTCTCCAGTCACCCCTTGTTCAGAATTGCTGCTCCTGCCCCTGGCTGCTGGGTGAAGGTAGTGGTTTCCCTGCAGTGACCGTGCAGCTGGATACAGCCCACAGATAGTGAGTGCCACTCCGTGCGCAATACCTGAGCAGTGTACAGATGATAATGCAGCTGTTTAAAAGCCACATTGGTTAAATATTTGCCTGGGACAGCCCTCACCCTTCACTTAGGGCCACCGAGACACCCCTCTGTAGCATGCCCTGCCAGCAACAGCTGCAGCCATCTCCCAGGCTGTTCACCACCTTCCTATAGGCAGCTTTCCCCAGCATCACTGTCTACTGGGCTCACCCTCCTGCCCCTCTCCAAGGCCTCCTGTGGGGTTTGGTGCAGCTGTGAGGTCCTGCAGTGCCTGGAACCCTGCCTGTCTGTTTTCAAGGCAGAGAGAGCAGTGGAGGAGTTTCTGGTTGAGCTCACTGAGACTTCTGTGTGAGTTGCAGTTCAGAGATCCCTTTTTATTCCCTCCCTGCTCTCAGTGCTTCTGGCAGTGTCAGGACCAGGTTTCCAGCAGCAAGATGCTGCAAGCTGCTGGAGATCCAGTGGGCAGCTTCCCCCTGCCTCCTCTTCATCACCCTCCTTGTGAGTGATGAAGATACTTGCAAGAAGGTTTGCTTTGGTAGCACAGCCTGAGGTCCTACAGGCTTGACACTTCCCTCCTGAAATACTTCAGGCACCCTCTTAATAGTGCTGTCTCTCTTCCAGATGGTGACAGCTCGGAAGCAGCAGGTATGTGCAGAGCTGACCTGAAGGAGGGGGCCATGGAGGGATGTGTCTCCCTGGGAAGGGGTGTTATGGCAGCTACATACAGAGCTGGGGGCAGGCAGCCACAGGGGGGGGTGCAGGGCTGCCCTAGTATTTGTGCAGCTGGCTCTTATCCTCACATCTTTGTCTCCTTTGTAGATGGACACTCCAGCTCTTCATTTCACGCAGGTAAGCACGCTCAGCCAAGGCTGCTGCCTTCATGTCCCCTCTGCCTTCAGGCTGCTGATATTCTCCCTCCCCCGGGGGGCCATCCCCTCTGTAACACATCTGTTCTTGGCTTGCAGGGGATGTGCTGGCTGTACTCTTTGGGGTGCTCTTTGCCATCACAGCGTTGGCCTTCCTGTTGTACATCTACAAGCACCGTAGCCAGAACACACGGTGAGTGATGGGGAGGGGCAGGAGGGGGCCTGAGGGTGGCATGGACCTGAGGCATGAGAAGGGGGTTAAGAGCGGGTGTTTGAGCAGTAAGATGGGTTAGCAGCGCCCCATGACTGCTCTAACATTCCCCTCCTTCCTCCCCTGCCAGGTTGGACTCCCCAACCAAATCCAAAGTCATCTACACAGCTGCTGCCACTGAGAACACTGCATAAACCCCACACCTTTGTGGCAGTCCTGGCCCTGCTGGTTCAGCCTGCTATGACACCTCCCCTCCCTCCCACCTGGGCTGAGGGAGGGCCAGCACTCCAGCATCCCTCAGCTGCATGAGCTACTCACAGACTGCCTGGGGCATTATCTGGCCCCAGCAGATATTTTTGTTATAAAAAGAGGTAAAAATGTGTATTTAAAAAAAAAAAAAGTAAAAGCTTCCCATGGTGCCAACCCTCTCTGCTGTCTTTGCTTGAAGCTGTGGAGCTGGAGAGAGGTGTGCAAGGACTCCTTCCCAACCAGCACACAGCATTGGCCTCCATGCCCTGGGCAGAGCTCCAGAGCAAGCAGTGCAGGGCTCCTTGCACAGACTCGCCCTGCCCTCCATCGCTCTGGGACTTCTTCCTCCTAGTATTTGTGCAAAGCACTGGAAAAACAGCCACAGCTCAGGGCTAGAGAAAGATGAGGTGATGGTGGCACAGCCACTGCTCCCTTGCTGGCCAGCCCCCACCCAGGTTCCCTCTAGCTCTACTACAGCTGGAGTAGTACCATATCCATGACTGCTTCCCACCTACCCTGGCAGCAGCAGTGCAACTAAAGCCAAGCCCCAGGGAGCTATATAGCCATGCCAAAACCAAGAGAAAGGGGCCAGGTCCAGGAGAGGGGAGGAACTTGCAGGTCTCTAGCTCTCAGCAGCCTCCACCCCAAAGCAGCAAGACTAGAACCCTGCAGCTGCCAGCCCCAGCCCCCACACCAGCACGAGTCAGCACTGCTGCAGGGTGCTCGTGCTCTCCCCACGACGGCAGCACCACTGGCCACACAGAGCCCTGCTTGTCTGTGGTGCTTCCTTTTATTGGTACAAAAGCCCACTGTGGATAAAAGTGCCCTCTCAGCCCAGAGCCTGACAGCAGTTTCTCCTTCCCAGCCCTGTAGCACAGCAGCAGGGCCAGTGCCTGCCTGGAAATCACCCTACAAGTGCAGGAGAGAGCAATATCCCCTAGAATGGCCCCTTGAACCCTCTCCCCAAGCTGTGCAGGCACCACCTGCAGGGTTACATCTCCCCCTGAGCCCTCCACCACCCTCCATGTCTCCTGGATGCTTTAGTCTTTACCCTGTCCTCCCATGCAAAGTGCTGTCAGTCCCCTCGGTTCCCCCAGCACCATCCTCACTGCACCAGGATGCTGGATCACTGCAGTGACTGCAGTCCAGTGCCGGGGCCGTGGCTCCCAGGGCAGTGAAGATGGGCAAAGAGGCGGAGAAAGTAGCACCACAGTGGTCACCTGCAACCCACAGTGCAGTAGCATTTTGGAAAGCCACTTCCTCCATCCTGCAGTGAGGAGGTAATGTGAGGTCCCTTCTGGCACAGGGGACAGCATGTCTTCTGTGGTGGGGGTAGAAGAAATGGATTTCTTTGGACTCAGGCTTCCAGCAGTCCAAGGTAGCATCCTTCCAAAGCAGGCTAACTGGGGCTCCACTCACAGTAGGGCCAGCAAAGCCAGGTTCCCCAAAACTAAGCTGTTTCAGGGCTCCCAAAAGGACACTGGGAGCAAGCTAGCCACACCGGTTGGCTGGCTGCCACAGATGGACCCCAGCACCTGCCCTGCTGGGACTGACCAGGGTCCCTCAGTCCAGGAGAAGTATTGCAGAGAAGGTGATGGCTGTTCTTGCCGCCAGGATGGAAGGGAGGGCAGGGGTGGCTGTGGACAGAAACATCCCACAGGGCCTCAGGATCCTGGCTGGGGGTTGGCTCCACTACGTAGGCCTGCAAGAACCAAGAGAGGAGGGGGTCAGTTTTTACCAGACTTCTTACCCCATCCACTTTCCCCAGCAGAGGCAACAAGCCAACCACAGTCCCAAACCCTAGCATCTCCTCCAGTCTGGTAGCCAAGGAGATGATGCCCTTATTCCAACCCCTGGGACAACCTCCTCCCACAGCAGCATAGGTCCTGGTACACAGACCTGTAGGGTCCTTTATCCCCTTTATGGAGCAGGACTTACAGAGCAGAAAGCGCCACACGTTCTGGGCAGATCCCCCTGAGAGCAGGTAAGCCCAGACAGCAGCGATAGCCATCAGCAAGTAGGAGGGCACCAGGCTGCCCACATACAGGGGGTTGCAAAATGTCTGTGGAAAAAGACAAGACAGAAGACAGGTAAGTGGACAAGAGAGGACAGGGACAGGACGGGTGCCTGCCTCACCACCTTGACAAGTGGAGCAGGATGGGGGAACACCAATTCTGTGATTCTGTTGGTGAAGGGTCCATAACCCTCGAGTACGGGGACCAGCACACCGCATGTGTGTCTCCGAGCTACTCACCGACCCCGAAACAGCAAGGTGCATGACAACAACTGCAGCAATCTCCCACCAGCGCCGGTGCTCGCAGCCGTGGAAGAAGAGGATCCCCCAGAAGGTGTGAAGGAAAATCAGCACCATGGTCATAAAAGCTGTGGGGAGTGGCAGAGGGGTGTCACCAGGGAACAACCCATCCCATCCTGCCCTGCAGGCACTGGGAGAGTTGGAAAGGAGCTGGGAAAGGGGTGTACAGGCACTGTTGGGCTGGACTGCAGAGGCAGACCAGCGTGTCAGTGAAGCAGAGAGGTCATATGGGACAGAAAGAAGGGTCTAGCACAGAGAGATGTGACAGGGCTCTGTATGGGACTCAGATGCGTAAAGGGTGCAACACAGAGGGGAGACTAGAGCCCCCTGTTTCACAGCCTCTGTGGTGAGCACAGACATGAGCGAAGGGTGCCAATCACTCACCTGAGGTCAGGAAGTAGAGCTGTGAATCCCCATGGATGCCCACGGTGCCAGGCCCTAACGCATCCGCCAGGAGATTGATCATGGAGAAAGCGCCGCTCATAAGCCCGAAGCCCACACCAGCCACTGCCAGGACAGGGACACTGTCAAGCTCTGAGGCACCTAGGGACAACCCAGGCACCTCCCAAATAGCTTTGGGGTAAAAAAAATCTCTTTCCCCCTGCATTGTGCCCAGCCCTGGTCAGGATCAACCTTGGCCCTGTAGTCATGGTGCCCCGTTCTGCGCAGCACTCACCATATGCCATTTGCTGGATGGAGATAGGGGAACAACCATCCTCACTGAGGGCCACCAGCCCCTCAATGGCTTTCCTGTAAGGGAGACAGGATGCTGGAGCTTGGCACTGTCTGGCCAACTCCCAGGGCATCGTGCAGCACCACGATGGAGCAGACGTGAGCTGGGGTCTCACTCTGCACCATCCCATCCTCCCAGTAACCTCTGGATCACCAAACCACAATATCTGCTGTGGAGACAATCTGCATGTCTACTCTAATCCAACAGACAAACCACACATGTGAAAACCACATAATTCTCCACAGAGGAGCAAGAGTGCCAGCTAGCCCCATGGAACAGGGCTGGGGCAACCAGAACATCAAGTACTACGTGAGCAGCACCCTGATACAGAAAACAGACCCTGTGCCAGTCTGGAAGGTCTGTGCCATGAGAGCATACTTGATCTCTGCATTTACATTCCTAGAAGATAATAGGGGAAAATGGGGAGGGTGCAGAGAGGAGCTCAAAGAGCTAGAAAAATTCTTTGTGGGGAGAAACTGGGAGAGATGGGCTTCATAATTTTGATTAGCTAGAGGTGTGGTGGGTGAGAAAGATGGCAGATGGCTCCTCAACTCGGGGAGGACAGCAGGGCCTGCAGCTGGGGATCTGCAGGGTGAAAGGAGAGCAGTGGTTTTCTGTTAGAGGCTGCTCCGCGGAGCTCTGCTACCCTCTGCCTGCCAGCCTCTGGCAGTGCCCTGCTGCAGGGAGCAGTGAGAAAACACACCAGGCCATATGCGGAGTTCCTCCAGACTCGCCAGCACCCAGCCAGATGGGAAAGCTGGGGATATGAATGATGCCAACCCTTGTCTGTCTGTCCAGCCCATACACAGCACAGCGCCTGTCTGTCTGCCTGAACACAGTACAGAGTGCAGCGCATGCTCTCCCAGCAGGCAGCACAATCCCTCGTGCTCCAGGCTGGTGGTTCCACGGAGGCCGAGACTTTGCCCTAGGCTGAGACAGATGATGTGCCACCACACAAGAGCCTCAAAATCACATTCATGCCAGTCCTGCTCACACAAAACCACCCCTAAGAAAGGACTGAGAATTGCCAGGAGCAGAGAGCAGATGCCTGCCCCTTCGTCAACCCCCACACAACAAAGCGGGTGTTTCCCAGTGCCTGGCATTCCCTCAAGTAGTGGGAGCACTGCTGGTGCTTGTCACCAGGGCAGAGAGGATGCAACACATCCTGTGCCAGCCCAATCCCACAGCCTATCTGTCCTGAAATCAGCAAGATGCTACCAGTCACCTCAGCCTTGGCTCTTCCAGAACTTATAGCTGCTCTGCTCCACCACCTGAGGCTCACTTCTGTGTACTTCCAGAGAGGACAAAGGCATCTTGGTGCGACAACTGGCATTGCCACAGCCCAGGAGCTCCCAGCCAAAATGTGGCACCTGCCATGACTGGGAGAGCCATACAATCACAGAATCACTGAGGTTGGAGAAGACCTCTAGGATCATCAAGTCTAACCATCAGCCCACCACGGTGCCTACTAAATTATGTCTTGCAGTGCCACAGCTACACATTTTTTGAACACCTCCAAGGATGAAGACTCTACCACTTCCCTAGGCAGCCTGTTCCAGTGCTTCACCACTCCTTCAGTGAAGAAGTTTTTCCAATATCTAACCTAAGGCTCCCCATAAACAACTTGAGGCCATTTCCTCTCATTCTATTGCCTGATACTTAGAAGAAGAGACCAACACCCACTCCACACAAAACTCCTTTCAGGAAGTTGTAGAGTGTGATAAGGTCTCCACTCAGCTTTTCTCCAGATTAAACAGTCCGAGTTCCTTCAGTTGCATCTCATAAACCCTGTGTTCCAGAGCCTTCCCCAGCTTCATTGCCCTCCTCCGGATGTCCTAGCCCCTCACTGTCTTTCTCATAGTGAGTGGCCCAAAACTGAACACAGGATCCAAGGTGGAGCCTCACCAGTACCAAGGACAGGGGCTACCCAGCAGTGCCAGGGCAGGGAGGGAGATGCCCTTACCTGAGGAGATTGTAGTAGAGGAATCGGAAGACCTCCTGCAGCAGCACAGAGAAGACCACTCCGAATATCAGGAGCCCCCTCTGCAGTGGCTCATCCCGGGGGTCGCTGGCTTTAACCGCAATAAACCAGATGAGGGAGGAGAGCAGCAGTGACACCAGCCAGAAGAATGCCCTGCAAGAGAGAGAGAGAGAGAGAGCGCCTGCTGGCACCGGTGCTGTGCCTACTGGCAGCTGCACCTTGGTCTTATACACCCTCCCATCAGTACCAGTGCCATTCTGGTACCAGTGCTGAGCAGCTGGAGTCCATACTGGTACCATTCCTTTACCTGCACTCCTGTGCTAGTAACTAGAACTGCACCAGTAACCCCATTGTGACCAAACCAGTACCAGTGCCAGATGGATATCCATGCTGGTTGCAGTTCCAGTATCACACTCTATTGATCCCACAGTGGTACTGGTACCAGTGGCCCTGCTGAACATATGCACCAGTAGCACTACTGGTGCCACATGGGTACGGGTACCAGTGCCCTTACTGGCCCCATGGTCAAAACCAATATCCTCCTCAACACATCCACAGCACATGGTGACCATGGTTACAGTACTAGTTACATGGTTACAAGTACTGGTGCTCCTGCTGTGCCCTCAATGATATCAGAACTGGTTCCAGAACTGGTACAAGTGCTCTATCACACCCATGCTGGTCCCAGCACTGGCACTGGTACCAGTACCCCCATCACATCTATACTGGCACCAGTATCAACACTGGTACCAGTATCGACCCTGGTGCTGCACCAGTACAGACAGCATTACCAGTGCCCCATAATGCTCATACTGGTCCTAGCACTGGCACTGGTACCAGTGCCCCCATCGCACCCATACTGGCACTACTACCAAAACTGGTACCAGTTCCACTATCAGACTGGTACCAGTACCAGCATGGGTACTACGGCCCCATCTCATTCACCCTGGCACCAGTGCCAACCCTGGTGCCGATCAGTACCAACAGCAGTACCAATGCCCCATCGTGCCCACACTGGTACCAGAACTGGCACTGGTTCCAGTGCCCTGTCTCACTCATACTGGTACCAGCACTACCAGTGGTACCAGTGCCCCTCTAGGGATGGGGCATCTAGAACCTCCCTTGGCAACATGTTCCAGTGCCTCACCACTCTAATGGTGAAGAAATTCTTTCTAATGTCTAGTCTAAATCTGCCCCTCTCTACCCATTTCCCCTCATCCTATCACCACAAGCCTTTGCAAACAGTCCCTCTACAACTTTCATGTAGCTCCTTTCAGGCCCTGTAAGGTCGCTATAAGATCTCCTCAGAGCCTTCTCCTCTCCAAGCTGAACAACCCCAACTCTCTCAGCCTGTCC
>WAAB01022237.1:608914-678347 GCA_013389865.1 Piaya cayana | reverse complement strand
TTTGTTCCCAATTTCCAGGTAACTGGAGGAGCTTTCAAATAATTGTTCTTGTAAATATAATGTAATAATTATGCATTATTTCTACGCAGTGTCTTTTTAAATTAATTTAAGGTTCTGCGTTGATTGCAGAGACAGCGTTATAACAGTGCAAACTTTAAGGAGCAACTTCCACTCTGTACATTGGTATCAAATAACCCTAATTTTTATTTCACGGGAAAATGGTACTTAGAAGACTGTCAGAAAAAATATGGATTTATCTGCCAAAAGACTCAGGGTAAGGTTTTGTTTTCCTTTACTTTGGTTTTCTTTTCTTACCACATTAAATTCATCTTAATTTTCATCTAGGAGCAACTTGCTATAGGTGTTTGTAACATTAGAACATAAAAGATTTCTGAGATAATTCTGCTGTGGTGTTTAGACAAACTAGCTCTACACTTTTTAGTAAATCGATAGCTGTGATGTAGACGTAATTTCTAGAAAAATATTTTGTTATTAAATTTTCTTCCTAAGTTTGATCTTCCTGTTGCATTTCAGGAACAGAGATTAAACTTGATGTTATCTGTCATGGCAAGCAGAGTAAAAGCATGAAATGACAAAAGGCAAAACTGAGAGTAATTTTTATGAAAATATGGTGTTTAAAAAAATTTAGGGGATGGCACGTGCAATATTAGGTCAGAAAACACACTGGAAAATGTATGTCTATGAACAGTGCAGAATGACTGGCTGATCAAATAGAATTTGGCTTTTCTTTTCACGCCTCTCTAATTGTATTACCATGAAGTTCACTTACCAGAAGCCTGAAGCTGTAGCAGAGAGCCCTCCCTGTTTGTTTTCCCTGAGCCAAGTTGCTGGTGCTGCCTCGAGTGGGCAGCCGCTGGCATCCCCCAGGCACTCCAGCAGCTTTGGGGCCCAGTCCCAGCTCTACCAGGGGGAAGCTGCCAGAGCATGTTACCAAAATAGACCAGCAGCAAATTATTAACCCTAAAGCAAAGGGAGGGCTGTAATCAGAGTCTGTAAGAAGTGTCCTTAGGTGCTCTAGTTACGGCAGGGGTGGATTGGATGGCTCAGCTTTACATATCAACACTCTGGGCTGAGCCTTCTGTCCAAAGGGACAGTCCTCTTCTGCTGGCTGCCTTGGAGAGAATGGAGAGGGAGTCAAGAAGTGGAGTAAACAAATACAAGTCTTAGGCAGTGCTGACATGTGACTATAGCAAGACATAGCTGTATTTAGTATCGTTTATTATGAACCACAGTTGGGCAGTGCTAGAGTAATCCTGCATCCAGTGTGGAAAATATAAATAAGTGTATTTTCCTGCTGGATTGTTTTGTTTACCTCCATAACATTATATGAACCCCTTGCTTCTGCCTCAGAAAGATGGAAAAGGCAGGGTTGCCTCAGTGTGGCCAGACTGCAGGGCACCCAGGGTAAGTGGGGCTGCAGTGGGTGCTCAGGACCCCCCCCACCTTTCCTGGCTGGTGAATGTGAGAGTGGCCCATGAGCCCTGGCCAAAACTTGATGAGGATGGGGGAATATGCTGTGCCCAGAGCTGGATGCTCGCCTGCCTGTGCTCCTGCGGAGAAAGGACCGGCCTTCCCTCCCCAGTGTGACACCCGTGGCATTCACCCAAACCATCAGGCAGTTCAGTTAGCTAACTCAGCAGAAAACTTTCTTGTCTCTTTACCCCCCCCACCGCTTTTATTTTTCTTTTCCTTAATGGATGTAATTTTGTTCAGCTTTTCTGCGCTGCATTGGCTCAGTGCAGGGTTAGGCAAACACCAGGACTGGGTATGGGAATATGCAGCTGGAAGAGTGGAGAGCAAGGAGGGGAAAAGTGAGACAGCCTCTTCCTGGCAGCAGTGAACTGCTGCATATACTTAAAAGTCCAAACAAACGTGTCAGTTCCTGAAGAGACAAGCTGGTGCTTTGCTTCTGCCATCCTGTCCATATCCCATCTCCCTTCTTTTGAATTATTTTCTGTAGGAGACTGAAATTAAATAAACCAGCAGGAGGTGTGAGCTGGGCTCCAGTCTCTTAGTGGTGCTTGAGTTAGGATTGTGTCAGCATTTTACTGCATTTCTTGCCTTTTTTTAAGCAGTGACATGCACTGACAGATAGAATAAAAGAGAGTGCTTCAGTTAGCTCGAGCGCAGAACTTCTTCTTGCTTATGAATTTCTAATTTTAAATGATTTGTGAATGACAAATAATAAATTAATGTACTATTTTAAGATGCTTCTTAACACTTATCCTCTCGTAGTCATAAAGGGAACCAAGTCTAAAATAACTCCACCATGTGGCAAAATAAACACTTCATTTTGTAATATCAAAGAAGTTTTACAGGCAGAAGTAATTAATCCAAACTGACAAACAAGATAAAAACTGAGGCTGTGCTTTATTTTGATTGTCTTGTTTAAACTATACAGTGGGCATTCATATGCGTTAGCAAAGGCATTTGCCTCCTGTAGGAAAGTGAGCATGGCAGAATCACAGGCTGAGCTGGGGTGGAGATGGGCTCTGTCTCATGATTTTTTTTGCTCCTGATTTTTTTCTCATGGGAGAGAGACTCCCTTTATGAAATCTAAAAACTCTGCACTTCCTTTCAAATTTTTTGAGCCTTGCTCTGTTAATTTGTCATCCAAAAGATATTTAATTCCCCATGCACAGAGGATTTCTCTTTAAGTGTTAGTACTATGATTTCCCCTACATCGTCTCATGGATGCTAAATAGGAGCTCAAGAAGCTCCCAAGCACTTGTACTATGAGCCACAATTTGTCTTCCTGTCAGTTGTGCCAGCACAATTATTTGTGAGGCAAGGCTTGGTGCTGTAAATTAATCTTGGAAATTATTAAGAAAAATGGGTCAAAAAAGTTGTAATCTAAATTACATGCATGTTATCTGGGGTGAGAGTACTCTGCAGCCCACTGCTATTGGACATTTGGGATACACTTAGATTCCATTTGACCTTCAAAGGTCTGGTTAGTGGGACTAAATCCATCTAGATTTTCTTTTTTATGTTCTACATTAAACGGCTGTGATGGCATTTCAGAATCTGTTCTAGACTTTTCTTTTTGAAGTCAGCAGTGCCTTCCTGAAACTAATGAGTTTGTGATTTTTGGGTTTGTTTTAAGGATAGCTCTGATTTTTAGGAGCTCTTCTACCATGTTCAAGCAGTCTGTTTTAAAAAAGTAAATAAATCCTTTATTTCTGCTTGTAACAGACACATCTGGACACATCATCAATTCCTCTGAAATGTACCCTGTGCCAGATACCTTGGAATACGGAAACAGAACATACAAAATAATACGTGGGAATTTTACATGGTCTTCAGCTTTAAAAACCTGCATGGCAAATGGTGCGGAGTTGGTCAGCATTACAGACCAGTATCACCAGGCTTTCCTCACAATCATTGTGAATCGGCTGGGATACAACCACTGGATTGGGCTGTTCACTTCAGATGTACGTAGTGAACTCCCTATCTATGAATATGATGCTGCAGAGGAGCTTTTCCAGTATCAGGCTAATGAGCTGTCATTCATTTCAAGTCATAGGAAGTTTACATCTGAAAATGAAACCCTGGAAAGCTTGAGCCCTAACCATTTCTTTACAACATCATGTATAAATCTAATGAGATCCAGTTAGTGCAACATGTACTGACAACTAAAAGGCATAGACAGCATTTAAAAGCACAGAAAAAGAATCTCTTGTTGTGTATGGTGAAATTATCATAGACTATGGAATCATAGAATGGTTTGGGTTGGAAAGGACCTTGAAGACATAAGTTGGGAGCATCCTCCATCTGTCTTCTGTAGATCCTTATGGGTCTTCTGTAGATCCTTACAGATCTACTCTTCCTTCAGTGATGTAAAAGATGTTCTGTAATACCTGGTGAGGATGCCACCAGAGGTAAATGGAACTGTGTGGTGCTAAAGCATGTCAGAAAGATAATCTGGAAATTTGTTTTGGCAGAATGGACTTAACTTTGAATGGTCAGATGGGACTAGGTCTTTGTTTACCTTTTGGGAAGACGATGAATCCCAGGCCTTTGGCAGCTGTGTTTACATTGATACCTCAGGGCACTGGAGAAGCGCTAACTGTGAAAGACTTCTGCAAGGAGCAGTTTGCCATGTGCCACCTAGTAAGTCAGAGTGAAGCATTACTTGAAATCTTTGCAGCTACAAATGTGTGTCTTGACAGTGAAAGCATATGGAAGGAAATTAATTGATTTGAGTTAAGCAATGATGATAGTATTATTTAAAATTTAAATTGATTTCTGACATTTCCTTGCTTTATCTCCCATTTTTTCCCCATAAGATATTGGTCATCAGGTCTAGTCTGTGAGAATGGAAAGAGAACTTTCACAATAGAAACAAAGGGAATTACTTGTTCTGTCTCTGCCTATACTGAACATTGTTATCCATGAAAAATTATTTCTAACAACCTAGCTTAAAGGGAAATAAATTCAGTTGGCTGCAGTTAACTGCTGGGTGGAAGAAGGGAAGCATTTAGAGCGAAGCTGAAAAATGACAGCCACGTCTTCACTGATTGCACATGAAAGATTTTGCAGTTTGGTTTGGTTTTTTTTAATAAGGATATTTTCCTGCATCCTAAAATATGTTGTGTTTCCTGCAATGCTCTATTAATCACCTGCGCTTCATTTAAATCCAGAATTCAGGTCCAGACCTCCATTCAGTCCAGGACTGCAGATTTTTTAGCAGCACCCAGTTCTCAGTATAGTTCCTCTTGGGATGTACTGATCACCAGGGATTCACTTCTAGCTTCTTATAGCTCTGGGATTTGTTGACAAGAAAGTGGTTTTGGAATCCTTCAAGACAACAATTATTCTCTAGAAAATTAGTCAACTTCACTACAGAAAACATGCTAATTTTCTTCTCATGTTGTGTAACCATATATAACCTAAAGCTTACTTAATTTTTTTAAATTACGTTTTGTAGCAAAATAGAATGCATAGGATGCAATCCACAGCGCTGTCAAAAAGTGGTGCTGGGAATCACAAAGTGAGCTTATAGAATTGCCCTGAGTAAGGAGGAGTCCTTGCTGCAGCACGTTGCACACTGGAAAGGCTGGTTGCTGCTTACCAATGGGAGACTCCGCTGTGCTGCGGTATTTGGCATGAAGTTATCTTTGTGGCTTAGTGGGGAGTAACTCTGCAGTCCTTGGAAATCCCCATCCCTCTAGGAGATACTGGGTGGTCTGGAGTGCTGTGTTGCGCCTGTAATTTGGTCTTACCAGCCTTTGCACATCAGTATCAGGTTAGATTGTCCTGATACTACTGTTGCAGTCCAGCAAGGTTTTTGATCAGAAATGAAACAAGCTTTACTGTTTGAATACAAAAATGTATAACCACTACATTTTTCCATTTTAAAATAGAGGCATAATTCAATGACATGGTTATTAGCATTACTCCAAAGAAGTGTGTGGAATGTTATATTAATGTGTATGTTGTTGTGACAATAAAGCTGTGCTGTTATTTCTGTAACAGAAAAGAATCTCACTGCCTATAAAGGCTTATGTTCAGAAAAAACTGTTCCCTGGATCAAATTCAAGAACAGTTGCTACAGCTTTTCAACAGTTCTGCAAGGCACAAGTTTCAATACTGCATATGAAGTCTGCAGAAATCAAGGTAAGTGATTATTTTGTGGCTACAGAATGTCATTGGCATGTGTTTCCTCTGCTTTAACTTAAACAGTAATGGTGCTTATAAACCAACTATGAATTTGGAGGCAGCATGTGAAAAGGTTAATTTCTGGAATAACTCATAAAATGTATTTCTTTCCCTTCAAACTGGTTTTAAAATAACGTGAGAACAGTTTTCTATCAGCCTGAGAATTTTCACATTAACTGCAAATTTAAGATCTGGTATAACCAGGATTTCTAAGTTTAAATTTGGTCTCATAATTTTATGTTTGGGGTTTTTTTAAAATGCAGTGTTACATTTTAATGGCATGGATTGTTCAAAAATTTGTTTTGTGTTCAATCTGTAGGATCAAATCTCTTAACTATTCAAGATGAAGATGAAAATGCCTTCATTCTGGAAGAACTGCACAATTTTGGTTATTCTGTGCAAATGATTTGGTTGAACATCCTGCTAGTTACAGACAGTAAGTTTTGGGTGGAAAAGAACTGCATGTAAGAATCTGTTTTGATTTTTGTTTGTTTGTTTTTATTTGAATGCTGATAGAACTGTTTTCTAAAACACTGTTATCCTTTGAGGTTTTTTTCACTACTTATTGCTTTTTTTATGATGTAGTAAAACCAGTCAAGCTTTCTGTAATCATTATTGATTCATATTCTGAGTACTCAGTAGGTATGCATGTGTGTGAATGCCTTTATTTAAAGAAGCACTAAAAACTGCCTTCTATATCAGTCACACAGGATATTCTTAAGTCCTTTTAAAAAAAGTAATATAGTGGCCAAGCAGACAAAATCTTGTCATTCTTTAATTCATTATTTATTTATGTGAGGGTAAGTCCAACAGAAAAAATGGTAATTATCAAAATATTACAAAAATTATAAAGTTCTATAATTTTTGCCCTTAGATGAGACAATCTCCTGGTTTGATGGCTCTCCCTTAAATTATTCTAACTGGGGCATCAGGGAGCCTGAATTAGATCATCTCATGGGGAATTTCTGTATCAGCCTGAGGACCACAGATGGAGTCTGGAAAATATCTTCATGCAGAGAAAAAAAGGGGTTTGTGTGCAAAATGGATGCAGGTATGTGCTTTCATAAGAGAAAGCAGCTGTGTCCCATAACCATTGTTTTACATGTTCCCTGTTGCTGCTTACTTTCTCATGTTTTTCATTTAAGTAATTATGTACCTTGGTATTAGGAAAAGTACCTGTAAAGAAACCCAGCTTGCATGGGTCACCTCTGTTTGAGGAACCTGGGCATATGTTGTGTTACTGCTGACTGTGGGAGACTCTGTTGTATGGGTGAACTGTGTGCAGAGCATCAGGTTGACCTCCACACGCCCTGTAAGATGGGCAGGTGCAGCCCAGGAAAGCTGCACAGACACCCTGTCTGTAAGAATGTGAGGCTTCACAGGCACCACTCAAAATGCCCAAGTCACTGCTGGACTCAATAGCTAGATTAATCCACCACTGCACACTTCTGCTCATGCATTTATGCCTTAATAAGTGGATAAATGCTGTGGCTCATCCTTGCACAAGTGTCAATTAATATATTCCACCAAATTTAAGGGATTTTAGGTAACAGATTAAGTCATACTTAACTCAGCCAGTTAGAATCCATTGATATGAGTCATACTAAACAAAGAACAGCCTGCTTTTGTATGGTTTTAGGTATATTGTCTTCTGAGTATCAATTTCTATTTCAGATATCGAGCCAACAGAAACCTCTGAAAAGAGTAAGTCCCTCTGTACTTTCTTATTTTTTTATAAGGATTAATAATAATTTATTGATTGCCAATATTTTGTGAGGTAACATTTTTCAGTGTTAAACCTGTAATTTAATATGGGTGACATATAGAGTAATAATATGTTTTCCATAAAATATCAACATGTTTATATTTAGAATTATCTATAATTATAGTGATATTTACTTAATAATAATTTCTGTTCTTTCCTTTCAGCGTCAAACCATGGGCTCGTAGCTCTGGCTGTTCTTGTGACTTTGGTGATGCTGGCTGCCATTTCTCTTTTTCTGTGGTGCCTGTATAAACAGAATAACCAACTCTTCAGCAGGATACTGTGGATCAGAAATGCCTATTTGCCACAGATTAACACTGATGTTCCTGCTTTGGAAGAAAGCATTCTCATTTCTGATTTTGAGAGAAGTGACAACAATTAATTGATCAGGTCATGTCCATCATGTGAAACTCCATGATCTGCAGCAGTTTTCTCCTTCTCAGGAGTCCCTTGGGGTACCTATATCCAGAGAAATCCTTACAGCCATTGTGCTGTGAGTGCCATAGGGGTTCCCTGCCTTGGAGATGTTTTGGTTTGTGGCAGGATGAGGTGAGGGTGGAAGGCAGAACTGTGGATAGACTAGCTCCTTTGGGACAGGCCAGGAACTAAAAACCATAAACCTCCAACCGCTTTTGTGAAGCAGTCATGTCTGAGGCCCCAGAGCGACAGGCATTTTCATGCAATGTTTTCCTTTGGGAGTGTTCAGGCTTTTGTGTTTTGTTTCTCTATGTCACAGAATCTGTTCATGAGCCAGCATTAAAATTTGGGTTTGAATTTAGAAACTCTGAAACGTATTCCAAAGATTATGGGATAGGTTTTTTTTCTTAATAACCATTCCTTCTGTGAAATGAACAGTTATTTTTCAGGCAGTGGATTCTTGCCAGGTGGATTTCCAAGCTTGCAGAGGGATGGAGTCACTTTTGACATAGTAGTGCCAGAGTTTTGGTAGTTTGGACTGTGATGCCTAGTTCACATTATAAAATAATTTAGTCTAGAGGTATAATGGCACATGGGCTTTATCATTCTGAAGTTAACATTAATTTGGGATGCATGTAACATACTGTTAAAGATTTAACTATATGATCTCTCACCCAGATAATTTAAGAAATAGAATTCCATCAGCCTCTCTCTTTAAGATATTTTTGGGCAATGCTTGTTTGAAGAAAGAAAACTCTTCTAAATCTTGCTGAAGTTATGGTAATAAATTGCTTCTCTATTCACCTACAGTATTTCTGCAAGCAGTATTCCTGTATGACTTTTTGAGACCCTGCTCTTAAAACCTAAGGACAACGTGCTGGGGAGCCACTTTGCTCTGCCCAGAAGGTGCTATAGTCCTATAACCTGTGTAGCAGCCCCTCAGAAGGACACTTTTCATTTTCGGTGTTCATATTAAGGTGCTAACAAAGGAGATGAATTTTGCAGACCAGCTGGTCTGCAGGCTCATTGTTGTGAAGGACCCAGCTCAGGTTTCTGCACTACCTCAGTTACAGTGGCCTAGGACAGCAATGCTTACACTCCATGGGACTCCCACCACCCAAACAAGTCCTCACCCACATTTCTGAAAACACCTGGAAGGCTTCAGGGACTTTGTTTTTTATTTTTACTGCAGTGAGGAAAAACAAACAGTTAGTCATGATGAATTACTTCAGAATGGATTTACTGTGCCTTCAGTCATCTCTAAAAGCTGCTGCAAAGGGCCGCAGTTATTGTTGGGTTTGTTGGTTTGTTTGTTTTAAGATGACTCATTCTAACAATTTTGTAAGAGCCCTAAGATGGAGGTACGTTCCTCAGAATTAAGCAAGCAGTTAAGGCCAACTGAATGTTTTTACACAGTATTTGTGCATATGCACAGGAATGTATGACTGCCTCTTAGTTAGATTTCATGTGGGCAATTGTAGAAACAAAAATTGCTTGTTCATATCATAATTATGTATAGGGCTATTTTTAAATATTACTTCATACATAGAATATTTCTGTGCTGGTTTACACGACTGATAAAAAATGTTGCCAAAGAAGTTGCAGATCTTTTTGATCCCAATACAATTTTCAGCTTACTGTTTTCAATAACTTCTGTGGGTGCAGCTATCCCAGTTCTTAATCTGAGATATTCCATCATATAAGATAGAAACAGCTTTTCTGTGTCTATTTTGTCTAATGGTTTGACCCCCTTACATGAATCTTTGGTAACATTTTAAAAGTTCGGTTTTAGTCCTCTAGGTTTATCTATGGGATTGTTTTTATGTGAAGTCCATGGTTGGAGTTTGTGGATTGCAGCTTTTGAGTACAGTTGCCGGATAGTCTGCTGTTTGTGGATGTGAACTATGATAGCTTCTTTACCACCAAAAGGAAAGAAGAAAAAAGGTCGTGACCATCTCTCCCTTCCCCGTGAGAATTTCACCTGTTAAAACTACAGTTGGAGGAACTTAAACCAACAGATCTCCTTGATCTCATTCACTGACAAGTCTGTAAATGCTGCCTTCTTAGAGTGCAGCAAGCAGAGTGGGTTGCAGGATGGTTTTTCTTTGTGAGAGTAAGCTGTGTTGTCGCCGGGGTTGTTATAAAGACTTGTCAGATTTTGATGTGGTTAATGAAGGTGTATTTTTTTTTCCACAAAACTTGACATAGGCATTTTATCAATTTTCCTTGGGGCATATAATAATCGCTTAAATATATTTGCAGAGCAGTGGTGTAATAAATAACCCTACCTAAAAAAAAGTGATCATTGATTAACATTGACTCTGATGTAGATGACTTTGCATTAAGGGGAGAATAGTTGAAGCAGTATTTTCTTCCTGAGTTGAAATGGTTTTGAGGGGAAAGTACCTTTAAATATTTATTTTTAAATCTTACATTGTTTAACTTTTAGAATTGCAGGTATTATTCAGTCAAGAATGTAATTGTTGATTGCTTTCTCATCTTTGTTATTCATAGCTTTTGTTTGTTTTCCCTTAATCAGAAGTCTCCTGTACTGTTCTTTATCAGAGTATGTGGTGACTGTTTTTACTGCTGACCTTGATGATATTGGCAGTGAGATTCACTGTGTTGTTTCTGCTGGAAAATTAAAGCGTGAATAATAATTCTCTGTGCTGTAATTTTTCTTGAATCTTTCCTCAGCTTTAATTAGCTGCTATGCCTTAGTGTCTCATAACAGCAGCCCCAGGCTTTGCACCAGGTCATTTTGGTATGAGAGGAACAGCTTGCACCAACCTCCTTTCTGGCTCCATGGATGGACCTAGACCTGGGCACTGCAGACAGTCTCCACACACATGGTGGCCCCAGTATTTCATAGGGCATGGACGTGTGTGCAGGAGGTGCTGGGAGGTAGAAGGATGCACAAATATTCTCCCATCTTACTGCTCATTCCCTGCAGTCCAGGAAGCTGGGGCTAGCAGGGGTGAGTGATGGCCTGGAGCAATTTTCCTGGGAACTGTGGAGGCTGTTTTGTGGGAGCCCATTTGTTTCTGCCACAAACAAGATGGAGATGCATGGAGTACAGCACAGTGTCTTCTGTGGGCAGCACCAAAGTGCTTCCTCTGCTGAAGAACTGTTTATCAGAGCCCGACCAGGCAACCGAATGTTCCATTTTCCTCTTCCAGGCCAGCTTCTTTGAGTGTGTTACTGAAAGGGAAGTGTTAGATATCGTATCACTCCTTTGCCTTAGGGGATCAAAGGGTATCCACACCATAGATAGATACATTCAGGACAAAATATGACAAAACTTGTCTACCTGATATTGGGGTTTGTAAAAAAAAAATCCTGTGCTTATTTTTGCAAGCTCCATTCCAGGAAAAAATTTACCTTCTAGTCCCTTTAGAAGCCCTTGCAGCATGCCTCTGAGGGAAAAAGATGCCTGATGCAGCTGTTGTATCCCAGCTGGATGAAAGTCCTCAACAGGAACATATGTATGCTGGAGATGTCCAGCATGAATGGGCAGAGCAAAGGGCTGTGGCACAGGTCTGTAAGTGGCTAATGACTCTAAGCAAAGCACTTCCCAACTGTGCTGCCCCTGAGTGCAGTGCTGCACTTCCTTATGTTCTCCTTTCTTCTCCCCCTACTTTTGCATGCATGTGCACACCCACACTTTTGTGGCTGGGTCAGGACAAGAAAGGAGCCATGAGGCTGTTTGAAATCTGTGCACTACAATCCAGAGGGAGTGTAGAGAATAAGCAGGTTTTTTTGCACTTGCTGAAAGACTTAATCAGTTCTGGTTCCCAAGGCGCCATCACACAAATTCCCATTTAATTTAGCCCCCTAATTTTTTTTCATCCTGTTGCCCCTCCCTTAGTGTAGTAACAGACATCCTCAGTCTCTTATAATAATAAACCCACTGTAACGAAATCCATGGCATACCTTTCCTGCAGGGCATTTAAGTTTAAGCAGAATTTTTTGGTTAAAAGCTAAATTGCGCACATTCAGCAACAGGGCTCTTAAAAAAAAAGAAAGAAAAGAATAGAACAGGCCTCTTCTTGAGCTATAGTAATATTTCCTTTGGTCTTCAGTGTAATGTTGGTTTTAAACCTCTGCAGGCTGGCAGTGATATCTCACAATCTGTTGCAGCACTCATGTGTAAGTAACTGACAGGAGCAAATTGAAAGGCATTATGCTATATGAATTAAAGTAGATCTCTTCTTGGAAACACAGTCTCAGTTTGGCCAGTAGATGGTAGTGGAACATGCAGAGCTGACAAATTGAGATGTTAAAGAGAAAAAATGAGAGGGATCTGCAACAGATCCTTCAGACATTAAAACAAGCAGCAAAACTCCCAAGTCACAGGTATGCAAATATCAGTGTGAGTTCTTAACTATGGTTGCAATGTTACAAAACTATGTTAAGGTGGCCTTCAAGTCTCAGTGTGTGTTCTCAACAAATGGGATTGAAATACTCAGAATGGGATGGTACAAACCCTTATGCTGCTCTGTGGGTGTTTCTTTTGTTTGGAGAGCAATGGGAAAATCCACTTAGGTTCCTGAGTATTAAATAAATAAGTAAAGAGATCTTTGTTATGTTGTATTCAGATCCCTTTGATGGAAAGGTAATTCACTGAAAATGCTCTGGCTGTGTCTCTTTACTGTAAGTGGATTTGTTTTAATGTTTTATTTCTTTACTATATTAATATAGGCATTTACTTACTAATTCACATGAGAAAAGGAAAACGAAGACATAGAAATGAAGAGACGTTTTAGGTATTTATTGTGTAATTAATCATTCCACAGCACTGTTGAAAGCCGATTTATTTTCTCCTCTCAATTTATTCTGTAAGTTGCTCAGAGCATAAGACTTGCTGATCCTTTTCTACATCCATTATCTCTATATTGGATAACTGATTTGAATTCTGATCTTAGAAAGTTAACCACTGAAGAAGGCATTAAGAGTAATTTTGTAATAGACCCTCACTTTAGAGTGTTAGTTTTTATAATCTCATTTCCTTATACTGCAGCTCTTCTAGACTTTCTCAATCCTCTGGTGACAAACAACTGTAGTTGTCTAAGGAAGTGTACCGGGCCCAGCCTGCCCCAGTGCTTGCAAATAACACTGTGGTAATTTATAACCACGAAAGTGATTCTCGGCTGCAACAGTTTCCAAAAGCACACAGCTAGATAATAGCGAAAATGCTTTTATCACAGTATCTTTTCTTTCTAATGCTTATTTTTGTTTGTCAACTTGTTGCTATCATAACAGATGCCACTTTTTTCCTTAACCTCAACCTACAGACTAAATCTCCGCTGTGGTTCTCAGAAATAAATGCTTCAAAACAGTTTTAGTGAGAACAACAGCTAAACTTGTAGATACAAGATAAATCTTGAAAGGCATACTGGGCTAAAAGTCACTCTTCTCTGCATGCCAGTACAGGAAAACAGGGAAGGTTCTTTCTCTGAATCATGCACATAAAGGCCTAAATAACAATCTGTTTTCCACAGAGGTGGCCAGCCTGCAGGTAATGATGGCAGTCACTGGGTGCTTGAAAGCCATCCACCACTGAACTGACTGGTAGAATGCAATGTCTCAGAACATGCATTGGAAAAAAAACCAAAACCCTAGTCCTGTATCTTTTCACGTATTTATAGATGTATGTTCATCTTAAGAAAGTAAAAATGTCCATTTATACCGCACAAAAAAAATCCTCTGTATCATTTCTTATAGTATTTTTAGTGAATACTGAAAATTATCCTATCAAGTGCATTCCTCTTATGAAGCTATTTAGTCAGGTCATATGTTCTAAAGCATGACTCTGGTCATAACCTGATTAAATCTGCTGTGCCACTTCTTTCTGCTGCAAGCTTTCTGTGTGTTGTAGGTGAGAAGTCCCTGGAAAGCCAAAAGCAAGCTTGCAGTGAACTAATGAAAGACAGACTCTGCCTCATCAGCAGCTTTGGGCTGCGTGGCTTCACTGACATTGGATTCGGGACTCCATCCCAGAGCTTGATGCTTCCAGGTTCAGGTATGCAAGCAGAGCCAATGAGCTGGATTACATAAACTATTAAAATAAAGTAAAATAATATTCTTAAGTCATTCAAGGCTTCATTTGTTACAATCCTAGCAGAGGTTATGCATAATTCTTCTTTATCTGTATTAATTCCTCTTGGGAAGTTTCTCCTGATGCTAGCAGGCTTACCTATTATGTATCTGAAATCTAACAGCTACCTAAATGCTTACATGACCTAGACATTATATTTTCTGGTATTTGATATTCAAGAATATCAGCAGGATTATTTCTGAAAAGGTAAGAAAGTAATGTTTCTGCTGCCACATATCATGTCCTGCTAGTCCTGTGGGATGAAAATAATGCTGAAAGGCAAATTGAATTACTTTAAATCACTATTGTTTCTAATGCAAATATTGAAGATGGAGTTGTACATACTGGACACATAGTGCCCATAAAAAATGTAAGGTACCATTCAGTTAAATGTGGAAATGCATCAGAACAGCTCCAGGAGGCTTTCCATCTGCAAAGAACAGATTAATAGAACACCTACAGAGACAGCAGATACTTAACCCTTTAAAAAAGTTGTAGTACAAATAGCCGAGTGGCTCTTCCCCACACACCATGCCCAGGAATGTAACTGACTGAAAGTAACTGACTGAAACCACAGCACCATTCATGTGGTAAATAACCATGAGACTAGCCGGACCAAAAAAAGGTCACCTTCAGTAGCAGTGTCCACTGTTAGATTTGATAACTGTGATTTAGAAATAAACAAATCGATCCACCACCACTGCTGGGGAATAGATTCAGAGCACTGCTGGATGGCCTTTTCAGCTCAGTCCGGGTAAAGATGAGTAAAACCTGACCTGAAAATATTGATGTGTATGTGTCTGTGGGATTACTGCCTTCTAGCCCAAACCTAGCTTCTAGATTCAGGCCTTCTGACCCACACAGATGCTGAACAGCAAGAATTTAATATCAATGTGGGCACAAATTCTGTGCAGCTAGGATATAAGAAACACCTCTAGTTAAATTTGTTGCCTGTCTCAGGACAGAAAGAGCCTGTTCTGAAATGAGTAAATCATCCAATTCATCTACTACAGCAACTAGTGGGATGCAGGCACCTGCCCTGAGTAACTAAAATTCACATCCAGCATAAAAGAAGTGAGAGCCCAGAATCACTACATGAAGAGCAAAAAAAGTATATATATATACATGCAAAATAGAAACCTATTTTTATTTTTTGTTTTGTTTTAATTTCTTTTACTCTCTTTGGTTTTACTTTTGTTTTACCCCTGAGAAGTCTCAGATCCAGATGATGGGATGCCTGATTTACTTGGGTTGTATTTTGAAGATGTCTTTGTACTGTCCAGTTGCCTCAGAAGGTCTGGAGTTTGATCATAGGTGGGATCCCAGCCTACTGGGAGAAGCAGCGTCACTCATCTCTACATAGGTGGCAGCAATTTCCCAAGCTCCCATTTCTTCCTCTTTTGTAACATTGTACTGGAAACAGCAACTTCCTGCACAGCAACTGCCTGGTTCAAAGCACAGGGATGTGACTGACTTACAGGGCAGCTTTTGGCAGACTCACATATATTTGTTCCTAGTTCTGTGTGGGTCTGCTGAGTGTATATGTGGCTAAATCTAGTTCAAGGGATGCTGGATAGACTGTAAAGCCCATGATGTTCAAAGAAAAGCTAGAATCTGTGAGAAAGGGCAGGAATGGCTGACCTCAATTCTACCAGGATCATAAAAATCTCCTTTTTAAAATTAGATGCATTTAATCTATTTGGAAAACAACACCAAAGGAAGACAAATAATTCTGACATGGACATTCTTCAAAGTTTCTGAAAACAGTATTTAGAGCCTTAACACAGCTAGGAGGTTTTTTGTCTGCCTCTGGAGAAAAAGAACATTCAGGGGATGTGGAAAAAAGCTAGAGCCCCAGAAAGCCCACATCAGAGCATGTTCCTAAATACAAGGATACCCAAAACAGATGCATGATTTAACCTAAGGTGCACAGTGTTATGTCAGTGCCAGCGTTTATTAGTTTTATGATTCCATTTTAAAGCAATGGTTCTTTTGATCCATACTAACTGCTGGGCAGGGAAAGAAAAATAACGCTTACACAGAAAATAACAAATTTTTCTGGCTGGAGGCCAAACCTTCACAAGAGAATACTGAAGCCTAATATGTTTTGTTTGACGTCTTTGTTTCTGATAGATGTTGACTGAATTCAGGAGGATGAACAAAACCAGCTGGGGAAGTCAGTTTTCTAATTGTTAACCCTCTAGGGAAGAGAGTGAATTGGAAATGTGTATATGAAATATTCTGTGAAAAATATAAAAAATAATGTAGATCTTTTGGGGAAAAAAAAAAACCAACAAACCAACCTGAATGCTGTGGCTTGTATTTTTAGCAGAAAGAATGAAGTCGGATTGTGATATATGACTGAATTCCTCAAGATGGATAACAATTCAGTCTTAGATTCATTTTCTCCCTGTGGTATGCATGGGCAGTCCTGAGGCTGAAATAAGTCTAACATTAAAGAATTACTTCAGGGTATGAATAGAATGTATTTTGGATATGCATTTATTGTGATATAAACGGGGTGGGAGGGGTGGTGTGGAAGGGAAGACTGTTGTCAGCCTCTTGACCATTTTGCAGTAATGAAAGATGGATTTTCAAAGCTGCATACTGTGCCTTAGAAAATATTATAAAAATGTAAAAATGAAAATAAGAAAATTTTTTTAAAAGTATAATAGTATTTGGACCGTAGGCTCTGCTGTGACATATCTACATCTTGCACTATATGGATTCTCTAATCTTTCTTCTACAAACTGACCAGAAAGGTGGCTACATAGCATGTGCAGGTATTTTTCCCCATTTCAGGAAATGGAAGAAAGGAGAAGTTATTTATAGGCAGTATACCAAATTCCAGTGCAGTTCAGTGTTTAACTTGTGGTCAGTCTTAGCTGTAATTATAGGACAAAATTGACACAGGAAAAAATGGATTAAAGGAAAAAGTACCTTGGTATAAAAAATAAAGATGGGGGAAGAAATTTAGAACTAACTTTCACCATTTGCTTAATGTTGGATCTCCTTTTTCTGCTTGATAATGTTGGTTGCAGCACAGAGACATCGGCTGTTAGCAAGAAAGTGCCAAAATAGATGTAGCAGAATGCGTTATTGTTTACAACAAATAGATCATGTGGAATGCTAATCTGATTTTTGTTCTGTTCCTTGTAATTCAGTGTGTAGTCATTTTAGGTGTCAGATTGCTAGAGGAAAATCTTACCATTGTTAGGCAAGCCTTTTAAACTTGAGTTGCTTGACAATTTAATAAATGAAACATGTATAATTTTTACTTGGTTTTAATGCTGTAGGTAGTATTACAGGCTTAGCTAAAGTATTATCCAGTAGGCAATATGGTAGCTGGCAAGTACCTTCTTAACTTGTCTATTCTCTGATTATTTCCAACTCTCCTTAGTTGCTTTGACCTAATCCGCGTGTGTGTACTGACAGCTATTACAAATGATGAACTGGGGTGATTATAAATCGTGCCATTTCCAGAAAGCTGCAACAATCCTGTTCCTCCTAGGACTGATTAAATTGCAACTTGTTATGTAAAGTAAGCACTTATAGTATTTTTGACAGAAAGCATTAAGCTTTAAGCATCCCTGAGTGCCTATGAATGACAGTCTTAATATGTCACCGTACACTTGAAAATCAGAGGGGAAAATCCACACTTTTGGACAGGAATTAATGGAAAAGGGACCCAACTCTGACTTCCGCTGGAAAGTGCCAGAGATGCTTTAGGTTCTAGGTCCTACTACTTTCATCCTAATCTTATGAGAGAAAACAAACCACCAACCAAGTAAACATATCCAACAGGTGGACTATTCAACATGTGTGGGCATGCATTGTTGTTGCTTTGCTTAGGCAGTTGCAATACTAGTAACAAACAAGCAGACAAATTGCATCAGAGCAATGGTCAGTCATCAAGTCATGAATCAACCAGTCTTTATTTCTCTACTTCAGAGAAAATCTAGATAAATAGAAATGGAAAGCCATGTATTCTGCTGTTGTGCTCTTTGGTGGCAGGTGCAGGTGGAAGGATTTGTCTGGTGCTAGGAGTTGGGGTGATCCAGGCTTTGTTTTCTGGTTTTACTACTATCACTGTGTCATCTCGGTCAACTCATTTGGGTTTTGTTCTGAATATTCCATACCTAAAATGGGGGAAGGAGTGGAGGAATGATTCTTTGGTGGTCTTCTAAGGAATTTGATTGCCAGATACAGTGCAAGTTGCAAACCCAACACCTTGTTACTAAGGGGAAAACCTCTTGCAGTAACAGTGTGTAGTTCCTCATTCTGTCACTGGTTCCAGACTGCTTCTGAAGCCAGATACATGGTTTATCAGAGAATTGTTGGTAAAATTTAAATTCCAAAGTTCTTTTTTCCAGCTAAACTTGAAATAACTTTTGTTCTGTTCAGGCTAAGAGCAGTGTTACTGGAGGCAGCTAAAATGACAGTGTAATGAAATGGCTAAAGCAACTCTATTTTCAGTTATGTATTGGGTTAAAAATGTGAGATTACCACCCAAAACTTGTTTAATTACAGCATAATTGTGGTGTTGTGTTACAGCACTAACAGTTCTTTCAAAATTGGTGGTATTTTTTGTAAAAATAAACCAATTGAAGGCAACTTCTGTTTAAAGTGATCTCTAGCACTATGTATGTGTTTGTTCATGCTTTCTTTTTATGTCCAATGCTGTGTTTAAACATGTTGTGTTAGGTGAGTAAAATACACTCTGACCTGGAGTCTTCATTAATTTTTGCTTTTAAAGTCAAGACTCCTGTCTTCCCTTCTGCTTGTCCCTACTTTGCTGTGCCTGTTGTGGCCTCACTGACAGGGCTTGTGGCTATGAAAATGTGTGGGAGTAAAGGTTAAAGATAAATGGTAGGTTTAACAAATATGGTTATTGTTGCCATAAGGATTCACTGTGAAGTTAGCGGCTGAATCATTCTATTTTTAAGGTAGAATTACAACAACATTCTGCATCTATTCCCGAGTTAAACTTAAAATAAATACACTTTTAGCACTTTATCTTTCTGAAGACTTCAGCTTGTCAAGTCAAGGGCTAGATTCATAAGAGGAATACAGCGTAACCACTGGACTTTATACCAATAAGTAAGCATTCAACAGGTCACAATGAGAATATGAACACAACTGCACTCCATTATGGCAGTATTCGTTTGTGGGGAAAGGGAAGAAGGAAACATAAATTCCAGTTCATGCTCTAATGAGTATTTCTGTGCTTTGATTAAAGTGGATAAATTCCAAAAGGAGACACTGAGAACTTGCTTTAGCCTGGTAGTTGCTGAATTAACTTGGATCAATGTGGGTTCAGATTCCTCTTAAAAGATGGGATTGCACTTGAGTCTTTCATAGCAAAGATGCCCAAACTGTCCATGTATTTGTTAAAAAGAAGACAACAGCATCTTCTCTTTCTCTGTCTGGGGACTTTCCTAGTGGACCAGTCAATTGACGAAGTTTAGAGAGAAGTGAGGACTTGAATAGCTTTGTACTGTCAAGACTTCTGCAAGTGTATCGGCAGCAAAAGGAAGGCTAGGAAAAATGTGGGCCTGCTGCTCAGTTGGGTGGTGGTTTCAAGGATGTGGAAAAGGCAGAGGTGCTCAATGTCTTACTCACCTCTGTCTTTACTGGTAAGATTTGTTTTCAGGAATCTCAGGCCCCTGAGTCCAGTAGGAACATCTGAAGCAATGGAGACTACCCTCAGTAGAGAAGATCAAAATGTTTTAAAAATTGGACACAGACAAGTCCATGGAACCCAGTGGGCTGCAACTACAAGTGCTGGGGGAACTGGCAGATGTCTTTGCAAAGCCAGTTTCAAGTAACTTTGAAAGGTCACAGACTGGAAAGACTGGAAGTTTGACACAAATGTCATGCCTAGCTTCAAGAAGAAATGGCAGGAAGATGTGGGGAACTACAGGACAATCTGCCTTACCTTGATAGGAAGGTGATGGAGCAAATAATTCTGGAAGCAATTTCCAAATATATTAAGGACATGAAGATAACTGGGAGTCATCACTATGGAAAGCAAAAGCATCACTATGAAAGCAAAATCATGCCTGACCAACCTATTAGTCTTCTATGGTGAAATGACAAGGAAAGAGTTAAACATGTTAATTGTCTTAATTTTAGCAAGGCTTTCATCACTGCCTGTCATAGTATCCTCATTAACAAACTTGACAAGTGGACAGTTAAGTGGACTAAAAACTGTCTGAAATGCCAGGCTTTAGAGATTATGAACAGTAGCCCAAAGTCCAGCTGGAGGCTAGTCACTAACAGTGTACACCTGGGGCCAATATTGTTTAACATCCTCATTAATGATCCTGGCTGATGAGAAAGACTTGCACCCTCAGCAAGTTTGCAGAGAACTGAAGACTGTGAGGAGTGGCTGATACACCAGATGGCTGTGATATAATTCAGAGGGATCCTGACAAGCTGGGGAGATCGGCAAAGTGGAACCTCATGGAGTTTAAAGAAGGGAAATGCTAAATCCTGCACCAGTTGAGTAACATCCCCACACGTTACTAGGGGCTGGGGACCAACCAGCTGGGAAATAACTTTACAGAAAGCAGCTAGGAGTCCTGGTGAACACCAGCTTGAATATGAGCCAGCAAAGGGTGAACATTACAGCAAAAGTGTCCAACGGTACCCTAGACAGCATCAGGAGGAGAGGTTGCAAGCAGGTTGAGGTGGGTGATCAATTACACCTAGTCAGCACTGGTGAGACACATTTGGAATGCAGAATCCAGTTTTGGAGTTCCCAGTGCAGGAAATATATATTTACAGGAGCAAATCCAGCAAAGAACCATAAAGACATTTAAGGGTCTGGAGCACTTGTCATAGGAGTGGCTGAGAGCTGCAGGAGAGAAGGCTCAGGGAGATTTTATCAACATATCCAAATATCTAAAGTTGGGGGAAATAAAGAAGATGGAGCCAGACTCTTCCCACTGGCATTCAGTGAAGGAGCAAGAGGTACAAACTGACATACAAGAAATCATTTGTAAACAGAAGAAAAAAGTTTTTTTGCTGTGGTGGTGGTCAAGCACTGGAGCAGATTGATCAGAGAGGTTTAGAAGTCTCCCTCGATGGAGTTATTAAAAATGTAGCTGCATACAACCCTGGACAAACTGCTCTAGCTGACCCTGTTCTAAGCAGGGGTTTGCACTAGATGATCTCTAGAGATCCTGGAATCCTTTGACTTACTCTTGGATTTATTTTGGCAGCAGCTGAGTATTCCTTCCAGGTACACTAGTTGTGAAAAGATTTCTGATATTTCCGAAGTGTATTGCATGCATGTGGGCCACATGCTCCTACTACTGCATTTAAATACTGCCTGTGATAGATCCCAGACCCAGGTTATTCTGCATGGCCAAACTGTTTCAGGACTATGAAACAGGATTATAGAATCACTAGGTTGGAAAGGACCCACTGAAGCATCAAGTCCAACCATTCCTATCAATCACTAAACCATGCCCCTCAGCACCTCATCCACCCGTCCCTTAAACACCTCCAGGGAACGTGACTCAGCCACCTCCCTGGGCAGCCTGTTCCAGTGCCCAATGACCCTTTCCATTAATTTTTTTTTCCTGATGTCAAGCCTGAATGAGGCCATTCCCTCTTGTCCTGTCCCTTGTCACTTAGGAGAAGAGGCCAGCTCCCTCCTCTCCACAACCTCCTTTCAGGTAGTTGTAGAGAGTAATACAAACCTCTAGAAATGTAGGAACTTCCTAGAGTGGAGTGCTGCTCTTTAATGGAATATATGTAGAAATTTATGTTTTAGTACTATGGGAGTAGTTTCAGATAGAAAAAGAAACGTGGATGCACTCCTTAAAAAAATAGGGCTATTGTCAAGCCCAGCTATGCTTCTTTCTTTGCCTTAAACATCTTGTCTGAAGGCTGCCCATTTGTGTGTTTTGTGGTGCAACCTACAAATCATGGAGGTGGTTCAGCAGCAAAGCTCCCCAAGGACAGAGCTTAGGATGTCACCTGAGAGCCTCATCTATGGCACCAGGCTCAGTGGAGGGGAGGTGCAGGAGTGAGCACTGCTCACGGTCACCTGGCTGAGCTCAGGGTCTGGATTTGTTCCTGTGACTTTGGGAAATTGCATCCCCATGTCTCGGCTGAGCACCTGAGTATTTTGGTCTGTTTATGCTTGCCGGAGCCAGAATAAATACTGCTTTTGATTTTCACCCTGGGAGTGACCTTGTTGGCCTCCAGATCACCGCACAGATAAAACGACCCCCACTCCCAGTCAGGCCTGGATGCGAGTGTGTGGGTCCAGGGTGGGACAGATATTTAATGAACATGAATTAAATACATTGCTAACTAGCTGCAATTTCTTCAGTACTTCTGTTCATTCTCTATTTGGGTTTTTTTTTTAATTTTGTGATTTACATAGGTACATGAGAATAAAAATGTACAAATCAAAATGTGAAAATAGAACCATTTAGCTATTCTGTTTTAGTAATACTTTTTCCTTTTCTTCTTTTTTTTTTTTTTTGCTTTTAAAAATATAACCGGGGTACTCATGCACTGTTGTAACATAAGATACCATAAAAATCCTTGACAGCCTCAGCAAAGAAAGGAGAGTGGCCTCAAAATCAAAGCTAGGAGCAGGTTTGGCTTGGACACTACTGATGATCTCTACAGTGGGAGTTTATCATACACAAAAGTGATCTCTGAAGGCTTTATAGCTTAAGATCTACTCTGAAGTTTTTGTCTAGAAGTTTATTAATGGTTGGTGCATGTGCAGAACACTGCAGATCTGAGTCATAAGGGATCCCTACTGTTATGTACTGTCTTCACCTTTCACTTCTCCTTCATATATTCTGCATCAAGCACATGAACCTCATGAGCAGTACGTGTGCAGTGATGAAAAGCTAATGGCAGCACTCCACAGTCTCTCCCTGATTTGCCCATGGTGTCGAGTATAGAATGAAGTTTTATAAACTCATTTGTATGCACTGTCCACCCACAAACTTTATCTCAAGTTGTGAGTGTTGAGTCACAGGCAGGTAGTTCTTGTTCAAGTCCCAGCTTCATCTAAGCTGTGGGTAATAACAAAAGCTCTTTCAGTTCCACTCTCAGAAATAATAAGAGTAAGGTACAGATAATTTCTTTACAACAACAAAACTCTCAAATTAATAGAAAAATGCAAACAGCAAGTTCCAGTTAGAAATGCCTGCTGTTCACCCATTAGGAGCTTTTATCCAGGTAAAGAAATTACCAGTAGACCGTATCAGCCAGATCACCCTTGTCTGCATGTTTGCTGACCTTGTAAAAGTGTCCAGTGGCCTAGATGGTAAATATTGATTTTAGAGATAATGTGTTGGTGCTGCCCATAGATCTTACAGAGGTGCACACTAATTCTATCTTTTATTGCAGTTTCTAGTACTTTGCCTGGCGCTGATGTCAGGCTTGCCAGCCACTAGCGTTGTCCATCCTATTCCCTCATCGCCCCTCTGGAATATTTTTTGGAGATTGGTGTCAAACTGCCATCCTCCAGTCTCTGGTAAGCTTCAAGA
The DNA here is from genome assembly GCA_013389865.1 of Piaya cayana. NCBI lineage: Eukaryota > Metazoa > Chordata > Aves > Cuculiformes > Coccyzidae > Piaya > Piaya cayana. The sequence continues at coordinate 654,859 of WAAB01022237.1, read as the reverse complement.
GAAAGGTAAGTCCACAAGTAGATCTGCTATTTCTTATCCACGATTCCTTAAAAAACTTGGGTGCCTAGGGATTTGTTGCTCTGAATATTTTGGATTACAACCTTTCCCAGTTAGCACACTTTCAGGCAGCGTCTCTGCCAACTCCCTCAGAAAGAAAGGTTCAAGTATGGGGATCATGCTTATTCCAGTGAAAGCATGCAAATGTGTAGTTTAGCTTTTCTGGAAATGTTTTGGCCTCTTCTTTTACTTTCCAGTTGTTATCTGTTCCATTGGACTCCAGTGTGCTTCTTGGTCTTCAAGCATCTAAATAAAGATTTTATAATAGCTTGGATTCCTGTTTCTAGCTGCTGCTCACACTTTTAAAAATTTTTCTTTCACTGTGCTTTCCCCTAATTGTTGGTTTCTGATCCTTTCTGTGTTTTTCATTTGAGATTACTTCAACTTCTTGTTTCTAATAATCTGCCCTGTGGTATTATCTGTGCCCACTTCCTTTTGCCTGTTCTCAAAACTTCAGTAGATGGTATGCACTGATGTTGTGCTGTTTATCCTTCAGGAAGTTCAGCTCCACCTGAAGGAATTTACTGTTTCCAGCTGGTTCTTTTCGTTTCCTCTTCACAAGCTGTCTCATTTCTATGTCTCTGTCCCTTTTGAAACTGGTTGCAGCTGCTATGCATGCTTGTCCTTTGTCAAGCCTATGGGAATTTTGAATATAAACACAAGAACAGCAATCTTGAGCTGAAGATGTAGGTCAAGATCTTGTGCATTAAAGAGGACCAAATGAAGAGCGGCATCACCCCTGTGGCTTCCCTGTCCAACCACTCTGTCAAGCGATATTGATGTAGTCTAATGTAGTCTGTGTTATATTCCGACTGTGCAGCATCCAGACAACACAGGAGTTACCTGAAGTAGAGTTTGGGTTTTATTTCCCACTGTTCTTGCCCATCTGATCTCTCTCAGCATACTTTATCCTTCTGGTCAAGCAGGCAGTCCACAGACTATGTACACTTACAGTTCGTGGTTCTGTCCATGGAGATTCTATGTCCCCTGTGGTGTCCTTACTTTGTTCACTGATTTGATTAGAAGATTTCACTACTAAATCTCACTACCCCATCACCAGGAGAGGTGACTTATCTTTTCTGTATATTATATGTTCTGGTATTGCAATGCCCTACATGTGTCTGTCACGTATTGTCTTCATGTAAGAATAGGCTTTTAATGTCCTTCAATTTATTCATTGGATTTTTTTGCATGTGTGTAAAGATACATGTTGCAGGTTTTGTTTCCTTCACCTCTCATTTGAACAACACTTTTGTTTGGTTTTACCATTCTTTATTTCTGCTCTTTGGCCTCTCCTGCACTCAAAAAGGCACAATTTCTAAGCCTTTGCTGATGACTTACTGAACCGTTTCCTACACCTGCTGCTCTTTAGTTTATAGCTTAATCAATCACAGCCTTTAAATGCCAGCAGTTTATCTCCCAATGAGTCTGTCCTTTCCACACAGACTCCTTTTATCTCAGAAGTGCTCCCAAGTCCAGATCAATCTCAAGTTTTGCTCTTTACATCATCCTCTCAGCTGAATGTTGAAGACTTGCCTCTTTCTGGCCACACGTAAGGCACTAGTGGCATTTTGGAGAGTGCCATCATAGAGGATCTTGCCTTCATCTACCCTCCAACAAGCTGAATTTTGCCTCTAGAACATCGTGTGAGACTCAAAAACACAGGCTCTTCCCCAGCAGTGTTCTGCTTTGCATGTTTAAAGAAGAAAAAAATAGCTTTTTCATTTAAATGTAAAAACTCTTCCACTTGAATTAATGTTTGCTTTAAAATGTTTTCCAAATTACAACTGATGTTCTTTTAAACCATCCCTCCGAAATAAGTTTTTTGCAACAAATGTGGTATAAAATATTATCTGAGTTGCCAGCTTCCACAATCATAATTTGAGTAATAATCCTGCACTGGCACAGTAACAACGGAAAACAGCTTTTGAGGAGATTGAGCATATTAACACTGCCAGTAGAACTACAACACTGGGGCACAATTTCCATTAAAATTGCACAGTACAGATGTCAGAGACCTTTTGTAAAAGTGCTAGGAAGGAATAAAATTTACCACTTACTCCATGATTTTAAGTGATTCTCTGAATGTTAAAGTACTGCTTGTATTATTTTGTTGTTCCAGGAACATGCAGAGACCCCAGCAGGAATCAAAGCCAAACCAACACAGAAAAAGACATACTCTGCTATCAAAAGACAAAGATGCAGGGTGGGTTTGTCCACACTCCATTCTTCATCTCATTTGTCAAACCTCTTGTTTGTATTTCAGTAGGCCTCGAATACTCAACAGAACAGAGCTGGAGGCAGAAGTTGGCACCGTCATATTTGAGTGAAAAAGGAGGGTGATATTACAATAAAGGGTTTTAATTGTTTTTATTTCTGGACATTACCCACCATGTTTCTATGGAGTGAGAGAAACCAAGCAGTATCTAAAATGCTATAATAACACCCAGCCTATTTATTATAACTGATGACACTTTCTGAGAGAGTCACATGTAAGGATTCCTAACAATAACAAACCCTTCAAAAGCAATGGAAATCTCAAAACTTTGGAATTTGTGCCAAAGATTCATACAGAGATTGTTATGGACATGTAAAAAATGCATCATGGTTCAGCTGAGAGAGTGTGTGTTTTTATCTTGAGTGTTACTGTGCAATATAAGAGTTTCACAATGTTTTAAAAGGTGAGGCTGCTGCCACTGAAACAGGAAATCTAAAGCAACACCACAGATAAGTAATTTTCCTTTGTGTTCCCTTCTTCCTAAAAGCTAAATAATATTTAATGTTTAAAAATAATCAAGTCCTCAACATGCAGTTAAAAAAGCAATCAGCAAATAGAGTAAGTGTCCATGAAGAAGACACCATCCAGATAGAGTTAATGAAAAGAAGTCAAAGTTATTGCTTAAAGATCTCTCTGGATGTGATCTCTCCCTATTCAAATAAGTTGTTGGATGTGGATGCTTGTCACCTCCCCGTTGAATTTCAGTGATTTTTTTTTCATGGCCACATCTGGGATTAACTCAACCAAACCAAACTTGTGTATTTTTCAAAAAAGAATCATTTGGCTTTCAGCCACGCTTACAGTAAAAGTTGTAATTGTCTGGTTTTCTATTCTATTAAACTATTTTTAAACATGTTCAGGGCTTATATTTCCAGTGGTTAGCAGACATGTTACTCAAACCTGATCCATGTTCTAATATTAAACTTAGCAGCAGAGTGTAGGTAGGTCTGAAATGTTTGTTTGCCAATCTCTTTTCTTAGAGAAAGTCCTCTGCCTTAGAAAATAACTCTGGTCCTGCAACTCTTGAAAGCCTTCATTTATCTGGTGGGGTTTGTTTCCGTAAGGGCCTGGTTATTGCAAGCACTGATGTTGCAAGGTGGACAAAGTAATAAACAAGAGTTTCAAAGTCACTTCCGCAGGGAAGCAGACAAGAGTGAAGTTACCATCTGCAGAGCCCCTTCCCATCTGTGGGAGATGCCAGAAGTAGGAAATCCTTTTCAAGCATTCCCTTTATGCTAACTGGCATGTGGATGTGATCAATCTAGCCAGAAAAACTGGATTGCGATATGCTGATTGTAAAAGAGAGAGGGAGGTTGCTCATGCAAAGTATTTCATGTGGTGAGCAGAAGAGAGGTGGGGCGGAGATATATGGATAGACAGGTGTTGACACTTTTGCAGTTTGTGCTATTGTTATAAACACAACATATGGGCATAAAAGCAAAGAAAGTATCTTTTGATGAGCAAGAAAGACTCCTGCTAGGAATACAAGGCTCTTAGTCATGATGTTGGCACCTCCAAAGGCTCTTTTGACTGGAAAGACAAAGTAATCTGCTTGGAAGCAAGAGAAAAGGCTGCTGTGCATTGTTGTCAGCTCTGAGGCTAGGTCCCTCCTGGATCTGAAATTCTTGTGTTTGGTTATCTCTGTAGGCATGGTTGAAATTTGCTCTGATATTACTGCTGCTTTGCCATGAGCAGTAGGTATTTATGGGGATGTGATGATGTTTGTGATTTGCAATACAGAAATTGTTCACCAATCATGCTATGAGTAATGCTGGGGCATAGCTTTCATTAAATGCAGAGGCCTCATTGATAAAGCTGGGATAAATCCTTTAAGAAGGCGGCTTTGGTACAAACCCACTTTTTCAGATAACACAAAACTGTGGAAGATTTTCATAAATTATCCTGTGACGTGCACTGATTTTGATTTTCCCTGCTCTGCTCTTTCCATAATACTCATTTCTTTGATTGTTTTTGGTTGTTTGTGAAGATACTGCTCCCTTTACAACCATCTACCATGAGGAAATGTTTTCAATCTTCCTTTTTCAAAAATCTGGCATTATTTAAACATGAATGACCAGAGGAGGAAAAGAGTCTTCCACAGGAGAGATTGCTCAGGGCAGAGGGTGAGCAAATTCAGCAGAGGAAAGGTTGTCTGAAATATTGCCTTTGAATGTTTGCTCCATTAGGAAGAGATGTGTAAGAAATTGTCAGACTCGTAATGGATATGGGGGCTGACTTTTCTGGGAGGCTGTGTAGACTTCTGGTTAGGCTTCTGGAATACAACTGTCTTTTGGGAGCATCCCTCTGCAAGGAACATTTGGCTTTGCGTTTGGATGCCACCTGATCTTTTCCAGTGCCCAGATCCTTCTAATTCCTATAGCACCCGTCTGTGTGGCAAGCTGTGAGCTCCTACACAGCTCAGTGTTGTTAGGGAGGGTTGTGCCCTGCACAGGCTGCCAGGTAGACCAGGTAGACTGTTAGTCCTTTGCCTTAGAGGGAGGAGCGCATGGCATGGGAATGCTCAATTTGGTTAGCTACAGAAACACTGTGCTATCCCACTGAAGGGTTAACAACCACAACTCACATATTAGCTTTTAATAGGTCATTTCCATAGACCACAAAGCTTTGCACTGCAAGTTATTTTATCTTACTAGAAGACAAAAAAACTCCAACCAACCAACCAACAAAAAAAAAAAAAACCACACCAAGCCCAAAAATAACTATGTGTTCAGGCTTTTTTAAAAAAATGCTTGTGATACAAAGCAGTAAAACTACTGTTTACATGTGATTTCTCAATAGCTTCCTATTTCTTTAAACTTCTGTCATCAAAACACTGACTTCTTGTTTTGTGCACAAAGCACTTTAACCAGAGAGTAGTGCAGGTGTGAGCCTATATACTCTTATCTGTCTGCTACTTGGCTGGGGGCAGAGAGAAGGGGTGTATTTTGGTGGGCTCACCAGGGCTGTACATCATGTGTCTCCTCATACATTAATGTATGACAGAGTTCAAGAGCAGGGCACACACATGCACGCAAAACTGAAACTAAGTGGCAACAGCACAAACAGCGATCTTCCCTATCCTTGGACATTCTTTAAGTTTTGAGTTGGGGTCAGAGTCTGATGCTGCGTTATCTAGCACAGTATTTTATAAGATAAACAAAAAAAAAAGGACCTCAGATTGGAAGTGCATGTTGGAGAGCACATTATTTATGTTAAGATGCCTTAAAAGAACCTCCCCGCTATTCATAGTTGCTGATATATGTTTGGTAAATAGGACACTGTTGATTTCAGAGTTTCTGGTTGATGTTCAGTAAATATGCACTGCACTCTTGTTAGTTCCAAAGTTAAACTCTTTACTACTTTCCATACCAAAACTGGGACAGAGAGTTATGACATTAAAAATAGCTCCTATTCAGAAAGGGTCATGGGGATGCAGGGCTCACATCTAATACTTCTTGTTATGATGTTTTATTTAAAAGAGACACACCAACCTACCACATATTTAATTTTAGTTTAAATAGCTTGCTTTTGTATCAGGCTCATCAGTGGGGAATTTCTCCCTCCCACTCTTTGCATGGAGACTTTAAAGCTTTGCTTGTCCAGAAAACAAACTCTTTTCTGTAGCACAGCTTTGATTTTGCTGCAGCTATGGATCCCTCTCTGCCTGAACCTGATTTCTGATTTTTCAAATAGCTCTTACCTTGGCAGCCAGGTCTTGCTCTGTGGTTTGCAGTAGGAGAGAACATTTGCTCACTTACAGATGCCTGGTTTTGTTCAGTGTTCCACTCAATTCACAGCCCGGCACACCCTCCACTTGTGCGTTCCCTGAGTGTGATGGGCATGTGAAAAGCATAAAACAGATTGCACATTGCACTTCTCATATTTATGACTATCTAGGATTTCTTTCCCTGGACGGCTGCTCCTCTGAGTTTAATCAAGACCGATTTTTCTAGCCAATAATTTTTGTGACTTTGCAAGCACTTTCTTGCACACCTGGGGTTTAAGCTACACAACCTTTCCAGGTCTGCGCCAAATCACCCAACATGCAGCTATAAACAGACATGATTTAATTTTACATACTTCCCATCAGTTTCCCTTCTTTCTCTTTTCCTCACTCAGGCCAAACAGTTCTCTGTGTCTTTGTATTTTTATTTTTGGAGTCTGTGACTTCCTGCAGCCAGCACCATCACTTTCTCAGCAACAGCTATTTCATCTCCTCCCTCTTCCCTGGCAGGAACAGATCAGACAATTGCAATTTCAGCTGCTAACTACCAGAAAACTCTTAGCAGGTCTGGCACGGCTGCTGGGGCCGCTTCTGCCCCTTCACAGCTTCCCAAAGCTCCGGGCAGCCCCTGGTGGGCCTGTGACTGGTCGGGAGGCTTTGCGGGCCGCTGCTCTTCTGGCAAGCGCTGCAGCATCTCCTGGTGCCCCGGGCACCAGCGGGAGGGGAAACAGGGTGACACTGGCCAGCGCTTTGCTTTACTCAGTTCTCTGTATTTTACTTCAGTGCCTCCTATTATTTGTTATTTCAGGTTTATATTTTCTTCACTTCTTGACCTTTCTCCACTTAGAATCATAGAATCACCAGGCTGGAAAAGACCCACCGGATCATTCCTATCACACACTAAACCCTGCCCCTCAGGACCTCGTCCACCCGTCCCTTAAACACCTCCAGGGAAGGTGACTCAACCACCTCCCTGGGCAGCCTCTGCCAGTGCCCAATGACCCTTCCTGTGAAATATTTTTCCCTGATGTCAAGCCTGAACCTCCCCTGGCAGAGCTTGAGGCCACCTTTACCACTTCTGCTTCTCCTTTCCCAACTGAACTTCTATAACCTTTCTTTTAGTTTTAACTTTATCAGGTGGTAATTAACCAGGCCTGCTTCGCTATTTTTTCTCCATCTTCCTGGAGTCGTCTTAATTTTTTTTCCCCTCTTTCCGCCCCCCCCCCTTCACCCTCTTTACCTTCACTTTTCCTTTCTCATTTCCTCTCCTTTCCCCCCCTCACGTGTATTTTCCACGTTACCCTCACCTTCACTCTCACCGTTTCACCGCTCACTTCCCTTCACCTCCCTTGTGTCCCACCGTCCCTCTCCCTCGCGCCCGGGCCCCCTCCCCGTCTGTTCCGGACCCCTCCCCGCCGCGGCGGCACCGCCCCGTCCCTCTCGGCACCCGCGGGGCCGCTCCTCTCCGGGCAACAAGTGACGCTGCCCGGGGCCGGCCCGATCCCGCCCTCCCGCTGGCGCTCCGGGGGCAGCCGGTGGCGGGCGCGACGCGCCGGTAGCGCCGGCTCCGCGCAGCCCGGGGAAGGATGGCGCGGGCGGCGGGGCTCTGCCTGGCCGCTTGCGGGCTCGCCTGGCTCCTCGCCGGCTGCGCGGCCCGGAGAAGCGTCTCCGGTAAGCGCGGGGCTCGCCTTGCGCGGAGAGGGGGGAGTGGAGGGAAAGGTGCGGAGCGAGGGGCGCGGGGGGCGCTGCGGCGAGCTGGGTGGCGAAGTCCGACTGCGTGGAAACAGCGTGGGAAACTTGCAAGGAAAAGTGAAAAGGGGGGGAAAAACAATAATCAAAAAGAAGAAACCGACAAAACGCGGAGCTTCTTCCCTCCCGGCCCGTGCGCTCCGGCTCCCGCGGGACCGTGGGAAGGAGGGAGGGAGCCAGGCGAGCCCGGGGCTTTTCCCTCGAGAGGAGAAATAACCGGGGCTCGGGCGGGTCTCTTCAGGGCGTCTGTGTGGAGCTTGGCGCTCGGAGAGAGGGGAAGGATCTTTTCCCAAACCTTTCGGGAAGCAGGTGGGAAAGTTGAACGCTGAGCAGATTCTTGCAATTGGGAGCTGCTGGCTTGGTGAGAGCTGCGGAGAAGCAAGTTCAGCTGTTCGCTGAATAGTTGCACGTCACGTGTCTTATTAGACCTGACTTATAATGCTGCATCCTTAACCCGGGAAAGACATAGGTTTGTGGGAACAAACCCAGAGGGGGTCACGAAGATGCTCAGAGGGCTGGAGCACCTCCCATACAAGGCTGAGCGGGTTGGGGTTGTTCAGAAGGCTTTGGGCAGACCTTATAGCAGCCTTCCAGTACTGAAGGGGGTTACAGGAAAGCTGCGGGGGGGCGGTCTATCAGGGAGTGCAGGGATTAGATGAAGGGTGATGGTTTTAAGCTGAAAGAGGAGAGGTTTAGGTTAATCGTTAGGAAGAACTGTTTTCTTGTGAGGGCGGCGAGGTACTGGCCCAGGTTGCCCAGGGAAGTCGTGGCTGCCCCATCCCTGGAGGTGTTTCAGGGCCAGGCTGGATGAGGCTTTGAGCAACCCGAGCAGGTTGTTCCTGCCCATGGCAGGGGGTTGGAACAAGGTAATCTCTAAGGTCCTTTCCAACCCAAACCATTCTGAGTCTGTGATTCTGTGATATTTTTATATCCTTTGGCAGTAGCAGGCTCGGTTTTGTAGCCAAAGATGTCAGGAATAACTTCATGGCAAGAGTGTTGAACTGGAGCAATTGGGCACCAGCGTAAATAACTGGCTGTACAGAGAGGTTTGGTGAGACAGTATCAGCGTTTTTGTGGGGAAATGCTAAAAAGTAGCTTTCTTCTTGATGTCAGAATGAGGGCTGTGTAGGCAGGAGTGAAAGAAGAATGAGGAAAGGGAAGATTGGAGGAGAGGCAGATAACATTACAAGAAATTGAAAGGAAGAATAAAGTCTGGAGGGGAGAACAAAAAGCAGATGTAATGCTGAAAAAGCACAGTGTAAAAGATACTGCAGAAGCAAGTTTGGTTGCTAAAATATCTTTCTGAGTTAATAGAGAGGATGAGAGTGATGCTTGGTGAAAGTGTGCTGTTCAGAAAAAGTCATTCCATTAGGTAGCTGACTTAGAGATTCTTCTTTGCAGTTTGACCAGCTCAGTACTATTTAGATACTATGTGGTACTTAGACAGTGGAAAAATCACGTGTAGACTGGGGAGTAGTGGTAAAAATTCACTGCATAACATCACTGAATATTTTCCTTGCTGTTCAGCCAAACCTATTATTAAGCCATATTAAAAAAACACAGTAGGAATGTGATTGACAGTGTGTTACTATTAAATACAAAACACTACTCAGCAGATTCCTTATTTAAACAGCAGAGTAATAGCCTTGTGGGTCTGGGACAGCCAAGGTCCATTTCACCCTCTTTAATGAAAGTTTTGTACTGTGGGGCCATTTTTATTGTGGCATAAGAAATAGTTCTAGGGTATTTTTTTTCTTGATTAGCTTAAACCTACTGCCACTTGTCATAGAGGTGTTCTTGTACTGGCAGAGGTGTCAGCTTGTATCTGTAGGGTGAGCTGTATCTTTTTTTAAATTGTGTGCTGTGCTTTGTCAACCTTTTTTTACCTTTGCAGGGACAAGCTACATCAAAACTGCAAATAAAACAAGGGTTCCTCTATCTATTTGAAAATTATATTCCTAAGTTTTGTGTGGTGTCTTTGGTGGGATATTAATTCTGAAGCTCTCTCCCAGGAGTCCTGGTTACTGGTTCACATATCAGCTTGTCATGTTGTGTATTACATATGATACATGCTTAAAAAAAGTGCTTACTAAGTGAAGATAATGAATAATTATATTTTATGTTACCTGCTGTGTCTTACTTCATTGGTAGATAGATGTGAAGACAATTTTGTTCTCTAGTGAGGTAGCAAATTAATTGTTATGTGTTAAAATTAAAGGAATAATTCTCATTGATAGGCTTGGACTTCGGAAATACTCTCATGTTATCTCCCTTCATTTTATAATGATTTTGAAAGAGATCTTTCCCCCCTCCCTCAGAAGTAAACAACACTCACTAAAGAACAGCAAAATGTGCTTAAGGTGGCTTATATGGAAGAATGTAATGTACGATCAGCAGCTGCTGTACTTTTCCAGTAGCTTGTCCCAGAATGCAGTTACACTTTTAAAAATGAACTTATGTGAAAGTGATACTGAATCATATCCATATGTAGGTATTTGTTTGTTCTTACACAGGCAATGAAGCTTTTACCATTCGCCATGACACGCAGAACAAGTGCATACAAGTTAAAAACTCATGGATAGTGATAGATGACTGTAATGACACAAGTGGAGCTTTATGGAAATGGGTATCCCAGAATCGCCTCTTTCATTTGGCATCCATGCAGTGCCTGGGACTTGATATATTCACCAAATCACCGTCTCGCCTGAAAATGGTTGATTGTAACTCAGAATTGATGCTGTGGTGGCGATGTGCTGATGCCTCCATCCTTGGTGCATCTCAGTACAAATTGACTATCAAGAGTCCTTATGTAACTGCAAGCATAAATGCAACAGACCAGTGGAGAAGCAACAGTTCCTCTGATGATATATGTCAGTATCCTTACCGTGGTAAGTTTGCACAAGTGTTTGGAGGATTGTTCTTTTTTGTAGAGGGCTTTTTGCTGTGTGTCTATGCCAAGAAATTCTTAAGATTAATTATATGAAGAGGCTGATCAATAAAGCAACAGAGTGTTTTGCTGTAGACAGATACTGACATTCAAGCATGAAACTTTAATTGTGCGAGCCTATTTAATTATGAAGTATCAACCACTTTCTGTGAGAAGTGAAACTGTACTTCACAGTGATGGGAATTTTGCTATTAGTTTTTGGGGTTTTGCTGGTTGGCTGTACAGTCAAATACAGTGCATGCTGTTAGCTCACAGCCTGTTGGACTGTCAGGGACCATTCATTTCCTTTGCTCTGGTAGTCAGTCTGTCCACTTGCCATGGGCACCAGTCTCATTTGAAATCTCATGTTTCCTAGAAGTAGTGGTGAAAATTTGCTTTATCATATTTAAAAGCAGTATTTTCTTTGTATTTGAATTATTCAGAGTGGCCAGCCTGAAGACTTCAGTAGGCTTCAGTTTCCCTCTCCTGTATGTGTTGATTCCTACAGCTTTGCTCTGTAGTACTCTGAAAACCACTTGGATTTCAATAAGACAATGTATTTATACCTAACTTACCAGGAAGGGGAAAACAAGTTTCTGCTGTGTTATGTCCCACTCAGAAGTACAGAGAAATATTTTCCTATCATTTCTTTCAGTTCTGGCATTGCTGTATAGTCTCTGTGACAAAAAGATAGCATGTTTTAAAGGCACAAGCGTGATTAGCAAGCCTTTATGTTAACTATGTCCATACAAACAGTAACATTGATTTACTGTCCTTCCCCTCCACACGCAGACAACTTTTATCTACTTTATTTTTTTCCCCTTGCAGAAGTTTATACCAAGGATGGGAACTCCTATGGAAAACCCTGTGAGTTCCCCTTTCTGTATAACAGGACGTGGCATCATGACTGTATTCAAGATGAACTGCATACGGGTGGGAAATGGTGTGCTACATCTGAAGATTATACTCATGATGGAAAATGGGGATTCTGCTTACAGCCAGGCATGTTTGGTTTCTCAGTAGAGATTCTAAAAGCATTCTGTGACTTCACATATGTATGGCTTTGCTTTGATGTAACACATTGCTGTTAAGCTGGGTAAAAGCAGGTACCTTTTCTGTTGCAGTATTGATAGGACAATCAGCACACGCTCACTCTGCAGTCTGTGTGATTATCAATATACCTTCAGTATTCTATTTTTTTTAAAAACGTTTGTGATGTTTCAGAATAGTTGTAGTTACAAGTAATTTCTGCTTACTTTAAACAGAGGATGGTTGTCATGATATCTGGGAACGTGATCCAGGGTCTGAAAGTTGCTACCAGTTTAATACACAGTCTGCTCTTTCTTGGAAGGAAGCTTATATTTCATGTCAAAGGCAAGGGGGAGATTTACTTAGCATCCGAAATGCATCTGAACTAAGTTACATACAAGGTAGGTGTAATTATTCACATACAAATATCAGGAAATCTTGACAAATTAATATGAAGTGAGGACAGCATTTTACATTCTGTTTTAGAGCTCTGGGTTAAAACTTGATTGTGCTTAAAATGCATTGGTGCTTTCATTTGCATGCTAGTCTCACTTTAGATTTTTTTATCTGTGAGATTTCATTGTAGTGGCTAGCAATCGTTAATATTTATCATGAGGGTTGTCCCCAAAATCTCAAATAGGGGCCAGAGTGGCCTTGGGTGTTTCAGCAGCTCATTGCCATGAAGTCTTTCTCACTGGTGTTCAGACTTCTTCTGGAAGAGTTACCAGTGTGCCTTTGGGGTTATAAAACCAAAGGACAAAAACATCTGAAGACATTGGGAGGGAAAACTTGTGCGATTGAATTCCTCTTCAGTTCAAGAGGAGTTGCATGTCCAGTTATAGTAACAATCTTTCTGTCCTCAAATGCATGCTTTTTCAGATCACATTTTTTTAATTTAAAGGAAACCAATAAAGGATGAGCATTTTATATTAATTGTTTTCTTAAAAAAATACCATTATCTTCAGCTAATGATGGCATCGCTGAGATCTTTTGGATTGGCTTAAATCAGCTGGACGTTTCTGGAGGTTGGCAGTGGTCAGATCACAAACCTTTGAATTTTCTCAACTGGCATCCAGGTAATGATGTTTCTGATGGTATTAACAGTATTAACAATAAAAAAACCCCAGTACTTCGCCTCCCCCCCTCCCCTTTCTCCGTTGACTTCATCAAAACAGTCATTGTTGTTCTTTTTCCGTTAAAAGATTGGAAGCATCTTTTCATCCTAGCCAGTGAGTCTTTCTGGACTCATTCTGTATTTATGGATGATTAGGTTAATAAATGTTTGAAAAGGTAGAACTTAAGTAGTATCTTCGAGATCCATTTTAGTAAAGAATTTACAGCTTCTCTAGCTGATAAACTTCTACTACTGACAGAATGGCATTGTTTTCCCTCAAATATTACAATTATTGATTTATGTGCAGAACTGACATTACTTGTAAGCCTAACTTGTGTTTGTAAACATCAAGGTTGCTTAAATTTGTTTCAAGGTGAAGAGGAAAGAAGCATAAAACCTTTGAAAAACCTTTATTAATTACTCCCAAGTTCCTAGTAGAATTGGTGAGAGTCTTGTTTGTTTGCAGTTTTCATTATGTACTTGTAATATTCTTGCAAATATGCTGTGAATGTGTGTATATGAGAATATTGGAGCAATAATAATGAGGAATTTTGAAGCTAATATTGTTCTGTCATTGAAGCTGAATTTAACCTTTTTTAAAGTAGAATTTAGTCTCCTTTTCTTTCAGTTTCTAGAATACTGCCACAACATGAATTCTGTGGAAAAGTAAGAAGTGGTTTCTGCTGCTTCTTTAGGAGCTTTACTAAGAAATTTCTGTGAGATTTTCCAAATGGGATCTTTCATTTGGAAAGATTAAGGACTTGGCTGCTGTTTGTACTACTAGCTGCACCTTCTTCTGTAACTGTGATGACACTGTAAAACTGTAATGCAGAGCTAGAGACTAGACCTCCCCAAGTTAGTGTCATGATTTAGCCTGCAGTCATGGCAGAAGTACTAATGTCTGCCCTCTGTGAAAAATACTTACTCGTATCAATAGGAGTTTTGCTAGCTGCAAGCTGTGCCCATTACTTCTTGTCCTTTCACTGTACACCTCTGAAAAGAGCTTACTCCTGTCTTCTTTGTATTCTTCCATGAAGATCCATGATCCACTCTGAGCCCTTTTCGGCGTGAGGCTGAATGAACCCAGTGCAGGGGCAGCTGGGGTGCTCTGCACAGGACACAGCTTGAGCTTGGGTTTGCACTGGGGCTCAAAGAAAGAGAAAGCAAAAAAATACCATTGGAAAGGGGCTACAAGGGAACGTGAGGACTGCAAAAGAGTTCTCATTTTTAATGAGGACATTAAAAATTGACATTTTTATTTTGGGGCCTTCTCTCAGGTCTCTATTAAGGTGAGGGTTGTGTTTAGCATCGAAGGAAAAAGTGCAGAGCCGTGTTTTGAGTGGGTCTGGAAAGGGGCTGCCAAAGTTAACAGAGGGCTGCAAAAAGGGTTCTCCCCTGAGATATTTCTAGTCTGGGAAAATGCTCGGCCAAGGGTTTGTTGTATTGTAAATAGAACATTCCTGCTGGTTCTATGATTAAACATTGGAGAAGAAGTCCAGATTCCTTGATTCTGAAACTTCCTCTCAGAAAAAACTCTCTGGGCCCTATGGTAGGACAGGTGCCTTCATTCAAAGCAAGTTATGTTCTTCCAATACAAGGTGCTTTACTGTGCAAAATCTATTATTCTTGTATTGAAAAGCAATAGAAAAGGAAGCAGTCGCTACCTGTTTGATAACTTGTGCTCTTCTGGTTTTATTTATCTATGTCTATAGATATGCAGAGTTCATCCCTGCTGGATGGGACTAGCTGTGTGGTGATGAATGCTGCCTCAGGTCAGTGGCAGAGTTACCATTGTGGGACTCCACTTCCATACATTTGCAAGAAGTCACTCAATGAAGTTTCAAGCTTCCCAGGTAGGACAGCTTGCATTTTTGTTTCTGTATGTCAATACAAGAGTAATGTCCACTTATGGAGTCTTTTTTTCCTCCTTTCCAGTCCTTCTTAGGCATCTCTGCCAAAACGCTTTTGCAACAGCTTTGGGCTTTTTAGCAGAGCAGAAGCAAACTGTGTATCTTCAGTGTCAGGACAATGCATCACAAACAATTTTTTTTTTAAATGGCTTTCTCATTCATATGTAAAGTGTATCCTGGTACAATCCTACCCTTTTCATTGCATTTTTCCTCATGGCTTGTGCCTTCTTTCATGTGCTACTAAAAGTATGGGACTGGTAGTTGTACCTCCAACCATTCCCTCACTACCTTAAGTCCATTTCTCTCACTCTTGGTGTGCAAAATGAAACTTACCTGGGGCTTAGATCAAAGTCTTTTGAATTCAAATAGAAGTAGTTGAATGACCTCCCTATCCTTTGAAACCAGGCCCAGCAGTGAAAATAAGAATGCAAGAGTTGGTAGCTTGCCAAGTGTGTAATCTTTACTGGATCCATAATAGCTCTTACTCACAAACAACTCCTCCCTGCACGCACGCACGCACACACACACACACACACACGCAGTTGTTCAGTTTTTACAGTATCCAACTGTGTCGTTTAACTGCTTCCATGCTTTTGTCCATTTACCTTTGTCTGGGTATCCGTCCCTTCCCATATCTATGACCTGTTATTTCATGTGTGCCTTTGACCTTATCCAGTTTCCAGTGCTCATGGTTGTGGGGAAAAGGAAAGACTTTTAGTGCAAGATGATTGTCCTTGGATGAAGGAGAACACTAGGGGATAAGAGGGATGAAGCAGTTTTGTGGAGCTGGGAAGTGTCATGGGGTGTCTCTGGCTAAGGCAGCTTCACTCCAGCTACCCCAGGAGGGGTGTGTGACTTTGTGGGGGAAAAGAAAATAGAAAGTAGTTTAACTCTGGCTAAACTGCTTCATACTTAAATGATCTCTTTAATGGGATCAGTGGGGTATGTGGAGTTGTTACCAGTGTTTATACAGTGTTTTATTGATTAAAAAACCAAAGTACTTGTGATTAGGATATTTTATACTGTGTTTTGGACCAGAAAGGTTGTTAGTATATACCTTTTTCAGCATGTATTAAAGCCAGTTTGAATTCTTGAATATCTTAGTTTTCAGAAGGAAAAAATACTTAAAACTTAGCATTTGTTTCATTGTGAGCTATTAAGAATTGCTCTTGTGCATGGTAATGCATTATGATAATAATACCCTATAAAAGTGCAAACCCCTACTAGAACAAAACAAACAAGCTTTTTTAAGTTGCTGTCCTACAATGAATAACTTGATTTGCCTTTCATTGTTTTTTGAAAGCTTATAATTACTTCTGAACCTTTCACTTACACTAAGACCAGTATAATGTAATGCATTCCCTTTATTCACTTTCATTCTTACTAACTTCTTTCTCCTTCTGCCTACTTTAGGGCCCTTAAGTATTACGAAACCCCATAGTACTGCGCAGTTAAGTCTATTTGCTTGACTAAACTGTGACCCTTTCTTAAACTGTTAGCCCTGAAAAGATATGAACACCATTCTTATCGCTGCACACTAGCCTTTTGCACTAGCCAATGTAAACCAAAAGACTAATTCCGTTTCTCTTCTCTATTAGAGTTTTGGAGACACTTGGATACTCGCTGTGATTCAGGCTGGCTTCCCTACAATGGCTTTTGCTATGTGCTGATAAACAACCTGGCACCTTGGAGTACAGCAGATGAGTTGTGCAAAGCAAATACTAGTAACCTCATCAGCATACACTCATTAGGAGATGTTGAACTGGTTGTTACAAAGCTTCACAATGGTGAGTTGCGACACTTGTAAAGGTCAAGCACACTGTAAATTACAAATGACTTTCCATGTTCTAGTGTATGATTGTCATAACCTTCAGCTTTTAAATGAAGGTGCTAGTGCTGAGCTTGTACTCAGGTTAGTGCTGAGTGTTGCTGTTCAGGTCTAAGCCCTGTGAGTTAGCTCTTGATTTTAGCTTGAGCTATTTTATCTGTCTATCTATCTGTCTGTCTAAGCTACTTCTAGTTGCCTAATAACTTGTGTTTAATTTTCTCATTCAAAGAGGATCATAGATATTGGGTAAATATTTTGACTATGGGGTCACTGAAATAGTAAGTGTTATTTGTACTCTTTGATCTTATGGTTTTGTCTACACTCTAAAAATTAAATTTGGTTGAGTTTTTTTGCTTCTGTTCATTATTTCTGTGTGTTTGGGTTTTTTTTCTGTTTTCTACCTTCTCTGTGAAACTTAGGCCTATTCATGAATACAAGTTAAGAAGCAAGGTAATAGAAATGCATTATATTTGTCTCAAATCTCTTTTCTTACTATAAGAAAAATGTATTTATGCTGTGCAGTATAGTGATAAAAACCTAATTGTGCTGATTTCCTATTCTTTTCCAATTAATTTGAATATTATTTTAAACCTACAGTGTTGTCCTAATTTTAAGTTACAGATGCTAAAGAAGAAATATGGCTGGGTCTCAGGAATGAAGATGTACCAACCTTGTTCAAATGGTCAGATCACTCAGATGTGGTTTTTACATATTGGGATCAGAATGAACCAAAAGTTCCTTTTAACAGCACTCCCAACTGTGTGTCGTATTCAGGCAAGGTAGGAATGCAGTTTTTCTATAACCAGATTTCTTAGCTGACACTTGGCAGCTGTGTACTGTGAAGAATGGAAGAAATTGCTCACAGTTATGAGACTGCCACGAGTGTTGGCCAGGTGGTTGTCCTCGTTGCTCTGCATTTTGGGTTGCTGTGTTCTTTTGTGCCTGTGGCAGAGAGCTAGGAAGGAGGCGGGCTGACCTCTTGAAAGGAAAAGCTGGGTTCAGTTATCTTCAGGACCAATTTGAGTCACCCTATCTGAGGACAGGTAGTGAGATACCACCATAAGGGAAGAGGAGAGGATGGACATTGCAAGGATACAGTACAGAAGAAGCAAGGAGTGGGTGAGGGAAGCAGGCCACAAAGATGAATTGAGAGGGAACAGGCTGGATCCCATCTTCCGATTCAGTAGAAAACTGGGACAAGTGTCTGCTTACTGTGAGGCTGGCAGTGGAGCTCATGTGCCCAGCTCCTCTGAGCTACCTCTTCCCAGCCTTTGCCTACACTGAGCACACCCTCTGCACCCATTCTCTCCCTGATCTATGAGAGTTGGCACCACCCTGGCCTTTTCTTTTTTTCAGGTGTGATCCAGAATCCTCTCATCTCTGCGTTTGTCAGCTTTCTCTGTCCCTTCTGAACATGTATCTATGTGTATAATCCAGGGCATCCCACCCCCACTATTTTTATTAGGGCATTAGGCATTTGAAAGATTTTAGAATTTTAAATACTTTTTTTTTCTTTCCTTCTCACAGTTGGGACAGTGGAGAGTCAGACCCTGTGAAGAAAAATTTAAATACGTCTGCAAGAAAAAAGGAGAGATTTTGAATGAAACAAAATCAGATAAAAATTGTTCATTGCAAGAGGTAATAGGAAGTCTATATTCCTTTTATTTTCACTTAGTTCAGAAACCTGCTTAAAACCACTTATTTCCTCTACTTCCCATTTACTACTTACCCGTACAATAAAATCTTCAGAACATTTTAGCTGAAAAAGTGTTTTTTAATAGCATAAGTCAAATTGCAGAGTCTCCTAAGCAGACGCTGGATGTGTTACTGCTCTGTTTATTGATGAAAGTACTGAGTGTAGGCCCAGGGGGTGTTGTGCTTTATTTAATTGGAGACAAAAATTGCTTTTACTAGGCATTTTATTGCTAGTGCCGTTTTTTCTGGGTTTTTTTTCTTCGTGTATGTTTTAAGATGTAGGATAAGCACTATACTACATAAAGATATGCAGAGATTGAGAATTGAGGCTAGATTTCTCTTGGCGTTTAGTTTTGTTCTTTGACTTGAATAGTGGTAGGGAGTTTTGGGGGTTTTTTGGCTTTTTTGTTTTGTTTTTTTTCAGCAGTATAATGTATTACAGTATAAATGAGGCTCGAAAAGAAGTCTTCTGTTTTGAACAATCTTGGGATGGCATTACCAGCTACTTCAGAGTTCTTTGATTCAGTTTTGTGTGGCATATTGCTTGCAATAGGAAACATGTTTAACTCTAATCTTTCTTTCTACATGACCTCGAGATATTTTTCACTCTGTCTCTTCAGAGACTGCCAGCTTGTAGAGTTAGAGCTTCGTGTGCAGTTCAGACACCAGTGGCATTGGTAGGATAGCAAAGAGGTATCACATTCCTTGAAATTTCAGTGTAAATGTGGGGGAAAAAATTTAATTAGCAGAGAAATATTTTAAGTTCACACATTTTCAGTATAATTTTTTTTCCAGAAGTAAACACCAGTAATGCCCTCTTATTATTCCTCTGTTTGAATCCTGGCATTGGTGGAACATCATGAAAACTCCTATTGTTTTGAATAGGACTATGCTGTCACCCTTGTATTTCTCTCTCTAAATGCACATAGCAGTCAGAAGGCTTTGCACAGTCGAGCTAAAACAGTGGTGTATTTTATTCCTGTGGTTCTGTTATTTTTAGGACTGTGAATCTGAATGTTGGTGGTACTGAACCTTGTGTGTGATGCACTGCATTTCTTGAATGTGCTGTGCCAGCTTGTGGGCACCAACCCATGTTAGCAAGAATTTATATTCTCCTGTAGGTAATGCCTAAATTAGACTGTTATGTATAAATGTGCTTTTCTTCCTTTAAATAGGGGTGGGCGAGACATGGAAACTACTGTTACAAGATTTATGAAACAGAAGTTTCATTTGGATCACAGTGCAACCTTACAGTGATGAACAGGTAAAGCACATCTCAGTAATTTATGGACATGTGCAATCCTAAAGATATAGTCAGAGATTAAAACCTCTGTGTGCTAATCAGTGGCCTATAAAGCAAAAATAGAATAACGATAGAATTGCTTTTGCAGAGAACTAGCAAACCATGTTTTCCATGGTCTGACAATGGTAAACCTACAGCATAAAAACTTCTTGGAAGTATGTGAATTTGCAGTCTGCTGACCCCGTGTTGATGGGGCTGTCTGGACGGCCACTTGCACTGACTCATGTAATAATAGGCCTGGTTTTCAAATTGTCTCAGTAGTTTCATTTATCTTTCTAACATTGACTCAAGTTAATCTCTGAATTTTCAGATTTGAGCAAGAATTTATAAACAGTCTAATTAGAAAACACTCCAAAGTTGAAGAAAAATACTTCTGGACTGGTTTGCATGATATTAGTCAATCAGGAACATATTCCTGGGGTACAGTGAATGGGAAAAAACCTGAAGATGTGACATACACTAACTGGAATTCCTTGCAACCAGGTAAATTTAACAATTAAAAAATATGTAAAAATACTAGCATTTTACATTGAGCAAGCATTGGAGTACCATGTTACAGAACTCCAAGGGTGAAATGAAACAATCATTCAGAAATCTGGATTCTTTAGAAAACTAGCCAATAGTTTAAAATATGTCTTTGGTGGCTTAAATCTTAGAGTTTTCAGGAGGATGCGTGGCTATGTCCAGTGGAAAGTCTCTTGGAAAGTGGGAAACTAAGGACTGTAAAACCACTAAAGCGTTTTCTATCTGCAAAAAATATATTGGGCTGCCCCAGAAGCCGGAAGTGCTCCCAAAGCCCACTGACCCCTGTCCCCCTGGATGGCACAACGGATCTGGCCTTGCCTGCTACAAGGTAAAATGTTATTCCTGTTAGATGTTAATTGTTCATTTCTGTCTTGCAGCAAGTGTGCAGTTAGCTTTTTTTTGTGGCTTATAGCTTCTCTGAAGGGTATTTCAAAGGTTTTTTGCACTGGGAGATGAAATTCATGTTGATTCAGGTTGACTGCCTCCAGATGTTCTCATGCATCATCCTGTGTAGATTCCCAAATGATGCAGTGTGCCTTTCTCTGCTCCTCCCTGGTCAGTCCTGCACATCAGAATTGAATGGAGTGACAGCATTTGACCTGTCTTGGTGTCTCAGGAGGCTGGGGCTGATAAAGGGTGCCATGTCTGTATCCTAGCTTGTCTGCCATCATCTGGCATGCATAGACACCTGAACAGGGAAGAAAAGCACTGTGCATTGCCTTCTATTGTCCTTTTCCTTTCTATAATCTGATAATGTAGAGAGGAGAGATGGGATCTTCTTTGGTCTGAATATGGATGTCAGACTTTATCAAAGAAGCTGCAGCCTCAGTTGTATGTATTTTACTAGTTTTGAAGCAAATAGTGGAAGTAAGCAGCTATGCTGTTAGTTGAAATGGCTTAAACAAGTTTGTGTGTAGAAATGCAGGTTTTTCCCCTCCTGTTAACAATCAAAGCAAGTTAAAACTAAGGCTGCTTGGTGGATTGTTTATTTGTTATTTATGGATTCAGTGTTTGCAGTGAGCTGTGTCTTATAAACAGCTCATGTGGCAAAGTGGGAAAACCCAGCTTGAATAACAAGGCTGTGAGCAAGGATCCCGAAGGGGTGGGTCTAGCTATTGTGCAGCATAGCTGTCCTGTGGCTGATGGGATGGGACAGCTGGCCCTGGCTGTTTCTTGAAAACTCTTGTTGACCAAGTGCAACAGGTCTGTGCAGAGAGAACCAGCTGATGGGGCTGGCTTGGATTGGAGTCAGGGGGATCAAGTGAACATTCTAGCTGAGATGTATGAGCCAACTATGCAACTATGCTACATGCAGGTAGCAAAGGGTGTGCTGAAGAACTTTCTTCACCTGTAGCATGCAAATGGGCCTGGTTTCACAGAAAACTGGGCTTTGCTGTTCACCATAAATTTGAAAGAACAACATCCCTTAAAACCTGCAGTTTGGCTTGTAGTTTTGGAGTGACTTGAGTATTCTTTTGTAAAATCTTTCTGGTGAAGCAAAACAGAGAAAGCCTGTTTTGTGGAATCCATTGCATTAGAAACAAATTTTGTCAGCTGAGTTTCAGAGACTGGCTGGTTGTCAAACAAACTGAAAAAAAAAAAATTGTTAAGAAGGCAAATTTTCTCCCTGTGGAAATACCAAGTATCCATTCCTACCTAGGGTGGTCATATTGAGTAGTACAGGAGTGTTTTAAAATGCTCTTGCTGGCATCATTTTCTGCCCTGACCTCTGGCTGTTGTGAAGTTCTTCCATAGTGAAAGAGTGCTGCGAACCAGGACCTGGGAAGAGGCAGAAAGGTTCTGTGAAGCCCTCGGAGGCCATCTGCCTAGTTTTACTGACTTGGAAGAAGTCAAGGTGCTTCATTCTATCCTGAGAAAAATAATCAGGTAACAAACTAGCCATGGGCTGAAATTTTTACTTCAGTCACATTCTGCGGGAGATGACAAATGCTGCTGCTGACCCCAAATGGCAAGTATGAGATAACGTGCAGTGACTGCATTTCCCACAATAAAGATGGCTAGATGTGGCATTTGAGCTGCTGGTTATGTCACAGCCTTCCTGGAAAATGTCGAGGGAGTGCAGCTTGGACAAATGTTTTGCATTGCTAGAGGGAGCACAGGAAAAGAGCGATTTGCTGCAAGCATCTTCCATTACATGAGTTTAAGTCTGTTTTTATAATGTTTCTTTAATTATGTTGATTGGGTGATAGTTGTTACTCTTCGTTACTGATACATTCTTTAGAGATGAGTTATTGTTTCAGTTTTTTAGATAGGTCTCATCTTTATGTATTAAATTCATGCTGACTAAACTGGGTGCTCTCTTTTGAAAACTAGAGTGATATCGTGTCCAGCAATCTGGTTGGCATGGATCCCACTTGACATAACTGCAGTAACACTGTATGGGCATTGGATGGCTGTGCTGAGTTTTCTGGTATCAACAAATCAAATACTACATAATTTATGAGTCTAAAGCTCTATTTTTAATCAAAGGAATTGTCACTACAAAGCTTTATTAGGCATTGGTATGATGTCATACCCTTGTGTAATATGTTTTTTTTTTTATTGGCAGCCTGTTTTTTCAGAACATTTGCCAGCTTAAACTCAAGTGCTGCCAGTTTTGGGATCTAAATTTTTTTCATCATCACACTAAATTGGAATTATTTCAGAAGCTGCCAAAGTATAACATGGATTAATTTTTAAAACATGATGACTGAAGAGATGCCTTATTCAAAACCCAGTGAACTTTTTTTAGATGTGCACAGATCATTAAAATCATTCCATGTTTATGTTAATAAGAGGCAAAACCAAACTTGTATGCTCTATATATAGATGGGTTAGCTTTTATACAAGTCACTTGTGACCCCTTTAGTAAGGTGACTGAAGTGCCTAAAACAAAAATTAGTGCACAAATTATTTTTAGCTATAGATCTCATTATACTTTTTTGCAATTAGAAATTTTGTTTTAATGTATCTAATCTACTATGAAACCTGAATAGAGAAGTAACTATTTTATTTTCCTGCAAGTACTTGGAACTACTTTTCAATTTACAGACTGTCTGAAGGTATTAATAATAGTTAATCGACATTTTTGTTAAGGAATTTAAAGGTGGAGGCTTTTCCTGTCTTTCCAGAAAGTCAGTTGACATATGATGCTACTGCATTTCCAATATTTCAGAAAACTTGAACTTAGCCTCAAAGAAGGAAAGTCCCAGTGCTTCAGTATTATTCTACCAGAAGTTAAACAAGGGGCAATATTTTGAGCCTGCTATAAATTGATTTTGCAATCAATGTTGCAGTAACTACATGTGTAAAATATAATGCAAAGCACAGTATTTTCATCAAGTTTATCCCCTGTTTTAAGCATTACAAAACTTCCTGAACAAAAATACTAATATTTGATAGTGTCAGAAGTATTTAAAATAATATTTGTTTGTTTAGATAATATAATGAAGTATTTAAGATTGTTATGCTTTTAAATTACTCAGAAATATGAAGTATTTAGAGATCAGGAGTGAAAGGTGGCGTGTCTGAAAATAAGTTTATTTGACAGAGGAGAGAAGAAACCAGGTGTATTATTTCACCAAGAACAAACAATTCAGGTAACTGAGAGAAGTCATTCTAAGATAATGTTAGATGTGATTAGCTGCTGCGGTGAACACAGTTTTCTGTATTCCCTGCATTTATTCAGTGCAAAGTCTAACCTAAACTATTCATTCAATGCACTCATTTCAGCCTGGGGAAGGAGCCACACCTTGGCTGTTTTAGTTTCATTCCTGCCTTCCCCCCGCCCCCTGCCAACTTGCACAGCTCTCTGGTGACTCATTGGGAACTGTTTGTTTTTAAATATTAGCAAGTCAGTTTGGTTCGCTGGGAAGAGGGCAGCTTGCCTAGTCCATTCTGTTCTTTACTCAGATTCCACCTTAGAGGCAAATAAGAGCTCAGATTGCTCCAGCCAAGTCAGGCAATTGCCACTGGAAAGGAAAATAAAATTTGCCTGCTAGCTTTTCCTTCTCTGAAAGGAGTAGGAAATAACCTCTTTTCACTTAGAGAAACATGATACAGGCAGAACAGATCCAGTTCAGTTACTTTCATTCTTTTAGGGCTGTTTTTTGAGCATTCTGCAGCTTATAGCTAGTAGAGACGTTTGATGGATGGAGACTTAATGGCTTGGACTGGTTAGAAGTAACATTGCAATGAGAACACCTTACTGGAAAAAAATCATTTGCCTTTTATATGCACTGTGCTGGTGCTGCAATTGTTCTGAATCTAGAAAGCCTCACTAACACTTGAGTTTGCAAGCAAGAAACTTGCCCTCAACACACTGGCCAAAACAATGATAAATCCGAGATGCATGTTGTAGTAATTGCTTTAATACAGCTGCTGCTTTAATCTGTGAAAGAGCAGATGATTAGCAGGGTGGCAATTCAGCTAATGGCAGTAGCCTGTTAGAGGGAAGAGCAGGGCGTTGAATGGGCTTTATATACACTTTTAGGTCAGCAATGCTCAAAATTAAATGGTGCCCTAAATTTCACCATTAGAGAGTTGGCTTAGATGTATGTGTTACTTGGTCTCAAGAACTAGGTTGAACTACAAGCTACAGTAACTTCACCTAAGCTCTTACACTTGTGTTGGAGCTGATATGAGAGAGACAAAAAAAAAAAGCGCCTTTTCTATTTCAGGAGTTTGAATATACCAAAAGAAAAATTACTGGTTTATATTCCCTTCACATTGATCTAAACTATGTTTATCCACTCCTGCACAACATTGAATTTTATCGAGTTTTAGTTCCCTATGAGAGAAAAGCTACTGGTAATCTGGAGCGATTGCTGGAGATTTAGTGTCTTTTGTTGTTAATCAGCATGGAGTCGATTATAAAACACAAATTACACTTATTTTTTATTTTAATGCTCAGGGTAATCTAGGGCTTAGAGGCAGTTCCAGGAGTGTGGCTATAAGAATATTCTGGCACTGATAAATTTATTTTGAAAGGAGTCCATGGGATAAATTTTAAATGCTTTGCAATGAGGAGACAGATGCCTGAAGTACAAGCAAATTCCTTGCTGCAGCCTTAGTTGCAATAGTGTGTTCTAGTTCATAGTTGTCTTAAATAGTGTGCAGAACTCTCTTCTGTGATGAGGTGGTCATATAATTTCAGAGGGCTATCAAAAGGCCTTACTTAAGCTAAAAACATTATCAAGGACAATGTAGTAGTTACAGATCTGAACAGTTCCAAAAGAAGCAAAATATGCACATTAATGCATAAGCGCCAAGTCAGATGAAATACATCGTTATGTTTGTAGGCCAGTAGTTGTAAATTGAGAGATAAGCTGGAGAAATTCTTCACCTGGCCCACATTTTTGTTATTTATTTATTACATCAAAACCAAATATAATACTTTGAAAAACTTCACTAGTTCCTCAGGTCCTGCAGATTTTTTTGAAATTAGTGTCTCAAATTTTCTTTTTAGTAGATACTCCTCAGTGATTATCAGTTGCTTAAACTGCACTGAGCTGTAGGTGACGATTAGTAAGGAAAGGATAAGCAATGTCTGTTTCAGAAGTGGAAAGAACAATCACAGAAAAGTAAAATTCTAAGGGAAAATTGCCAAAAGCCACTTACCTGCTTGACAGTTACAAATGTTTACCTCACGGTTTTTTCCTCTGCTGTGATATGGGGCATTTAGGCTCTCTAAAGGCTCTGTAGTGACATCGTTAAAAGACTAAAGATTATTCAGTATGATAAGATTGCACTAGTGTGATCTCAGTATCACACCCGGTGTTAGAAAATTAATACTGGAGCTCAGAGAAAAATAAAAACAACCAGAAATGAAATTTGTTGGTGACTGATGCTTTTCTTCCTAATGGGAACCCTACCAAATAAAATGTTGCTATTCTTGGATTTCATGTATTTAACCCACATCTCTGGGCTAAGTTGTTGTTTGTTAATACTGCACTGCCAGCCATTTAAGGCTCAATTTGGCATCTTTATGGTGATGTGTGTGGAACGGTAGTGGCACAGACTTACCAAAGAGTTTCTTAACATCACCCTGTGATTTTATAACTTTGCTTATGGAGTTAAGCCTGTGTCTGAGTCTATCCCTCCATGTAATGAAGTAATTTTCATAAACTTACCAAATTCTACCTTAAAATTACTGTCAGCATTACTTTTGGGGGCGAGCTTTTTTCCAAACGCTGACCTCTGCTGGTCAGACATCTCTTTCCAATTTTGAGACTGAATTTCTGAGTTGTGGTTCCTTCAGATGCAACGTCCTTTTTGCTCTTCTTAGAGCTTTAGTTTCCTAATGCATTGTAAAGAAGTATATCCTTTCCCTAACTTTCTTTGTCAAGCCTATACAAGAAAATGTTTAATTTTTGTTAATAATCTAGAGTCTCATTTCCTCAAGTATCCTGTATTCCTTCTTGTTATTTGGTACAACACAAATTTATGGAATAGTACTCGTGATACAGTTTTACAGGAGCCCTGTACTAAGGCATCAATACTTTACTGTTGCTGTCATACTGCCTTGATAATAGTGCCTTTTCAAAGCTCTGTTGCAGCAGGTTTTCAAGTAACCTGTGATTTCAGAGACAACTTGTGGTCTTTCTCCCCTCTGCTACTTACAGCTGACACAATCATTGAGAAAAGTGACTGTTACCTTTCTTGGACTGATTAGCAGATTGGAGTGAATCATAAAATCATGAACTTCAGTACGTAGCACAAAATTGGTACTTTGAGAAGTAGAGGTTGCAGCACAAAACTAACCTTGCAGTTTGACTAGCACATAGTTAATTTTGTTAGAGTATCTTTGGATTCAAAAGCAACAGTGAAGAGTATGGTAAACGCTGTTACTGCAGATTTAAGTATTTATGTTGTAAACCCTTTTTTTTGTCAACTTTTTATCTCGGAGCATAGCTGAAATTTTTAATTTAAGCATCCCCTGTTCAAGAAAAATGAAGAAGTTAAATGGAAAAAAAAATACGGTTCTGACTGTAATCGTGCAAAATGGAGTAAAATTTCTCTTACTGTTCTATTATGCAAGCTTTGGAGTCAGTGGTGTTGTGTGCTCTTTTATGTCTGTCTCTTATGCAGAAGCATAATTGAAATACGTGCCCGAGCTTGGTTTGTTTATATTGCTCACAAGAGAAATATGAAGCCAGTTATTCTGTATTGAGTAGAAGTTTTCGCGTGGTTTGGGGAAGAGTATGTTTGACCTGATGGTGTAGAGACAGGCAACCTGAGATGGATATATAGAAA
Source organism: Piaya cayana (assembly GCA_013389865.1). NCBI lineage: Eukaryota > Metazoa > Chordata > Aves > Cuculiformes > Coccyzidae > Piaya > Piaya cayana. The sequence goes on along the minus strand of WAAB01022237.1, from coordinate 627,467 downwards.
ACGAAGCACGACAGATTACATTGTGTTTGTGATTCTGGAAGAAAAGTGTAGAAAAGAGACCTGTAGTATCAAGTGACAACTGATGAAGTGATGATGCAGCAAAGAAAGGAATTACCTGATTTAGTTTTCTCTTTGATCTGGAAAGAGCAACCTGCAGATCTTAAAGAAGTGTGCAGAAGTCATCTTAGTCCTTACATCCATTTTCTCAGTGGAGTGCTACAACTTGCAGTAGTAAACCTTTGGGTTTGCTGCTTCATCCTAAGTAATGCCGTGGCATAGGTCAGTCTTTCTTTTAAGTGAGCTGAACCATATCCTTTGCTTAAGTTTTCATTTTGTTTATTTCCAGCAATGACAGATGGGTGTGGATTGGAATGAATAAGAGGAGTCCAGATTCTTTGGGGACCTGGCAGTGGAGTGATGATAAACCCGTAAGTTAACTTTTAACCAGGAAAAGTAATGTCCTGATCTTTTTCAGCTTGGACTGGATTGAAAGTAAATAGATAAATATTTTAATTAAAATATGGCAGATCCTTCAACAGATGAATAATTCAGAAGAAGATTGTGCACTTAAGAGCTGCCATCCAGGCAGATTTCCAGTTAAAAATGTATCTTTAATAAGGTTAACCTGATTTCTGTCTCTATTCCATTAAAATATTTTAACAGAAATATATTAGTTAACTTCTAAAAGCTGTTGGGAGGAACAAGTTGTCTTCATGCCACAATAGAGAAGAGGGTTTATCAGTTTGTCTCTTTGATATGTCAGACTTCTCCAAAAATATCTTCCTCACTGTAATTGATTTATTTGCCTGAAATTATGAGTTTTTTCCCTCCCCATAACTGTTGTTATGGTACGCAGACTCATTACCGATCTAGTAACTGCCATTTTTCATATATTTTAATAGTGATAAATGTAATAGAATCACGTGTCTGAATGGTTGTCTCTGCAGATTACTGTAGCAAAACCAATCATGAAGTACTAGTTCTTTCAACTTGTCCATCCTGTAGGTAACCAGTGTTGTTATGCCACTTGATTATCTGGAAGATGAATATGACACAAGAGACTGTGCTGCATTAAAGGTTAGTTTCAAGGTTTTTAATAACAACATATGTATTTTTACATGAAAGTACTTGAATACTTTTGCCAGAAGTATGTTGAATTTAGGTTGGCTGCTGAGATGTTTGCTTCACGTAGTGAAAATGTTGCTAGTTTTCAATCTACATGTGCTATCAGTTTTCCCTTATTCAAGTTTGTTTTATGAACCAGGTGCTGTTCTAATGATAACCTTTCATAAGACTTCTTTGAACTACAAAATATTTTGGTAACAATGCTGTTCTATACTGCATAATGTCATACTGCACATCTCTTGTATATTGCACATAACACTTAAGGATATAATGTGATGCCTAAAACAAAAAAAAAACCAAACAGAGCTCTACTAGTAAATTTTAAAATCTAGACCAGTTTTTCTGAAGTGCAAATTACGAAAATATTCGAAACCTAAGGTAGGGATATCCTGGCTACTTACAGAGAGTGTGTTTGTGTTTGTTATGTGTATTTCTTTGTTTACTTGTGAAATAGACTGCAAGTGCTCTGTCAGTTTCTGATTCAAAATGTCAGGCCTCTGCTTAATTCCTAATTATGTTCTTTATTGCTTAATTTAGTCTTGATGGCATGAGTTTTAAAATGACCTTTAACCTTCCTGAAGCGTCACCTGACTATTTTTAAGGTTATTCCAATACCATCCCTTCTTTTCATACAATTAGAACCACCTCTGCTTTTAAGATTTACTGAAGGAAATGACAGTTGCATGTCTTCACACCATTATCCCCTATTCTCTTCTCCGGTATTCATGACTGCAGGCCATGAAGTTGTCAACATGTAGTTACTGAAAATTTTAGACCAAAAAAGAGCAGTTTAAAGGGAATGTTGAATTTAGTAACTTCCTTCTCCTGCTTCTAGATTTAGACATGTTGTTTCACTAAATGATAAAAAAATCTCCCTATTGGAAATAATTGTAAGAGTTAAATCAGATTTTAAGCTTGATTGTAAAAAATAATCTTAAAGAAGAAAGAATTTTTTTCTGGACCAGTTGAGATGGTTGCTCCTCTTGAGCAGAAATGAGAATCATTTCAGGGCAGAAGTTGCAACAGATAATTCAGGAAGAAAAAGCATCCACGAGATCCTGTGTGCTACAAAAAAGCAGAAATACAGCATTGCAATAAGAGATCTTAAGCTCTTTGCCTAATTACTTCACAAACTTGACTAGCATGGAGAGATTTAGCGTTGCATCTGCTCATTTTTGCAAAGTAAGTTGCATAGAACTAACACCTCAGTAACACATCATGACTTTGCCAAAGTACTTTGTTAACAGTTTCAGAGGCCTGTGCTATACTAAGTCAGTTCTCTGTTCCTACATTTATACAGACCTCTGAGTTTTCACGGAGATCGTTTTGGAGATTTTATTTCCATGAAGGCAGAGACCTGGAATTTTACTTCAAACCTTTTGATTGTGAAGCTAAACTTGAATGGGTTTGCCAGATAACAAAAGGTAAACTGCATTTACATCAATTTACTCATTTTTTTATTATCACTGAGTTATAATTATTGCTCAATAACAGAAACTTAGCAAAAAAATTCTTTATCATTTCTTCTCTCAGCTGTTAAGATGTTTTATCTATGTCACATACAAAGAGATGTGCACTTAGAATATTCAAAAATATATTAGGAAATTACCATGCAGGATGTAGTATCAGTGCATATAGTCTTGTCCCATGAAGGGAGAAGCAGCTTCTTATTAGGTGAGGCTATCTAAACCACCAAGTTGCAGCACTTGTGAATTTTACTTTTCTTAGGGATATTTGTTACTAAATCATAGAATCATAGAATAGTTCGGGTTGGAGAGGATGTTAAATGATTACAGGTATCTTGGATGTACAGTTTTTTCAACCTTAAGTCAATTATCTGCCTTCTGGTAAAACTGGTGTATTAATTCCTCATTGTAGTGAGACAGAAGCGTAGTGTGGCATATCTGCACACATCCAGGTTTTTCCATGCAGTAGGAAGAGTGCTGTAATCCAGCAGGCTTTTTACATTTTGGTTGCTCATTAAAAAGCTTTTTGAGGATGAAACTTTCTTGTTGTGGGGAGGTAGGGGTAGATATGCAGGTTTGATGCTATTATTCTTGTGAGACAAAAACACACACATGTTTAAGCCTGGTGTATGCAAAACTCCTATTTAGTTTTATGTCAGTGTATTTTAAACTATTAAACCTGGGTGTAGTTTTCTTCTCCTTTTACTTTTTTCATCATGCATACAGAGAAGCACGAATACAATACATCACTTCCTTTCATGGTGACCACAGTCTTGTTAGAAGGTGAATTTGAAGTGACTGTTCCTTTTTTTCTTCTTTATAGGTAGCACTCCAAAAACACCTGAGTGGTATGTACCAGGTAAATAGATTTTTTGCTTATTCTTTTGCTATGTGTATAGAGTTGTTAATACTCAGCCTTTGATTAGATTTGTTATATTGCTATTGTAATACCTCTCTGATACTAGCAAAGGTCGTGACTGATAGAATTTTATTCTGAGAGATTCAGAATGCAAGGAAGTGTGTTGGCTCTTCCCAATGTCAAGTTGAAATTTCTTATCACATTCAAAAAAAAAGAAAGGATGAGTTTATGGGAATTTATTTCTTATGTATGTCATATTTTTTCTGGGTAGATGAAATTGGAATTCATGGAGCCCCACTTGTTGTTGATGGAGCAGAACTGTGGTTTGTGCCAGATAAAAACCTGAGCTTCCAGGAAGCTCTTTTCTACTGTCAAAAAAATGATAGTGATTTAGCCTCTGTGGAGTCTTACCCAAAACTCAGGACAATACTATCTCAAATAGAAAAGGTAAGGAGGTGTAATCTAACAGATTACTTTATTAATTTTCCACTATTGAGATATTTTCCAGCGTAAGAAAATGTTAATCCTTAATTTCTTCCTTTTTCCTGTTGGCCTGAATAGTTTTAAATTGTATGTAAAAGGAAAAGATGAGTTGACAGAGAATTATTTTAATGTCAGTCTTTTTAAAAAATTGTAAATGGAACGGTATCCTTAACAACATGAAAAAACCTTGCCTTCAAATGGAGAGACAGCGTCATAACATCACCATGTATGCATCCCAGTGTCTGCAAATGCTTCACTAACTACTGTGCCAGTTCTCAGTTGTATACAGGGGGCAGCACATCGTTTTTTCACCTGAGAGAATTTAAATAGAAACACATGGTGGTCTGATAGCCTTTCCTGAAAGGGGTTACTGTTTTTCATGGCATGAAAGTACATTCTTTTAAGGAATCTTACCTAAAAATTTCAAGTTTCAGCACCTCTGTTTCTATCTACCTTCACTGCTGCTGCTTGTGAGACAACAATACTTTCTGAAATTAGCAGCTTGCAAGCTCTCTTCATGAAATGTTTTTGACAAGAATTTACCTGGAAGGAGAAATTACAAGGCAGGAGAAATTGAGGATTTGACCTGCTGAGTCTATAGCCTTTTCGTAAACTATTCTTTGTTAGGCGATGTGCTGAAAGAACAGGATTATTCTGAGGAAGGAAGTAAGGTCCTGTGGAACCATGTCAACTTTAGGCAGCTTGCAGCAATGTCTTAGTTGTCTGGTGGGGGTTCTGCTTTGAATTTTGTGGGAATTATGTATCTAGCGTGCACTAAAGACAATGCTGCAAGATTTCCTGTAGCTTTATCCAGCGCAGTGGTAAATGTGAGCTATTTTTCTAGTAGTTGCAGGGGTCCATCTGCTTTGCATATCAGTCTCAAACTGTATCCTTTCCTGTTGCTGAAGAATAGTAATTCCTGCACATTTAGAAATGTTTTAGATCAAAATTAATTTTGTTGTTGATTTATCCTAGGTAGAGTCTGGAGCTGTCTCTCTATGGTTTGTTACTGGGTGTTTTGTTCTTTGTTTCCACAGTTATCAAACAGCGAACAGAAGTGGTGGCTGAAGTTTATTGATTATGGCTACAGCTATCATTCACCGTACGTAGAATAATTATGAAATGCTTTATTGTGAACTTTTTTTGATGTGCTTTTTAGGAATATAGTTAATTAGAATAGTTTCCAAAGGAAAATAGTTTATCCCCAAATTTGTAAAGGGTACTTCTAATAGCTAATGGTACTTCCTAATAGCTAATGTATTCCACAGATCTTTAAAATGCATTTATTGTATTTTTAATCCCACTTCTAAGTTCTGTTAATAATTGAGGAACAGGGGGAAAAAATATCTGAAAATTAATAATCCTTCTCTGTTGGCTCTGAAGAGATCTGAGAAATACCTGAGAACAGGGAATGTGAAACTGGTTTAAGACATCACTCTTCTATTTAAGTAATGCTGAAGTCTTGGTGGGCTTGTAGTATAGCCCTGAAGAGCTGAGATGTTTCACAGCAAACCTTGCATTGTACCGTTCATGGCTGCATCAAGGGATTATAGGCTTCTCACAAGAAAAATTATTCACTTACCAAAATACTATAGTGATACACTGTTTGGAAAATAAACCAGGGGCTATTGCCTGTTCTGCTCACTTGTCATGACAGTGTGCCAGCAATTGCATCGGGGTGATAAATAACCTCCTACCCTCATTCTGCACATCTCCTCAACAGAGTTAATTTGAGCATGGTACATAACTACTGAACCTGCCACATATTTGTTCCTAGTTTATTTTCCCTACCTCTGTCCTTTTCAGTATTGTAGGGCATCTCCTAGAGACAGTTATCAGCCCAAACTTTTATTTGCACTGGTTCTGTTGCTGTCAGAATTTCCACTTGAAGATCACATTGGATTGGAGATTGACTATTAAATGTTTGTATCCAGTTTACAGTTATTTTCACGCTTTCATGATCGATTCCTGAGAGATTGCTGGTATGTTTCCAGAAAGAATTGGTATAGAGGTAGGGTTATTATTTTTTATCATCCTTCTCTGTCATTATTATACTTTAAAAAAAAAAAAAAAGTACTTGCTGTTCTCCCCAAACCAAACTCTTAGTGCAAATTGATATTGAATTAGGAGTAGATGGCTTCTTGATGATAATCTCATTGAATTTTAAATCATTTATTTCTTCCCTATGGTAGAAGCTATGATAATATTTCTTCATGACCAGAGGCAAACCTGAATTCAGATGACAGGGTTTTTTATGATTGTCAATCTACCTCCAACATAAATTAAGTGAAAACGGGTTTTGATGATTAGGTTTTGTTTATGCTACATACTCTGAGCTCTGGAAATTAATTCTTAGAGTTGTATTAATTAGAGGAGCTTGCCTTGAATACTTGCAACCGCACGTGCATCTGGAGGTGAAACTTTCATTAAGTTGTGGAGTCATACTGGAAGAGGTATACAAAGTAATTGAAATGCATCTAGTAGTACTTGAAGCTTCTTATTTCCTTTTTTCAACATTTTTCTGTATTGAGGAAAATTTATAACCCTGGAGAACAAATAGTTTCTCCTGTCTACTAATATTTCCACTTTGAGGCATGTTTTCCCCATTATTCTGTTGTATGCTGCTGACCTGTTTTCATCCCTATCAACTCTTGGCAATTATTCTTGGCTAGAAAGCCAGTTCAGTTACTGTAGGAGTCACGTACAGCAGTACAGACCAGATACTCTCCATATGGATTCTGAAGGATTTCTTTTGACTTTAATGACTTTAGGTCATATGCCCTTTATGCCAGAGTGTGAGATTAGTCCTCAGAGTCATAATCTTATTTCTTTATTTTTCTGTTTGAAGATATCTCTGTGTATATGAAATGTTACTTCTGGAAATAAAGGGTCAGTCTCTGGATCTTTAAGAATATTATACATATGAATTATATAAATAATTTATGTTTGTTTTTTGCTCTGCTGTTACTTTTAATGCTTTAGATTGCATAGTATTTCACTGAGCTTGCACTGAAAAGGGCTTTGCTTCAGAATGGTCTTTGTCATGTCATAAAGTATGAATGACAATTGAAGCATGGTAGGCATTATCATAACTGTTTTTTCAAACTTATATTCTTGCAGACTACCCAATTAACTGTAACATGAAACTGCCTTTCATCTGTGAAAAAAATAATGCCTCCTTACTAGAGAAACACGATCCCAGTTACCGCCCAGGCAGAGGAGGTTGCCCTAAAGGTTGGAGTCAGTTCCGGAATAAGGTACAGAGATAATAGAAATTAATCATCCTTACTATTTTTCATAGTCCAGTAAGCAGGAGTGCCCTGCTGAAAGAGGTGAGGAAGTAGCCCCTGTGTTCAGGAATGGACTGGGAGATGGCTTTTGGAAACTGTATACTTAACTCCCTTAAGAATTAGATGCAACTTTGAATGAACCAACAGAGGTTAGAAGCCGTAGTATAGTATGTTTAAGTTCTGTGTAAATCTTAATGAGATTAATTCCTGTTGTTTGGCCTGCCATTATTCTGTAAATAAGGAGGAGTGTGCATCAGATCTGTTCATTACATTGCGCTAAGGTTTGCAATTTTATTTCACATCATTGCAGAATATAGCTTTTGATTTCTCATACCAGAAGGTAACACATTACAGAAGAGTTTCCTGGCCCAGCCCTATCTGACTTCATAGTTCATGTATGAATTCTCTCTTAAAACAGTACATGATCCTGATGTAGCCAATTAAAAATTACTGAATTCTAATCCTCAGAGAATGAGGAGCTATTCAGTGGGATTATTCATCTTTCTATATTTAGCTATTCTGTTGAATCTAATAAGAAATTCATGCAGCTACCCTCAGTTCCTTGCTTTCTGAGAAAAATAATTATATTGTATTGGAGAAAATTAGAGGTGATTCTCCTTAGAGTTGGTTATTTCTTAGGAAGCAATGATATGATGAAAATCAGTTTAATTATTTTTGTTTTGCAGTGTTTTCTAAAGATGAAACCAGAATATTTAACATTTAGTGCAGCTAATGAAAAGTGTGTAACCTACGGAGGCTCTCTCCCATCTGTCTCAAATCAAGCTGAGCAAGGTATGATGGTGAACTCGGGCTGCCTTTAAGTATGCAGCTTCTCTTCCACATTCAGTATAGCTCTGCTCAAGACCTTGAGCATCAAGTCATGTTGGTTATCTACTGGCATACTGGGAGCGTTCTAAAAATATAAAACTGGTTAAAAATGTGTTGTCTATTGTTTGCATCACTGGAAACGTAACATGGAAATGCAGTCAGTAAACATTTGAGCAGGTTCAAAGAGTGGCTTTTCTGTTTGATCTTAACTGGTTATGAAACCAGAAAATTTGAAGTCTGGCATTAAGGGTTAAGGATAGAGGGGTCACCACTGAATGAAGAATTCCTATGTTTTACTTTGCAATTTAAAATATCACTAAGATTGTAGACTCTGCACTGTGAAAACCACCTGAGGAGCTGCTTCCAAAATAAGCTCAACTGTCTGTGTGGGGATGAGATGGCAAACACAATGCCCACTAGCACACGTGTCACCCTCTGTGTCTCTGTGCTGATCAGCTTAATATGGCAGTGGGTCTAAAGTGATCACCGGCAAGCTCTCTGGGGCACTGACAAGAGGATGGAAAAGGTGGGGATGGCAAAACACAGAGTTCTTCCACCTTTGGGACCTGCCTCTTGACTGTCACATTAGCTAGAATCATTGAGGTAAATGCAGTGAGGAAGAAATGCATTCACATGGCTGCCAGTAATGTTCAGCAATAAACCGCTGAACGAGGTGGCTGTGTTTACATCTATGTTCCCAAGGATAACTGACAGTTCTCTGCCAGTGTGTCTGAAGTAGTTCAGTGAAATTCTGCATTGTGCTCAGTGTGTATGATCTTTATAAGCAAATAACCTCTTGCCAAATGGAATATGGACAGTGAACTAGGGAGGCCACTAGTGTACCTGCAGGCAGCAGTTGAATGGTAGGTTTTTTTAGTTGCTGTTACTGGGCATGAATAGGGTTACAGGAATATACATGTCTGAGACTTGTGTGGTTTTGGATGTTTCTAAGATTGCAAAAGTACAGCCATTCTGAAATGTTATGTAGTATGATCTTTTGTCTGGTTTGGTGCATATGGAAGTGTTTTTTACTGTTCGTTGTTTGTTTTTCTTTCCCCCCTGTCATGTAAGCTACCTATATGGAAAGAAGGCAGAGTCCTCTTAAAGACACGTGCCTCTTTCTGTAAGCTATTTCTACTTTTCCAAGTGGCATTACAAAGCTGGCTAGGTCTGGCATGTAAATCTGCAGTGGCTTTGTCTTGCTCAGAAAATAGACTGAGCCTGTCTGGCATGTGGCCAATAGTTAAGACAGGTCAGCAGCAGCTAATTACATAGCTGCAATTTGTCTTCCTAATCTAGACAAGTAGAGTGAATGCCCTTGGTGCCTGCAGGGTTACCACAGCCCATTGTTTCATGGCAGAATGCTCATTAAGAGTGGTCTGATAAAAGGTTTTTCTGGCTGAATTTTTTTTTCCAACTAAACCTGACTTCCTTTGTCATGTCCTGCTTCTCTGATGATGGGGTGGTCAAACTCTGCCAGAATCCAGGAAATTGTTCTGATTTATGGTATTCAGCAGGAGGAAAGGAAGATGGAGGGAGATAAGACTTCCTCCATAAATTCAGAGAGAGTAGGAGGGAGCTCTTCTATTATTGCTGCAGGGAGACAATGGGAGGTCTTGCAGGCCTGTGGAAAAGCAGCTTTTGAAATTTGGGTGTAGGTGCAATAATAGAAAGGAGTGGGCAAAGGGAGAGGTTAAATCCACTGCCTGCTGCTCAGCTGCGAATTTGAATGACAGATACCAATACTCCGCTCCTTTCAGATAAAATCAACATGCAAAGTGCTGCCTTATGGAAGGAAGGGTTGATAAGTGTTTTGCAATCATAAATGGCTAGGGAAAATAAGTTAATACAAATAGGGATTGCATTATTTATGTGAAGATTTTTGTTTTGACATGTTTATTGTTGTCTGACCTGCAGTATGTACATCTACTGTTCTGTCCAACAGATTATATAACAACCTTACTTCCTGGTCTGCCCAAAGATATTTGGATTGGTTTGCAGTTTCTGTTCAGCACAAAAGAAAACAAATGGACAGATGAGAGTAAACTGTTGTATAGTAACTTTCATCCACTCCTGACAGGAAGATTAAGGAAAATTCCATTGGACGTAAGTTCTGACTTCTGTTGACTGTTGAGTAATGAAATCTGGAATATTGACTGCGTTAAAAAAATAAAGCCAAACAATATGAAACAGACCAAATCCGTTAGTTAGTGGATTTAATTGGCAAACAAGGTGACTGACAGTAATTGAGTTCTGTTTGCCTTTATTTGGATGACAATTTCTGAACTGAGATATGAAATGTTGAAGGATGAAGAATAAAAGGTGAAGCAGCTATTTGTTAACTCTTCTGAAACTTCCATTTGCAGTGTAAAGATTACATCAAAACAGTAATAAAAAAGATGTCTTCAATAATTCTTGGTTCAGTTACACTTAAAATGCATCTGTAAACCATTGTGTGTTGGTATTTTGCTTGCTACTCTACTCAAGGTGGAGTATAATAAACATAATCGAATCACACCCACAAACATGATTTAGTTTAAGCATTACATAATTTCATTTAATATTCTCCCCAGCATTTAACTTATGAATTCTTTTTTAACCCAGGCACTTGGTAGTGTTTGTAAAACAGGTAAACTATACTGCACCACTCCTTTGAAGCTTCTTAAACAAGTTCAGACATATCAGGTTCTCCTAGCCTCATATTACTTCACCTTCTCTACACAAGTATGTTTACACCTAATTTGAGTCTGATAACCATATTTCTGGTTTTCAGCTTTTTGATGAAGAATTTAACAACCAGTGCGGTGTAATCCTCAATGATCCCAAATCACAGTATGTTGGAACATGGAATTTCACTCGTTGTGCTGACAGGCATTTCTTGGGTATATGCCAGCGGCCTACAGGTACGTCTGAAGAACAAAATAAATTACAGCTGGAGTCTGCAGTTAAGGTCTGTGTGCCAGGAGACATTTTAATGCATGTCACTTGTTACTCTTGAAAAGCAAGATATTTGTAGAAACTGAGCAGGTAAATTTTGGAAAATCAGACTGTGGAAGATGATCTGGGATGAATTTTATCAGCTGTTCAGAGTTTTCCCTTTTGATTTTCCAGCCCAGTTCAGGGGGAGGGGAAATCTGTTTTTTTGAGAGATTTTGTGATTTTAGTGGAACCACATTTAAGCAGACAGGACTTCAGTGTTCTCTGGGTATAGAGGTCACATGCATCATGAAGTGGAACAAGTGACGACTTTTTTGTCTTCAGAGCTGTGAGAGTGAGGAACCCTGGGAAGGAATGTCACACTATTTCTCTTCTCCTTAAACATACCCTGTGGTTTTTAGCACTAACAGAATGTTAAAATTGGTCTTTCTGGAACAAATCTTGAGGGCATGCATGGAGAGTTATGATTTGGAGTGATGCAGCTTTCCCTAGCTTCGTACAGATTGATTGACATGAATGAGTTTTCTTAATCTGAACTAAAAATAATATTCTAGTGTAGCTATGTGGGTTGGTCAACGCCAGTAACTGGAATTGAATCAAACATATCTAGCTACTACACGCATTTAATTACAGCTATGTGCTTATGTTCAAGATACCCACTTCTGAGTTAACAATATATCTCTGCAGATCAATTTATTATTAGTCTGGGCTGAGTGTGATACTATGTAGTTCTTTCTAGGCACAGCAATTGAATGTGTAACAAGAAAGGCCAAAAACCTTTCCAAAGGTCCAAAAGGCTGCCAGAGAATGTCTTCTGTTATGGGCTAGTCATATATCATCACTGCATTAGGGATCTAGGGGTAATTCAGGTGGGAAGTTACCTCATCAAGATGCAGGGACAGCTGTGAGAGTGTTCAGGTTGCCTAGGGCATTATCTTAGGGATTCAGGTTTCTTGGAATCTTGGCGTGATTGTACTTTGCAGAACTTCTCGAGAAGTTAGTCATCAACAATTACTTCTTTCAGAAATGGTTACTTTCCCGGTACCTTTTTTCCAGTTTGGTACCCCTTGATGTGTGATGGTACCCTTGGTTCCATGGTTCTTTTTTGTAGCTGTTTACTAAATGAAAGCATTTGGCAGCCCACACAAATAACTTCAAACAGTCTGTTTCAGCCTTGACACTTTTCTGATCTATTGAAAGCTGTAAATTGCATATAAATATCAGATTAATATGATGTTTCTATCTTCCTGTGTTTTGGAAAATGGCCCCATCAGCCTTTCAATCAACCATTTATACCCTGTTATTTATAGAGTGAGGCTCTCAGTGAGCCTTTTTCTGCTTGGGATATTTTAAATGTCAGGATTTTTCTGCCTTTTGGAGAGACCAATTAATTTTTGTTTGTGTATAAAATTTTGAGGGTTATCAGATTTGCATGCTGTAATTTACCACCCATGGGAATGTTTGCATCTTTTATTAACTGCAGTTGCTATGCATCGCTGAGCTGTATCCCTTCAATATGATGCTGATAGCTGTGATAACACTCAGTGCTTAGAGCACAAATAGTGAATTATACCATTCCCTATGCAAAGCGGATTTTCTGCAACTAGTTAAGCCCACGTGGAGGCAAAATCAATTCCTGCTATACCCATGGGTGACAGTAAGGAATTCTGGGACTGTGCTGTATGCTGATATCTAATGGACATGTTTTCTGGCCCATTAGATTGACAGAATCATAAATCCACTGGCTCCACAGACATAAATGAATTAAGTTTAGCTGTTGCTGTATTGCAGCAGAGAACAGTTACCCTCTCCCATTCTTGTATTTAACTAAAATTATAGAATGTATTTTCAATTCAATAAGTAGAATTCTTAACATTAGTAAGCAGTTAGTTAAAAATACAAGATATAAAAATATGTGAGCCTAAGCTGAGAAAGAGAGTTGTACGAAGATAGAAATTATATAAAAGAAAAAAAAAAGGATTATTTTCAGACTGACTGAAGTGTCAAAGATTTGCTTTTAACTATAATCAGCTGTCTAAGAGCTATGTAACTATAATCTACTGTCTAAGAAAATATTTTTGATTTTATTTCCCAAGGGAAGGTCAAACAGGTTTTTCTGTTTGTTATGGAGAAATTTGGAGTTTAAAATGTGTTCCAGCGTTTAACCACCTAACAACTGGATTTCTCTCTTACATATAGGAACTGCTGATAACCAGACAGAGCAAGTTCTTAATGAAACATTGAGCTATCAAAATGTTCAATACATGATAATTCCAAAGAATTTGTCCTGGAACGATGCAATGGCTGCATGCATAAGTAATAAGATGCATCTGGTTAGCATCACAGATCAGTTCCAGCAGGCTTTTCTCGCTGTTCAGGCTGCCCTTCATAATTACCCGCTGTGGATTGGACTCCTCAGCAGAGATGTAAGTTTTCTTTTCCCCTCAGACTGTGGCTTAAGGTAATTTTTAGAGTTTTGTGAAAGAAAACGGATAAAGAGATGTGATGAAAAATTAATTTCTAGGGTAACTGTTTTCATTTAGGGATAATAATCTGGGAGGGACTCAAGGTTAATGTTCTAAGTCTTCAGTTCTCCAAGTTCTTGAACTCCACTGCACAGATAGAATGCGATGAGATAATTCTTTTAAAAGACTATAGGATGAAGGATGTATTGTAGGGTAGCGGCAGCATAGATCAGTGAATCATCTTTGTGTCTTTTATTAATGGATGAGTAATAAGAGTTGCCCTTTAATATCATCACCACTGTTTACCACGCTAGAAAGACAACCCAAAATCTGTTTAAAAGGGAGAAATTAGAATAGGCAAATAAAATTCAAAATGAATCATTGAACATTTCTTGACATGCATTTTTAAAGCTTGAATTACTCTGTTGTTACTTCGTGTTATTTGTGCCGGTGTTTTGAGTTAGAGGGAGACATCCCTGAGAAAGGTGAGTGGGTTTTTCTTTTTTATTCTGTTGATTTGCCTTTGGAAAAGTCAGTGAAGGGTGTACAGCTTTTCCTTTATTAGCACTCTCTCTCTTGAAGTTCTTCATTGTGGGCTGAGATCTCTCCCAGGTGTTAATGAATGGCTTCGGCTTGCTTTCCCAATTTTTAAAATTTTTTTTTTTAAGCACGGGTGTTGAGACAATTGCAGGAAAGAAGTTAAAATCTATTTGAGAAGTGCCTTACAAAGGCTGATGGTCCTCACTTAGCATCCAAGGGGTTATGATCTTCCTGTGTCACTAATGGGCTAGTGAGTATTCTAGTCAAAGTAGGGGGAAGAATACAAATTTGAAAATGTGCTTCACGGAGAATATTTTTAAAAGGAAAAATGCATTTATTCTTAGCGGAGACAGGGAAAACAGAACAACCTATTTCCCCTCCTCCTTTGAATCTTTATCTGTAAGTGAAAATCAAATGATTCATTTTGCTGCCTACAACTCAAGCATGCACTAGCTTTCCACTACTGCAACACTTCGTTATTTGGGCACAATTTAAAAGTCACATGAAAGGAAATTATAATGAAATTGGTCAACAGAACTTCTTACTCCAGTGCTAGAATCATAGGCACGAAAGAAAGATAGAAGAAAAATTGAATTACAAAGCAGCAGCGGGATTTCCTGAAGAGAGCTTTAAAATGTAAGGTTCTTAAAGAATAGGGTGCTTGAGGTATGTGGGTTTTTTATTTCTCCTGCATCCTCCAGGGCAAGAATGCATCTGATTTATTTAATTAGTTGAGTACTTCATAGTTTACTTTCAACTCAGCGTGGAGTAACTGAAACTAGGCCTTATTCTCAGATATTATCACTTTTCCAAGACCAGATAATTATATCCACCATTGATTTGCAGGTGCAAATGGCATAATTTGGATGTCTCATTACCAGGCCTTCCTACATAATCATAGTAGTTAAACATCAACATTTGATAATTTGCCATCCACTTCAGCTAATTCATATTTTTGCAACTGCAAAACAGTTTGTTATATTGTGAGCAATGGATCAGATTGTGAGGGCAGTGGAACACTTACAGTTCTCATCAGAAACGTTGTGAATGTCTAGCCGATATAAATATATCACCGTGTCATTTTCTGTACTTAGTATTTTTTTACTATGTGAGCTCATCCCTTTTACTTATACAATGGTAGGGCGGAAAACATTATGGCTGGCTGGATGGGAAACATGTTAGTTTTAGTCGCTGGTCTGAAGATGAAGAAATAAACGAAGAATGTGTGTTTCTGGATACTGACGGCTTCTGGAAAACTTCTGACTGTTCCTCTGAAAATCGAGGTGCTGTTTGCTACACATCAGGAAGTATGTATCCCTATACATAATACTTACAAACAAAATTCAGCTTTTCTAAGGCTTATTTGATAATTGCAGATTGAACTTATATTTTCTGTGATAGACTGATCTGTGTGCCAGGAATAAAAGATAAAGGCTTCAAATAGGGGGGTACACACTTGTTAGTCTTAATCCATGTTACTTACAAATGAATTTGCCATGTGTGCATTGGGCCAGGCTGTACCCTCCGTGTCAACAGATTTGCAGCATTTCTGTAAGATCTTTGCAAGCTGATCTCTCCCACTTGCATTTGGAAGAAAATTCAGCTACATCTATACTATTTACATCTTGATATCGGGACCTCCTGATATCCCTTCAGATGTAGAAATATGTACAGGGAGAAGGTGCATGGCTACGTGGAGAAGAGAGATAATATGTAGATGTTGAATTGAACAGAGCAAATTGATGTCCCCTGAAATTCACAAAACCCTCTTAAATGTAGATCAATTATAGCAAGACAGGTAGAGATAAAGAAAGACATCCTTTGAAGGGGATGTGCATACGTAGTACAGCTGTTTTCTGAAAAATAAAGATCTTTCTGAGAGATCATTAGAGATTTCTTATCTATAAGGAAGTTTGGTTTTTTGCTTTTGTTTTTTTTTTTCTATGAGGGAACACAGTTAAGCCATTGTTGCACATTCTGAGTCACAGGAAAGCCTATACTTGTCATTATGACACACTTAACTATTTTGTGCTTGCAATCTTAGCAACTGCAGGAAGAGTCCTTCACACTCTTTAAGTATTAGTCACAGCCACAGAACTAAGATGTGTTGCCAGCTATTGAGGTAGCTTTTTTGTTATGGTGATCTGCCTTCTTAGAAGAGAAAGTAAGAACTTCTAGTTATTGGCCCATACTTAGTACTTTTATGTAGGGATTTTATTCCTGAACCTGTGTAACATAACAGTTGTTCAAAGTTGTAGGCATCTGTATGTCTGGTAATGCTTCCTGCTGGCTTTGTTACTTAAAAAAAAATTATTGTCCTGAGGCAACTGAAAGCAACAATGTGTATTACTCATTTAGAGGATGACACAACTTGTCTTGCATGTTGTTAAATGCTATCTGAAAGTGGTTTGTGGTGTGTCAGGTTAAATGTTGTTATTCATAAGTGATGTTCTGAATGTCTCCTTTAGAGAAAATTGAAAAAGAACCAGTTACGCAATTGAAGTGCCCACATAAGATTAAAAATACACCCTGGATATCATTTAGAAACAATTGTTACACTTTCATGATAACAAAAAATAGATGGAGAGAACTCAAGTCTCAAGAAGCACATCATTTATGCAAGAAAATGAGTAAGTACTTTGTCATATTACAGGTATTTATGGACTTAGAGCAGCTTGAAGGTGGTGTGTTTTAGATCTGTGTCACTGTCTTACAGTGACAGCAAGGTGTTACGAAAGGGAATGTTCATTTGGAAATGAGCAGTAGTGTTGCACTTTATTGCAAGTTTTAAGTAGCTTGGGTGATTGTCATCCCCTTGGCAATGTCTTTGCGCTGTTCATTTAGTTGTTATATCATAAAGGTCTCCTTTACACATTCTTGGCCTACCTGTAATGATTATTAACAGTAACAGCAAACCCCTGCTTATTTTATTCTGCAACTGAAAGGTGTATTTGTCAGAAAGTAATTTTAAAAGTTTTCAACAGATCCAGAAGCATTTGTTCTGAGTGTTCGAGATGAAGAAGAGAATTACTTTGTTACTGAGCAGCTTCATTCATTCAGTGGTCTGGCTATGTGGGTCTGGCTGGGTGTGATATATGATGACAGTGGTAAGATTTACGTTTTGTTTCCTTAATAACTGGATTTGAGACAGTTTGCAGCTTTAGGTGCATATTTCTCGCATGTTTCAGTACACAGCTAAAGTCAAACTGAATGCTAACCTATGATAAAAGCTTTATATTTGTATTCATCTTCTAGAATAAAATAACTGGACATGCTTTCTTTTCAAATGATAATTAGATCCCATATGTTTTATATAATTTAGATCTGATTTCCCTGGAAAGTAGGATTTTAAAGGGTCTGGATGAGTAATGTTAACATATTTAGCTTGTGTATGGAACTGATGTATAGTAACTTAGAGTATCACTCCATCTTTTCCAAAGTTGGATATATGTTAATGTCATTAATATCTTCAAAATTAAATGGTTTTATACACATAATGCCAATGTTTCAATAACTATGCAATGTTTTCCACAGATAAAGTTCTCAAGTGGTATGATGAAACTCATCTGACTTACAATAAATGGAGGCTGGGAAGACCTAACGTTAAGAAGAACGGTTTTTTTGCCGGTGTAAATCTTGATGGGTTTTGGGATATTTATAATTATACTCAAAGCTGGCATGCTCATCACTATAATGTGTACAGTATTCTTGCCTGTAAAATCGAAAGGGGTAAGTAGAGAAAATTGGTGTTGTGTTGGCTGAGGGTCATAATTTAAGTCCTGGTTCTGCAGTACCTGCTATATAAGGCTTTGGTTTTGATCCCTGTGAAACAAGCAGCACGGCTGTCATGGAATTCTGGATTTACATGGTCAGTCTGTGCATCGTTGCTGTAATATTCTTATCAGGAGGGATGTGTTTGTGCTCTTCCATCAACTGCTCATTATGTTCAAACCAGCAAAAGATAACTCACTTGATGTAAGAGGCTTGTACTGAACACCTTAACACTTGAGTTACATTGATACAGATGGATTTTAGTGCTTTATGTATGTCCTAGTAGTGTGATTGAAATGTACCGAACCTGTCTTACAGGACCTCAACAGCAAAAACCTCCATTGCCTGAGTCTATTCCACATGGAAACAGAACATACAGGATACTTAAGAAAAAGTTAACATGGTATGAGGCACTGAGAGAATGCAAACAAACCAGGAGTGATCTAGCAAGTGTACACAGTGAATCACAACAGTTATTTCTAGAAGATGTTGTCAGGCGAGATGGTTATCCTCTGTGGCTTGGATTGTCAATTCATGATGTAAGTATATACTGTTGGTGATGTCAGTAACAGAGCTCGTAAATAATTTTCTGAATACGGTATGAAAGGATGATGTCGTGCCCATCTACAAGAAGGGTCGCAGGGAGGATCCAGGGAACTACAGGCCTGTCAGTCTGACCTCAGTGCCAGGGAAAGTCATGGAACAGGTGATCTTGAGTGCTATCATGAAGCACATGCAAGAGAACCGGGTGATCAGGCCCAGTCAACACAGGTTCACAAAAGGCAGGTC